>CATIWC010000517.1:0-407866 GCA_948472305.1 Vicia faba | reverse complement strand
GGCCTCTAGGAGGTGCAGTAAGAGAATAAATGTGCTGATATAGATGATCATATTGTTCTGTTACGATATCCATGAAACCGTGAAAGTCTGTACACAAATTGGTGAACAATCACCAACTTTCACTGAAGGTAGAAAGAAAATATATCATAGCATCACCGTTCACTGACGATGAATTACCAATGTTCACTAAGGTAGCAAAAAGATAACAATCATCAACGTTCACTGTCGAAGACCTACCAACTTTCATTGAAGGTAGAAAGAGAATATATCATAGCAACGCCGTTCATTTGATGATGAACTACCAACGTTCACTGAGGGTAGAAAAAAGATAACAATCACCAACTTTCACTGAAGTTATAAAGAAAATATATCATAACATCGCTGTTCACTGACGATGAACTACCAACGTTCACTTAGGGTAGAAAAAAGATAACAAGTTTTCCCAAAATACATGCGTTTCACCTAGAACGGGTCACAACTTCTTCTTTAACCAAGGCACTCCACCTGGAAAGGGTAATATATAAGTTGTCTCAAATAAAGAGACTACCACTTGCAAAGATTTCACAATGAACTGTCTTTGCGATATTGAAAGTCTTGCCATCCACTAGAGTAATTTGACAACAAACTGCAAACTATCCATTCATAGAGAAGATAGCAAAAAAGTAACGTCGTCATTTACGGGGAAGTATAAGTTGCTCAAATAAAGAGACCTGCTACTTTCTGTTATAGAAAGGGTTGTAAAATGACTCCTAGGGAAGACAATATGGCTTCCTGGGGAAAAAGATATGACTTCCTGGGGAAATGCCACCATATTCCTACTGAAGAGATAAGATTTTCTCGTGCAAAATAAATGAACATTCTTAAACCAAAACTAGAAGCTTACAGAAATCCAAAGTAATAATATTGCCGGGAAACAAAGATTCAAACCAGAAATAAACTAGAGTAAAACAGTCTACCAAAATACATTCCTTTGAGAAATAAATTCAAGAGAGAAACACAAATCATCTAGTCAAAGAGCTGTGCAGGAAGGCTAAAGCAAAAATATTCCACGAGGGATAACTCAGTGGGGAAATTGAAAGAATATACACTTTCTTCTTATGGCTGACACTCTATTAGGGGGGAGGATAACACAACTCAGGAAAACAGGGTGATATGTCAACAAACAAAATTAATGAATGCGAATGAGCCATGATTTCTAAATCAAACTATGCATGATGTATGTTTGAATGTATGACTGTTATTATGTATATGCTGACAAAACAGACATATAACATTGGGGATAACCAGACAAAATCAACTCGGGCACACATAACACTCGACCAAATCATATCCAAGACAATCATCCCCAAAGAAAAATAAGCAACAACTGAGGAAACAAAGTCCTACTTCATGGCTTAACTTTACTGGGGAAAAAAAATATAGCGACAAAACAATACCGACACAAGGACATAACATCCTTCTCCAAGATTCTCCAGAGAAAAGCACTCAGACTTCAACGGGGAAACAAATGTTTTCAAGTGTAGCACTTATACTAGAGATTTGTAAAACTGATTTTGAATAAGGCAGATTGAAACCAAATCGTCAAAACATTCACTAGGGAATTCAGGCCAACTTTACAGGAGAAGAAACATAAAAACTTCACTAAGGGAGATAATGCTTCATCATCGAGACATCAACTGGGGACTTTGTGCTGACTTCATTGGAGAGATCAACACCACATCATCAAGGGGAAACTAATATACGCTCTTCACTGGGGAAACTAGAGATACGTGTTCTTCGAGAGTAATCATTGTACCAACTTCTCTGGGGAGAAAGGACTTCTATCAAATGAGCGAAGCCTTCACTGGACAAATTTGAATTGAGTCTTCATATCATGCAAACTAAAAAAAACGAAAAATGAACCAAGACTTGACTGGGGACACTGGAGTCATAAACCCAATACAACGAAAACGTCCTGAGAAAACCTTCCCGAGGGAAAAAAACTTTCCAAAATTACTAGAGTTCGTCCATTCCTGGGATCACCACTTTTGTTTTCCTCTTGAATCACAAATTCCAAAGTAAAAGTAAATTGTGAACTCTTTTTGAAAGACAATTTTGTTATTTAATCTTTTCTCTTTGAAAATTATTATCAAAGATAAATGGAGTCTTTGCAAGCTAAATAAAATAAGAAATACAAAGAATTGGGTAAAAGCTCAAACTTTATTGATAGAATGGTAGTCTGCGAATGGCGAGACTCCATGGATGATTACAAAGTTTAAAAAATGGTAATATATAATGAAAAGATACATTGAGATACAATGACCACTGTTCCGTTGCAAGTCTTGTCTGATGTAGTTACTTTCCAAGAAAGTCCCTAACTTTTGCCCAAGCTGCCCTTGCGGGTTTTCAACTTAGAGGGAAATTTTATTCTATTTATGTCTCTAATTTTTGCCTAAACCTCCCTTTCGGGTTTTCGGCCTACCGAGACGCTCCTTTTTGCCTAAACCGCCCTTTCGGGTTTTCGAATTAGCAAGTTGTTCTTTTATTTCTTTAGGCGAAGTATTTCTTGACTGCATCAGCATTCATGGGATGTGGGAACTCCTCGCCATCCATAGTCCAAGAACTAATGCACCGCCAAAGAAGGCTTTCTTGACAACATATGGGCCTTCAAAATTGGGAGTCCACTTACCCCTAGAATCAACGTTAAAAGACATGATCTTCCTGAGCACGAGGTCGCCTTCTTTGAATTCACGAGGTTTGACCTTCTTATCAAAAGCTTTCTTCATTCTATTATGATATAACTGCCCATGACACAAAGTCTTCATTCTCTTCTCTTTGATCAAATTCAATTGGTCAAACCTGTTCTGGACCCATTCATCCTCTGACAACTTGGTTTCCATTATCACACGTAAGGAGGGAATCTCAACCTCGATTGGGAGCACTGCTTCCATTCCATACACAAGGAAGAATAGGGTTGCTCCTCTTGAAGTGCGGACAAATGTCTGATATCCATGTAAAGAAAAATGGAGCATTTCATGCCAATCTTTATAAGTATCAACCATCTTCTGGATGATCTTCTTGATATTCTTATTAGCAGCTTTAACAACCCCATTCATCTTCGGCCTGTACGGAGATGAATTATGATGGACAATTTTGAATTCTTCGCAATGTTCTGTCATCATCTTGCTGTTCCGATTCGAGCCATTATCGGTGATAATCCTTCTTGGCACACCATACCAACATATAATATTATTCTTAATGAAACGCACAACCACCTGCTTGGTAACATTAGCATATGAAGCAGCTTCCACCCATTTGGTTAAGTAATCAATTGTTACCAAGGTAAAATGGTGTGCACTCGAAGCTTTGGGTTCTATCATTCCAATAATGTCAATACCCCACATAGAGAAAGGCCACGGGGAGGAGATCACATTGAGAAGTGTCATAGGCACATGAACCCTGTCTGCATAAATCTGGCACTTTTGACACTTCTTTGCAAATTTGTAACAGTCAGATTCTATTGTCAGCCCATAGTAGCCTGCCCTTAGCATCTTTAGCCATCGAATGTCCATTGGCATGAGTGCCGAATGAACCTTCATGAATCTCATGCATTAACATGTCTGCTTCGTGTCTATCCACACATCTGAGCAAGACCATGTCATAATTTCTCTTGTACAAACATTTTCACCAAGGAAGAAGTTGCCAGCCAATCTTCTCAAAGTCTTTCTATCTTTATTAGAAGCACCAATCGGGTATTCCCTAGTCTGGAGAAAATTCTTGATATGATAATACCAAGGTTTCTCATCTGCTACCTCTTCTGTTGTAAACACATGAGCGGGCCTATCCATTTGTTGAACTATAATTTGAGGTTTATCATTCCAAGTATTCACTTGATACATAGAAGCCAGAGTTGCCAGAGCATCCGCCATTTGATTCTCATCTCTGGGGATGTGATGGAATTCAACTTTATTAAAAAAGGGTAACAATCTTCTAGCATAATCTTTGTAAGGGATCAAGCCAAGGTGACGAGTATCCCACTCTCCTTTAATCTGATTTATTACCAAAGCTGAATCGCCATACACATCTAGAATTTTAATTCTGAGATCAATAGCTTCCTCGAGACCCATGATGCAAGCCTCATATTCTACCATATTATTAGTACAATCAAATGTCAACCTTGCAGTAAAAGGAATGTGTGATCCATGTGGAGTGACAATCACAACCCCAATTCCTTTACCATAAGCATTCACAACTCCATCGAATATCATACTCCAGCGAGAATAGGGATCAGGACCTTCCTCAGGAAATAGTTCATCATAATATTTCACTTTCAGAAACATCACATACTCATCGGGGAAGTCATACTTCACAGACTGATAATCATCAACTGGATGGTGAGCAAGATAATCTGCTAACACGCTTCCTTTAGTAGCTTTTTGAGTGCGGTATTCGATATCATATTCAGATAACAGCATTTGCGAGCGGGGAATTCTCCCAGTAAGAGCAGGCTTTTCAAAAACATACTTGATTGGATCCATTTTGGAGATCAACCAAGTAGTGTGATTCAACATATGCTGCCGCAAACGTTTTTCCGCCCAGGCCAGAGCACAACATGTCTTTTCCAGCATAGAATACCGTGATTCATAATCTATAAACTTTTTAGTGAGATAATAAATGGCATACTCTTTCCTCCTTGTTTCATCTTGTTGTCCCAGAATACAGCCCCTGGAATTATCTAACACCGTCATATACATATTCAATGGTCTTCCTTCAACAACAATGAGCAAGATAGGAGGTTCAAGCATATATTCTTTAATACTTTCAAATGCCCTTTGGCAGTCATCTGTCAACACACAACCTTGATCTTTCTTTAACAACTTAAAGATCGGTTCACACATTGCAGTCATGTGGGAAATGAATCTGGAAATATAATTCAAACGCCCGAGGAACCCTATGACTTGCTTTCAGTTCTCGGTGCTGGCATTTCTTGAATTGCTTTGACTTTATTAGGGTCAATTTCAATCCCTATCTGGCTAACAATGAAACCCAACAATTTCCCTGATCGAACATCGAAGGTACATTTATTTGGATTCAAGCGGAGACGATACTTCCTCAAACGCTGAAATAAATTAAACAAATCTTATATGTTCCCTTCTTCAGTATGGGATTTAGCAATCATATCATCAACATATACCTCAATTTCCTTGTGCATCAGATCGTGGAATAGGGTCATCATAGCCCTCTGGTACGTTGCACCAGTGTTCTTCAATCCAAAGGGCATCACTCTGTAACATAATGATCCCCAGGGTATGATAAAAATTGTTTTTTCCATGTCCTCATGAGCCATTCTTATTTGATTATACCCAGAAAATCCGTCCATGAACGAGAAAAATTTGAATTTTGCTGTGCTATCCACTAACATATCAATGTGTGGCAATGGAAAATCATCTTTTAGACTAGCTTTATTTAGATCTCTGTAATCTACACACATGCGAACTTTTCCGTCTTTTTTCGGTACTGGGACAATATTGGAAATCCACTGAGGGTACACGGATGTCACAAGAAAACCGGCATTAATCTGCTTTAGAAATTCTTCTTTGATTTTTACTGCCATATCGGGGTGAGTTCTTCGCAACTTCTGTTTGATTGGCGGGCACTCTGGCTTCAGCGGCACGTGGTGTTCTACAATATCTGTATCTAGACCAGGAATATCTTGGTAGGACCAAGAAAAAATGTCCACATACTCTTTCAACAAATCAATCAACCTGCTCTTCACATCAGGATGCAACAATGCTCCGATCTTGAGATCTTTCGGATCTTCTTTTGAACCTAAAATTGATTACTTCCAATGGCTCTTTATATGGCTGAATGGAATTCTGCTCGCGCTCAAGCAACCGTGAGACCTCTTTCGGAATTTCATCATAGTCTTCTTCTTTGGCCCCATACACAGGACATTCAAAGATGGGTGAGGGTGCAGGGTCATTGTATTCAACGAGTTTTTTTAATTAATCTGCACATATGATTTATGATTGCTTTTAGAAACTGACACATATAACAACTGATCATGCATATTGAATTTCAATTAATATTTATTTCGAAAGGTTTTTTTTTTCTGATTACCATTTTCCAAGAAAAAGCAGAAAATAAAGACACAATTTGGGAAACAAAGACAACTTTTATTATTGATTTTAAAAGTCACAGTAAACAGATAAGCCCATATAATATTAATACTTTCACCTTGGGCAGAGTGAAAGATTTTCAAAAAGATTAACAAAACAAATTACTTTGAAACATTTATGAAAGAGGGAACATCAATGGTGATCCAGTTCTGAACCCTAACTCCGTGTGTCACATGATTTGGCATTTCTGGCTCTGCTTCATCTTCCACAATGGCATTAATCTCGGAAACAGTTGGATGAAGATAACCCCCGCTATGGAAGATGTCTTGATACCTTCCTGCAGCAAACTTCGGCTTCATGCCCTTACCTTTATCATTCTTCACAGAGAACCCTAAGCCATCTTTATTCTTGTTTACGGGTGGATCAACAATCTGTCCCCATACTTTACTATGGCCATTACGTACAACCTGCTGCGCATCCTTAAGCGAAACCATAGAATTCTCATTTCCTATTATATTATCAATGGATAAAGCTTGGAACTGGGTTCCAACAACAACTTCATCTGCCTCCACAATGCTGAAAGAGGACAAATGAGATATCAATAATGCCTGCTCTCCATTTATAATTACCACTTTTCCTTCATGCACAAACTTCAACTTCTGGTGTAAATTTAAAGTGACAGTCCCTGCCTCATGTATCCACGGCCATCCCAGCAAGCAACTATAAGCGGGTATAATATCCATGACTTAGAAAGTAATCTGAAACAAATGTGGGCCTATATGAATAAGCAAGTCCACTTCACCAATAACAGATTTCCTTGATCCATCAAACTCTTTCACAATAATGCCACTTGGGCGCATGGGTGTTCCTTGATATTTCAACTTCATAAGTGTGCTCCTCGGTATAATGTTCAAAGCGGATCCATTATCAATCAGCACATTGGATAATGAATCATTCATGCAGTTTATAGAGATGTGGAGGGCCAAATTGTGATTCCTTCCTTCATCGGGCAATTCATTGTCGCAGAAACTCAGGTTATTACATGATGTAATGTTCCCTACCACACTGTTGAATTGGTCTACAGGCATATCACTCTCGACAAAATCTTGGTCCAATACCCTCATCAAAGATTCTATGTGGGCGGAGGAGTTCATCAATAAAGCCAAGATAGATATTTTTGAAGGAGTTTGCAGTAGCTGATCTATAATTCTATAGTCACTCATCTTGATTATCTTCAAAATATCGTCCACTTCCTTTTCTAGCGTAGCTCCACTAGATTCACCCACCTTCTTCTTGGGTTCAACATTTTCAACAATTTTCTTTCTAGTACTAACATCTCCACGAATAACTGGTGCGAACACACGACCGCTGCGGGTCACTCTGCTAGTCTCAGCAATATTTCCTACATCAGGCGTTGGCTGGATGGGAACTTCCACACCATCCTCTAAAATTGTAGCATTATATTTGTAGGGTACTGCCTTATCTGACTTGTAGGGGACAGGACCCGGCAAACTAATCTCCAATGGAGTAATAACTGGCTTGCTCTGATACTCAACTTCAAAATGGGCAGGTGCACCAAAATAAGGCACAATGACATTCACCCCTTCTTCAACACAATCAGTCATCACAGAGTCATCTCTGGAAAACAAATCCTCATATGAGGAGAAATACTAATCTGCATAGGCATACTCATCATCCGACTCTTCTTCAGCCAAACAAACCTCAATCATATCAACTTTATGGTAATCATCTCTTTGACCTATAACCTTGATGGTTCTATTATCCGACAATAACTGAACACCTTTTCTTAAAATTGAACATCCTCGGGGGTCCTGGAATCAAATTCAGCAAGATCCATATTGATGTTCAACATTACCAGCCATGTGGCAGAAAGTAGCGTGCACGTGCACAAGGTCCTCATTCATATACTCCACATCAAAAATTCTAAACTCTCCAGGACATCTAGAAACCATGTTTACTTCCTCTTCATACTCTTCCCTAGGCCTGATTATGTGGATGAGGCCTTCATCCATCATCTCTTGCAAATCAGGCTTTATCTTGTCGCAACCCTGTGTATCCATACTGCAAATAGCACAATCAGCATGGTCATGCGTATAGTAGCTAAATTCATAGAGGTCTGCATGCATTTTCACCAAATCTCCCTTAACCATATTAACATAAAAAATACATAAGTCGCCTGGACAACCGGCCACCATGTTGACAACATTGGCTCCTCCATGCTTGGGCAGAGGATTGTCTTTCACATTAGGGCCCACATCCTTGAAAGATAGAATACCAGACTTCACCAATTTCTGCACCTCAGTCTTCAAAGGATAGAAATTTTCAACATAATGCCCTGGTGCTCCCTGATGAAAAGTACATGTTTGGTCTGATTTATAATACCAAGGAAATGGTGATGGTACAACGGGAGGTGGTCTGGTCTGAACCAACTTCTTCTAAATTAACGCCGAGAGTAATTCTGTGTAACTCATAGGAATAGGGTCATAACTCTCCCTTCTCTGATTATGCCATTGATTCCTCTGATGGGATGGTCTCTGATAAGCAACGGTGGTTGGAGCTACACCAACAACTAGAGTGACTGAGGCGATTTGCTTATGACGCTGATAATTTCTTCTAGGAGGATTAACCCTCCTCTCTTGCATAACAACATTCGTATATCCTTCCTTCTTTTTGGTAAACCCATAGGATGGCTTCTTCGTATTTCCCGAACTTTCACCCTTCGTGAGACGACCCTCTCTTACAGCCTCTTCTAAGCAGATACCCATGCCTACCATTTCAGTAAAATCACTTGGCGCACTTTCTACCATATTCTCATAGTAGAAAGAACCCAGAGTTTTCAAGAAAATATTAGTCATCTCCTTCTCTTCCATGGGAGGGATCACTTGGGCGGCTACCTCATGCCATCTTTGTGCATATTCTTTGAATGATTCCCTGTCTTTATGGACCATGGCCCTAAGTTGATCATGGCCAGGCGCCATCTCTATGTTGTACTTGTATTCTCTGATAAATGCTTCTCCTGAGTCATTGAAAGTATGGATATTGACATTGTCCAAACTCATATACCAATTCAACGCAGCACCAGTCAAACTATCTTGAAAAAAGTGAATCAATAGACGTTGATCATCAGTATGGGTAGACATTCTTCTTAAATACATCATAAGATGAGCACGAGGGCAATTGTTGCCCTTGTACTTCTCGAATTCTGGGACCTTAAATTTCACAGGTATCTTGATATTCGGGACCAAGCATAAATCATTCACATTATGCCCGAACAATTCCTTTCCCCTGAGGGCCTTCATCTCCCTTTGCATCTTGTCAAACTGCCCTTGAAAATCATCCATTCTATCATAAAGACCCAAGTCCTCACTTGGTAGAGGAAAAGGAAAACACATATCATCATTAACAAATGGAACCATATTCACTGAAGGAGGCGCAGTAGGAGCAGCATGCACCACAGGAGGTGCAGGAGTAACAGTAGTCTGAAGAACCAGAGCATCTTGAGGATCAATATTGAAACCTTCAGGTGTAAAGTTCTCTGGCATTCCCCATGGATAACCTTACGGCATGTGATTCTGAACAACAGGTGGAGTAGCAGACACATGAACAGTCGGAGCTTCTGTAGTAACCCTTGTTGGTTGATGTTCAACACTCGGTGGCTGATTCTGAGCAGCCACCACAGATTTCATCAGTGCGGTAAGATTGGCCATGCCGGCCTTCAAAGCAGAAACCTCTTCGTCCAGCTCACGATTTTCTTGCTCTAAGTTGTCCATCTTCCTTCAGAAATTGGCTCGAGTGTTGTAGTGGTGAGACAATTTTCTGAACAAAGTAAAGAAGCTTGGTAAGACACCTGGATATGAAAAGAAATGCAAGAAATATGTGCAATATGATGCATGATATTTAGTGTACATGATTTATTTTATAATTAATATCTCAAGGGACTTTAAAGATTTATAGACACATTGCAAATATAAAAGTAATAACACAATTTGAAATATTGAAAAATTCTATTATAATAACTTCAAAATGGATTACAAGTTTCAATAATCCTAAGTACAAGATGAAAATAAAGTCTAAAACTCTAAGAAGAAAAGTTGATGGAGATCACTCTATACGCTAGCGCTTCCCTGTAAGCCTGGCAATCTGAGCCTTCAACCTCTAGTTTTCTTTTGCATATCTGGTGGCAACCTCCTTCCAATCATTTGAATTAGGGACTGGGAAAATAGCATATACCTAAGGCTTAGGAGAAAATAAATCCCCTTGCCTCTCCATCATCTCTACATCCCGACTCTCAAGAATCTCAATCAAGTCGTCTTTCTCCTTCAAGTCTTCTCTATAAGAAATCTCTAAAGTTTGGAACTTATTCTTCCAAGCATCCTTTTCATGTTGCATCCTGACCAAAGCAAGATGTAGCTCCTCCAAATCATCCAATAAGGGAGGAGTGGTCTTCACAAATAAATCAGGCATAGGTGCTTCCCGGGAATACATCATCGTCAACTGAATAGCTCTCGTTTGGACCCACTGAAGATATGGCTCCAAAAAAACAACACCCCTAGGTCACAAGTCTTTCCTACTCTTCTTATGAATGTGACTCCAGGACTTCGCAATCTTCTCCCTAGCTTCCTTATGGTCTTCTCCCTCCTTCAGGAAGAAAATACTCAAATTAATATTATTTGGTTTATCCCTCATCGGATAACCAAGTTTTCTTCGCGCAAGAACAAGGTTATAGTTAATTCCTCCCTTTGTACCAAGAAGAGGTAAATTTGGGAAACTACCACAACTGTCAACAATCTCTATATCCTGATAAGCCCGATAATACCAATCAATATTTGAGTGAGTAAGTGCCATGATCTTAGGAGCCCAATGGGGTTCCTTATTGACATCCCAAAAAGCATCAGACTGAGGCATATGAGAAATAAACCACCGATACAACAGAGGCGTGCAACAGATAGTCATCTCCCCATGATAAGAATTCTGAAGATGAGTAGAGTAATAGGAATCATCCAACAATGTAGGAACTAGGTTTCCAATCATGAAGATCTTGATAGCATTAACGTCAACAAACTTGTCCACATTAGGAAATAAGAATAACCCGTAAGCAAGTAGAGCAAAGATGGCCTCAAAAGCGATTGTACTCTTCATCCTAGCAAAGTAACGAGCTTTCTCCAATAAGAACTGAGCTGGTAATCCTCTAATCCCTCCTTTAGTAGTCATATCGGCTTCAACCTCACACTTCCCCAAATGAATCAAAGAAACAATCTCATGTGATTTTGGCTCACCCTCTAAACTAGTAAAAGGAAAACGATCGGTAATAGGTAAATCCAACAGATAAGAATACTCCTCTTGTGTAGGCATCAACTGATAGTCTACAAAAGTAAAGCAATGGTACATCGAATCATAGAACTGGATCAAGGTCGAGAGAATACCCTCCTTCATCCTAAGCTTCATGAGAGGAATGATGGATCCATACTTCTTCCAAAAATCTACAGAACACGCAATCTTGGGGATTAGACTGATTAACTCATCTATCTTGGGATCTTTGAAACTGTATTTTCCGGTCCTTCTTTTTCAAGAATCCATGGTCAAAAGGTACCTGAGATATTCACAAATGGTCAAATTTCAAGTCCCTTGAAATAAAATTCCTTCAAAAGATGCTTATGAGTGCATGGATGCATGATGTAACAATCACACACAAGATCACAAACATGGGGTTCATAGGTTCAACGTCACGAGCATGAGGTTGAAGGTACTACCCATAAGGTTTGGTCTAAAAGTTATCACCTTCCAAACAAGGTTCTAGAGGTTCCCAAAGTTTACATCCTTCCTTCGGATATTACCAACTTCATGATTAACTCGGTAATTAGTAATATTCTCAAGGAAAACTCGTCCGAGCATAGTATCGCGTGACAACTATTTCTGGATTACTCTGTCATAGTTTCCGCACTACACCTAAAATTCCAAGATGGGTTAGGTATTCTACGGTCCTAAGCTTCAGCCGGCTCCCAGGTCGAAAGTAGCACGTCTTCCCGATTACTCGGTAAACGACACTATAGTCAAAGGGACCTCCACTGAGTGGCGGATCTCATGCCTCCTTTTTTGGGATTACTCCCTCAAAGTTAACATGACTATACCACCCTTCCTATCTTAAAGTATTCTCAAGTTCGGGTATAGGACTTATAAGTAATCACTAGGCACCTTGAAAACTAGGAAAATCCAGACAAACATATATACATCATATGATATATAACAAACAATAACACATATACAGATGTAAACAAAGATAGGTTTAACCCACTTAGGGATGGACCAACAAGAGGTCAATCTTTCCCCAGTGAAGTCGCTATTTTTTCTGTAGCGGTAGAAATGTTTAAGACTAAGCCATTGGATTGACTAGACTTACACAGATCAAAATATAATTCGCGACCGTGCTTTATTGTTTCCAAACTAATGGTAAAAGAGAGAGTAAACCAAAAGAGGGGGAAAGATTCAAGGTAAGCGGGTTGGTTATGCAAATGGAAGGTATTAGCACCCTAAACACCTACGGTACTCTGCAAGAACCTCTTTGTAAAATCTGTATATTTTGGCTATAAAATGTTATATGTAAAATAGATGGTGGAGGTGAGAAAAGAATATATATATATATATATATATATATATATATATATATATATATATATATATATATATATATATATATATATATATATATATATATATATATATATATATATATATATATATATATATATATATATATATATATATATATATATATATATATATATATATATATATATATATATATATATTATTTTTGTACCTGCCGCGGTTGCGAACCTTTAGTGCCTACGTACCACCTCTCATGCAATAGGGGATCAGGGTACACGTAGTTCACCTTTAAAAAATTTAAAACAAAAGTGCGTTGGTTAATTTTATGAGATAAGACGTCATTGTCATTTTCCGTGTGGAAAACATACTTACTACCCACAATCATGAGAAAGGAGAATTTTGCATCATCTCAAAGTGGAGGATATGGCTTGGATTTTAAAATTAACAATGCCTTAATCAACACCCAAGTGGAAAATATCTCTCTTCACTACATATTGTAGAAGTATAATTGTTTGCATCACTACAAGGATTGTCAAGAGTCCAATATTTTGAGAAAAGTTTTAAAGTAAAAAGCCAAAGTGGCAAAAATGGTTTGAAATGAGATTTGATTGACTTTTAGTCTTTTCACAAAAAATGTCAAAGTATTATTAAGTTGATTGAAATTTATTTATGAAAAGGTTTTGAAAAGGCATGGACCAAGGTCCATGTTTATTGTGAAAGTGGTTCAAGTTTTAAAAACAAGAAGAATTTTCAAAAGGAAGAAGAAGATTTTTGAAATTAAAGAAGATGGGAGGAGAAGAAGAGACTATCCTAAAGCATAAAGTAAAAGCTATGGATAAGAACCATCTAACTAACAAGAAGACAATACTTGACATTATGAGTCAAGATTGAATTCCCATTCTTTGGATTGAAACCAAGCAAGCAAAGATACTCGACCTCTTGAGAGAGCTAAACTTCAAGTGTATTAAGTCTTCATAAAAATCGGGCAGAGTAACGGCTGTATACGGGTGCATTCCAGATTACAAACAAATTATGTAATCACAATAACCTGCACACAAAATAAGAAAACAACCCAATTTCTTGAGATAAATCTCAAGAACTCCAGACAAAATATCAATTAAGGTCACAAGATCTCCAACATAGGCCAAGGTTTCTAATCCTATGTCTAAGAAGTCCAATACTCCACAATGCCAAGGATAGTAACCAAATAGTACAATTATTATTAAAGCTTTTTAGAATTCATGTTGATTATTAGGTGTCTTGAAAAAAGAAATGAATGGCTCAAATGAGCAAAATAAAGATAACAAAGATATAAATGCTCAAGTGAGCAAAATACAAATGACATGAAATGTAATGCTTAAAGTAAATGGTACATAAAGCATAAAAAACATAAAAGCATAAAGTGAAATAAATTAATAATTAGTGTTTAGTTGGATGACCGTCTTGAAACTTACATTTGGAACTCATTAGAGGATTGGTAGAACCAAAGGCTCCACACAATAAGTTGCATTTTCTTTTTGTCAAGTATATCATCCATTTGGAATCCTCACAAGTAGCATTAAATGATCAATGATGTTTAAGTGATCCGCATTGACCAAAAGTGTTATAGATCCATTAGAGGATTGGTAGAACCAAAGCCTCCACACAATGAATCTCAAAGTTATTGGATCAAAGGGATCAAATTAACATACTTGGGCTTGCAAACATAGGTTTGGGAAACGAATGATCATTTATTCGAACCCAGACAAAATTTAGCGTTATGTTAAGCAATCGTAAGTGGACTTATATAGAAGTCACACCTATTTTGAGGCCGGTCAAAAAAAATTTTTGCACCATTTGTTTTGAGACATGATATTGTTTAAATGACCATTTCTGACTTTCATAAAATTCCATTAAATTTTCAAAAAAGTCAGAAATATGTAAAATGTTATTTATGAAATTTTTTAGAATTAAAAAAATGGCAGAAAGTATTTTTAAGGTAATTAAAACAAATAAAACAATGCAAAAAATATAAAAAATATCAAATGTTAAAATAAAAATGTGAAAAAATAGTCATGAGATCAGAAATAATTCAACGTATTCTTGTGAATTTTTTCATAATTTTTGGGTAAAAAATAAAAGAGTTATGAATTTTTGAAAATTAAATCAATTAAAATATAAAATCAGAAAATAAAATAAAACCAAAAAAGATGTGGACTATCAGATCATAGCCAAAATGCGTTAGTAAGCTAATCCAATGGACCAGACGCGATGTGCTTGATATGGACCTTAGTAAGATGTGCATGGGATCAGGAAAAGGGCAACCAATGAAATTAAAATGTTTGGCACGCTATCATTGTCTGAGACGAGTGATGTTATCGTCTTCAACCTCCAGCCACCCTGCAATGGAGATTTTGTGAGATCTTTCAAATGGAAAAATTATCATCCCAGACCAATATCATTGGATTCGTCTCTTCAAGACGATCCTAACACCACCATCGCGCCAAATTTATATAACGTATGCAAAGAGATATGAATCAAAAACCCATAAAATAGTGAGCACCTTCAATTTGAGATTTCTCTCTCAATTCACAATGGATTTAAAAATTGTAAAAAGCACATGAATCAGGAGGAGGAGTATAATATGTTAGTGCTTTATTTGGATCCAAATGGTGGATAATTCTACCTTTTCGAAGTTCAAGAAAGAAGCTCTGAAACTGGACTTCTGCAGCTTGAATTATGGCTCATTTTGCTTGGTTTAAGTGCTTGAGAGTTTGTATAACTCTTAAGGAAGATGAACGTGAATAGAATTTTGGAAGAAAATGTTGGAATCTCGGAAACTGATTTCAAAAATTTGAAGTTCGTGTGAGGTTTTGACAGAGTGTTTTTGGCTCTCAAAGCTTGAAGAAATGAATGGGGTGACCCTCTATTTATAGGGAATCAAATGGAATGTTCAAGCGTGTGAAATAATGAAGTTTGGAGGGAAATCGTGTGAACCTGATGCACAAGCAAAGTGTGATCTGATTTGCATCAAAACTCATCCAATCCTTGCGTTTTAAGGCTCTAATCCACTTTGGCAACATGGTTAAACATGTTTAGATCACAAACGCATGCTAATTTGATGTTTAGAGGCCAAAATATGAATTTCAAATTTTGACTTATGAAGAAACTTCAGTTCCAAGTTAACAAGTTAAATCCAATGGCATTCTCAGCTCAAGGGGTCTTAAGGAATGATTCTTGATTCTTTATAAAGATGAGGTTACAAGCTTTACAATGGAATCAAATGGATTCTTGAGCTGAAAGTTGCATTGAGTCAAAGTTGGGGAAAATGTTGACTTTCCATACTTAGAAATATTTCAAATTTTTCTTCAAAAGTGGCTTATAATGTTTTGCATCCAAACATGGCCTTCCACTTGGAATTTGATCTTGACCAAAAAAGATGGCATGAAATAGACCTCTTGAATGACATTTTGAGACTTGAACCATTCAAAATATCCAAAAATTGAGAGAGTTATGAATTGTTGAAGTTGGAAAAAAAATCATGAAATGACCTATAATCTTTTGTATCCTTAGGGGATCCTCTATCCATTTTCTCACTTTGCACATAAAATAAGGAATGAAGTTCACATCCTCAAGATAATTGTGGGAAAATAGTGGTCTCATGGTGATTAAAATTGACCATAGTTATGATCATTTGAAGTCACACATGGAAAATTAGGGATTCATCTGAAGGACTTGTAATCCTTGTTCATCATCAAGATTCTTCCACATGAAAAATCCTTGAAACTTTTGAAGTGATTTGTTAATAACCCTTTAAAGAGAAGGATGTATTTGGAATCACTCAAAAATACCAAAAGATGATCAAAATATACTTCTTTGAAGTTCAAAACCCTAGCTCATAGATCAAGAAAATGCTTTGAGGAATTTTGACAATTTTGAACAACCTTCTTGTACCAACACTCTTGCTTTGTAAGTAGAAATTGTTGAGGATGATAACGAGGACTCATATCCATCAAAACTACTTTCATCTCTTGAGAATTGAGAGAAATATGCACTTGTATCAAATTGAACAAAGTCTGGTCCAAACATGACTATTTCTTCAATCAACCCCTTGTACTTTTTGGATTAATCTTGACAACTTCTAATGTGGTGAACCAAAATGAACCTTGCCATGCTATTTCTTCGAAAATAACTCAAATGGTGAGGTTTGAACTTCTCAAACTTTATTGACTAGGGCATGGAAATAAACTCATGGACCCATGGATCAACTTGCTAAGCCACATTGTCTTTACCTACATTATTAACAAGTAAGACAACCAAAATTGTATTTTGTTAATTAGAAAGAAAGTCAAAACAAAACATGCATAATCGTCCTAAGTCAGCATTGACTATGATGGGTCGTTTACATTCATCGTCTAGGAATTCATACCTTAGATCATTTGGTAATGTTTTAAGTTCTACATCAGGTTTCTTGGGGTCAGGTATGGAATCGAGAGCCAGTTCTAGGCATTCACTTAGCTGGTCGTCCTGGCATTCCCCACACCAGTTGTCGTCTTCAAAAATAGGCGGTATTGGAAATCTTAGGATTTCAGTATCCTTTGTTGGTTCTGACTTTATTTCCTTCACACATTCATCGATGATGTCAACAAAACAACATGTGTCACTTATTGCAGGGGCTTTAAGGAATTGAGAAAGAATGAATTCAATTTTCTATTCTCTGACTTCAAAAGTCATTTTCCCTCGTTTCACATCAATGATGGCACCAGCAGTGGCTAAGAAAGGTATTCATAATATGATGGGAATGTTTGAGTCTTCTTGAATGTCCATTATAATGAAATCTTTGGGAATATAAAATTTACCTATTCTAACGGGAATGTTTTCTAGCATACCCACTAGGTATTTCACACATCGGTCAACTAATTGTAGGGACATCCTAGTTGGTCGCAGTTCTCCTAGTTGCAGCTTTTCACAGATCGAAAGGGGCATCAAGCTCACACTAGCTCCTAAATCCCATAGTCCTTTGTCTATTACGAACTTCCCTATCATACAGGGTATGGAGAAACTACCAGGGTCTTTCAGCTTAGGCGACATATTATTCTAGATAATAGCGCTAGATTCCACAGTAAGTATCACTGTCTCATTATCCTCGAGTTTCTTTTTATTAGACAATATTTCTTTAAGAAATTTGGCATAAGATGGCATTTGTGTTATGGCTTTTGTAAATGGTATTGTTATATTTAATTGTTTCAAAAGTTCTACAAATTTCTTGAATTGTCCTTCGGTTTTAGATTTAGCTAATCTCTGAGGAAATATGATAGGTGGCTTATATGGTGGTGAAGGTACGTATGGTTTTCCCTTTTCAGCTTCATCTCTAGCTATGATTTCTGACTCAATAGATTTATTCAGTTTTTCATTGCTTTTTGCCTTTTCGGTTTCATTTTCATTTTGTTGAGACATCAGTGTAGTTGAGATTCTCAGATCTACTGGTCCGTCTAATTCAGTCCCACTTCTTAATGTAATGGCATTAGCATGACCTTTTGGGTTAGGTTGTAGTTGACCATGAAACACCCCAGTTGGAGCGATAGTTGTTGCTCGTTGTTGGGCTACTTGAGAAATCTGGGTTTCTAGCATTTTTTATGTGTAGCCAAGGCATCTACCTTGGTTGCTAATTGTTTTACTAGTTCATAGGTGTGTACGTTTTGGTTTATAAATTCCTTATTTTGTTGTGTTTGAGCAGCAACAAAGTTTTCCATCATTATCTCAAGGTTGGAATTATGGGGTGCTTGAGGTGTAGCTTGAGGTGCAGCTTGAGGTGGAGCTTGAGGTGGCTTTTGGAAACCCGGAGGTACTTGAGGGGCGTATAACACATTGTTATTCTTATAGGAGAAATTAGGATGATTCTTCCAACGTGGGTTATAGGTGTTAGAATATGAGTTTCCTTGAGCCTAGTTCATCTGGTCAGGAGGTATTCCGGCAAGCAATTGGCATTTGGAAACGATATGTCAAGGTATTCCACATAAGACACAGTTTCGAGCTACGGCAGCCACAGTGATTGTAGGGGTTACTGCTAAACTCTCAATCTTTTGAGTCAGGGCGACAACTTTAGCATTGACGTGGTCTATGCCACTGAATTCATGAAATCCTCCTATGGAGGCTCGTTCTCCTTCCTATTGATAATGGTTTTGTGCCATGTTTTCAATTAGTTGATAAGCTTCATTATAGGATTTGTCCATTAGTGCACCACCAGCGACAACGTCTAAAGATAGTTTGGTGTTATATAGTAGACCATAATAGAAGGTGTGGATGATTATTCATGGTTTAAGTCCATGATGTGGACAAAGTCTCAACATGTCCTTGTATCACTCCCAAGCTTCGAAAAGTGATTCATCGTCTTTTTGCGTAAATCCGTTGATTTGGCCTCTCAGCATTGCAGTTTTGCTAGGTGGAAAATATCTTTCTAAGAAGACTTTCCTTAATTTGTCCCATGTAGTTATGGAGTTTAAAGGTAAGGATTGGAGCCACGCTCTGGCTCTATCTCTTAAAGAGATGGGAAAAAGACGTAATCGAATTGCTTAGGGATTAACACCATTAGCTTTTACTGTGTCGGCATATTGCACGAACATGAATAAATGGAGATTTGGATCATCTGTAGGGCCTCCAGAGAATTGATTTTGTTTCACGGCTTGCAACAATGAAGGTTTAAGTTCGAAGTTATTCGCCTCGATGACAAGAAGAGAAATACTCGAGTGCGGTTCAGCTCGAGAAGGAGCAGCGTACTCCTTAAGTGGTCGATTACCTAGTTCAGCCATGTCTAGTTTCAGAGTTGGTTCTTCATGAATGGGAATTGGAATTAGAGCTGCTTCGGGAAGATCGAGGATTTGATGTCTTATGTTAACAAAAAATTCGATTTCGTTGATTCGTTGTATTAATTTCCCTCCTTGTTAATGAGTATTTGACATACAATCGTTCAAGGAAAGGAAAAATGTTCCCTTAGTCTATACGGTGTAACAGTGGAATTACGATATTGACAAAATTGGTCCCCGGAAACGGTGCCAAAAACATGGTCGATTGATATGGTAGTCTAAATAATCTGGACTGCAAGTGCACAGTCTTATCACGTAGTTTTAAAGATTGTCGAACCCAAAGGATCAAAAGTCAAATGTACTGTTATCTAGTACTACGGTGTAAATCCAAGGCTAAAAATATTTGGTTTAGATTAGGGGAACTAAAAGTATGTTTTAAATCTAATTAAATAATCAGAGGGGGGGGGGGGGGGGAGGAACAACCATTATGTAATGATCGGACTTCGAGAATTAATAACCTATTTGGTAACTCACAGTTTCCAATAATTCTCAGCAGAAATTTATCAGTTTAAAAACCCTCGTCTCACGCTGTCGTGGTTGTTGATTCAGGTTATGCAGTTAAGTCCTAACGTATGCTTTATCTATCCCATCGGAGTTAGAAACCTTCTTTTGAAAACAAATAAACTCTGATTCGCCTTAAAATTATCTCGCTGTTTTTAAAGCCAATGCCTAATTACTACTGTCCAGTTAAAGATCCTCAAGCTCTCGCTTTGCTGAACCTAACTTCTATTCGTATTTTACTCTCATAACAAAACGGTTCATCATTAAAAACAAAGTAATCTAGTCCAAAAAATAGTTCAACAAATAAATACCCAATAGTATTACCAAATTCCCTCAGTTTTACGACCTTACATACCGATATATAAATCTAGCCTAGCATATTATAAAGCTCAATCACAGAATAATAAAATCCAGACAACACAGTAAACATGATTATTGAATTAAAGGAAAATAATAATTTATTAAAATGAAAAGAAACAATTTGTTCGACTCTAATCGAGAGGCACTCCTCCACAGGTTGGTAGGTTTTGCTTTGATCCGAAGAGAAACAATTGCAAAGAAATAAAATAATAAACTTAATCAAAAATTCTGAAGGTCTTGAAATAAACTACGGGGCAATAGATTTCCAGTGGAGAACTCTATTGCTTAAATGGGTTGGGAAAATAATACTTCTTAAAATTAAGGAAGAATAATAATTCTGGAAAATAATACAAGAAAAGAGAAAACGGAGAGCCCCCGCTGAATGTGTGAAGTCTACTATCTATATTGGTCTTGAATAACTGCATGTGAGAATTTATTGGAGAGTTTGTAGGGCTGTTGGATCTCTGTGTAGTTTGGAACATGAATATAGCAAGTGAGACATTTTTGTTGCAAGCTTGAAGTACATGGGAAAAATAGTAGGAGAAAGTGTGCTGTTGTTCGTCAAGGTCCAAGTGACGTTCGTCACTACTTGGTCATATGCACTTCCGGTCGTCATGCATGCCCTGCCAGTCGTCACGAACTTGCTGCTTCAAGTGGGCCACTCTTTTGGGCTTGGGCTTATCCTTTGGCTCTTGTTTTTGTTTTGTACTCCTTTTCTTATTTTTCTTCTTTTTCTCATAATTAATTTGATACCTGCAAAATAGCCAAGTACCAACTACAAAACAATTTAATTTAGAATAAAATGGAAAATAATTTAATTAAATCAAGCTAAATATGCAATACATTTATGTGTTATCAATCATTTTATGAGCAAAGGGAGGTTATGCTTGTAGAAGGTGTAGTATAAGTTTTGTGTGTTTAAGAGATATCTCTTGCTTGAATTTTGTAGCAAATGTTTTTTAGGTTTTTCCCCCTCTCTCTGAAATTTGTGTGTTTTTATAGTGAATGAGAGTGGGGTTTTAGGGGGGAATGGGATGATATTTGAACTATTTCAGTATGTTGTTTTAATTCCTTCTTGATAAAGTTTATTTTGCATGTTTTGATGTATATCTGGACTGGTGTTTATGCAGGTTTAGGACTGATACATAGCTGGTTTTTAGCCTTATTTGCATGTCATTTTGGACAGTTTTGTTTGGCTTGTTTTGACAGGTTTCTTGGGCTGATTTTTTTACTGGTTTGCAGTGTAATGTAGGGCTGCCTAGGGCTTCTTTGAAAGCAGGGAATTTGGAATGGTTTTGAAGGGTTTTGGGACATGTTTGTCTTGACAGTTTGGAGGCTTGTGAGCAGTAGGTTTGGACTATTTGCACAAGGCTGGTTTTTTCTAATTCTTGGAATGGAGTGGCAGCTGGTGATTAAAGTGATGGCATGGCAAAAATTGATTCAAGAATCATGAAACATAGAACTTAAAACTTAGCATTAAGAGTTTCAGAATTGCTCCTAATCTATAATTTAGGAACTCGAAACTTTTTTGTAACTCTTGAATTTACTTTAAACTTTAAACATGATGAAATTGCTTGAAGCCTTTTTGAATTCATGTATGAATGTACCTTGAAAATTTTTGGCGAAAATAAGCTTGAATTGTCTTGTAAGGCATTGAATTTTTTTGATCATGAAGGCAACTTCAAAAATTAAGAAAGTTCTCCTTGAAATTGAAATGAATTTGCAAAATTAAGCTTTATTTTGAAAGATGCTTGAATTTTTTTTGATGGATTCCTTTTGATAAACTCATGCCATTAGGAACTTGAATTCATAAATAAAAATTGAATCTTGAATCCTTGAAAAGGATTGAAAAAATCGATGGATGCCTTGAAATTTTGAAGTACAAATATTGACTTGTACTTTCCGAACTCATGAAAACAAAGAAATTTCCTCCATCTCTTGAATTTGAAAGTCTTTGAATAAAACTTGTACCACTTCATCATCCTACAAGAAAATGAAACCAAATCAAACTGTAGGTCATGCTTGCATCTTGAAGAAACCCTAATTGAAAACCTTAATTCCTTATCCTAACTTGTATTTGAAACAACCATTGATTGAGCCAACCCTTATGATTGAAAAATGACTCCTCAGACGAGTTCTCAATGCACACTTTGTCTTGACCAAACCTTGACCACTTGGAAGGTCAAACATAAGAACCATGAGATTGAATCTCAAGCCACAAAGAAACCCATAACTCAATGATCCTTAATTAAAGCACCATA
Source organism: Vicia faba (assembly GCA_948472305.1). Taxonomy (NCBI): domain Eukaryota; kingdom Viridiplantae; phylum Streptophyta; class Magnoliopsida; order Fabales; family Fabaceae; genus Vicia; species Vicia faba. Next base: position 385,177 of record CATIWC010000517.1, on the reverse strand, counting down.
AATAAAGAAAAACATAATTCTTAATCCTTGAAGAAGGAAATCTTGCAACTTTATGTAGAGAAGAAACTCATACGCAACCATAGTTACATGCACCCTAATCTTTAAGAAGATTGACGTAAGAAAGTTGTTCATGCTGAGAGAAATCTGAAACCCTAAATAACCCCATACTTAAAAGATTACAACCCCAATCATATGAGAAATATAGATACGTACACTCTGATCCATGGCCTTGGTGAATATGGATGGAGAAAGAAGTCCATAATAAAGAATCAAAATCCTAGCTCACACTTCATTACTCAAACAAGAAAAATTAAAGGACTGGTCTTATTGATGTAGAATGCTTAAACCAAAATTAAACCCTAGTTAGCATAACCACTAATGCTTTGAACCACTGCCTTATTGAATGAAGGAATGAGGTGTGATTTACCTAATGAAAATGAGGCAAATGAAATGCAAAGCCTAAGCCAAATAAAATTGAAAATGTAGGACTAATTTGGGGTGTGACAATAGTTAAACAATCGTCTAAACAAATCATCGAGATAATTAAATTAATAAAGTCGCCATTGAACGTTTTTTATCCCACGGGAAGGGAACGGTAAACATCGAGTAAACCCGAGAAGGTAGAAATCACGGTCAAACGACCGAGAAATTGGGTAAGGGAGTCTTTTATGGGAGGGAAAGGTATTAGCACCCTATACGCCCGTAGTATTATACGGTATCCACTCTTGTTTGTTCTAAGTTATAGGTGTGTTCAAATCTATGTCTAAGGTTTAAAGTGAAAAGAAAGAGGGAATGCATGCAAAAGAAAAGGAAAAGAAAGAGTGGGGAAAAATAATTAGATTTTTACAAAGATATGCTAGATTAGGCCCCATAAATAGCCTCTGCCTATGTATCCCTTTTAAGGAATCAAAGCATTCATAGTTCGACTTACTTGTTTTGGCGGGTTTTTGTTTTTTAGTTGAACAATGTTAAATTCAATCATTCCATTGCTGCTCGACCTTTGGAGACTTACACCTGTAGTGGAAAGGAACTAACATGCTCTTAGAATAGAAAAATATTATTGGCAAAAAGAAAGGAGTTGGTTAGTGTTTTTTACCTTAAGGAATGATTTGAAAGTTGTTAGATGTTTTATTTTCAAGAAAAGAGTTTTAGTCTTAATGCAAGGATGCATAAGAAATAAAAAACAAATAAAGGACACTATCCTAAATCTATTCCTAATGTTATCATACAATGATTCATCCTAAGGTTGAGTTTTGAAAGGGAAATCTCTACCCTATACTATCCTGCATGGATTACTATTCTATGGTCTAGCTCAAATCGGGAAAGAAACAAGCACATCCTAAGGGAGCATGGTATATACAAACAAGTGCTTTGGCAATAACACACAATCGGGGTATACTGACTCGGGGGATGGGGGGTATGAAGATAAAATGCTTTAGCTAAGGGGAGCAGATTACCCGAAGCAAACAAGCGGGAGACTAGGATGAAATAAAAAGGAAAGAGTTACTCTAAGGGGAGCGGATCACTCGAAGCAAACAAGCGATCAACACAGTGTCAGCAATGGCCATTGTGAATTCGTGACAAGGTGTAGGAGTTTGATTGCAAAAGCTGATGATATATCGCTTACCCGGGTTTGACGACGAGGCAAATGATTTAGAGTTTGAGAGAAATATTTTGTATGTTTTTGGTTTGACTTTGCTTGTTCATCCTCTTTGGGGGGATGAATAGAACAACACTTGATAAATCATGGTTTCTTGGAGACTGAGGCAATGGGTTATGTTCTTGAATCGCTGCGTGGAGTCTTAGGCGAAGAGCTAGGTTTGGATTTCTAACACCACGGCATGGAGTATTAGGCAATGATCTATGTTGAGGAGTGTCACACATTACTGCATGGAGTCTTGGGTAATGGGTGAAAAGAGGGAAACACATCGTTGCATGGAGTCTTAGACAATGGGTCATGTTACGTTGCTGCATGGAGTCTTAGGTAATGAACTACGTTTTGCGCATTACGGCTTGGGGTCTTAGATAATGGGTAAGGTGATGGGAATACATTGCTGCATGGAGTCTTAGGAAATGTATCGAGCTTCGTACATTACTGCATGGAGTCTTAGGTAATGAACTACATTGTAGATGGAAAATGTCACTGCGTGGAGTCTTAGGTGATGGGATGAATCACGTCACAGCATGGAGTATTAGGTGGCGGATCTTATTTGCCTTTTGAACATTGCGGCGTGGAGTCTTAGGAAATGTACTGGGTTTTTCACATTAATGCATGGAGACTTAGGTGATGTTACATTATAAGGAACACATCGCTATGTGGAGTCTTAGGTGATGGGTTGAACACGTCACTCCATGGAGTCTTAGGTGATGGGTTGGATTTGTAGAAGGAGTGTGCTTTGATGACTGAACTTTAGATGTCTAAATCAAGGGTGAGATTATTTGTTGTATGATGCATGCGTACGATGTCTGATATTGATATGGAACTCTGAGTGTTTGTGTGTTGAATGTCTGATATTGATATGGAACCCTGAGTGTATGTGTATTGAATGTTTGTATATGAAAAATGTGTGCAAAGTGTGTGTAGGCTTTAGAATGTTATGAAAATTGTTTCTGGCTTTCTCTCTTTTAAACCATTGGTTTTGAGTTACCAATTCCCTGGTGTTGTATGTTGTATTGTCGTGGCGTCTTTGAATCGATTTGAATATGTTGAAAAGTGTTATCAATATTTTGATTTTTTATATTGTAAGCGCAAGCGTAGGTGTAGACATACGTGTAGAAATGTGTAGACTTTTGTGTTGCAAGTGCAGGTGTAGGTGTAGACATGTATTTGCACGTAGACATGGATTTTCTTTTTGATGTTTTTCTAACCAAAAATGATTTTTCATTGTTTTATCGAATGCTTTTATTTGTCAAATCCCCCGAAATGATTTCGAAACAATATTCATAAGAAATAAGCGTAGTATTTCGTAAACAAGTCTGAAAAACAAAAACATAATTTTGAAAGATGAAAAGAAAGCAAATGTTTTATTGATATGCCTCTAAATAGGCGAAAATACAAGACGTAATTCCTTGAAAGAGGTAATTACAGAAATTTTCAAAACTGTAAATGGCAATGAAAATGATAATTGCTACTGCTGTTCCCCAATATCCTTTTAATGGCTCCTGTATCCTTTGCTTTTGAGTCGTATGATTTAGATCCATCTCTCCCTTCGCGGTTCATAGTCGTAGTTCTTAGATCGCAGCCTTTTTTTTTCTTTATTTCATTTTGAATAAAATCCCTAATTTTTTCCTGGATCGCCCTTTCGGGTTTTTAATCCACCGGGATAAATTTTTTTGTATGTCCCTAATTTTTTCCTGGATCTCCCTTTTGGGTTTTTGATCCACCGGGACGCTCCTTTTTTCCTAAGTCACCAGTTTAGGGTTCAATCTTAGAGAGATTTTTATACATAGTATTTTTTGACTGTGTGTTGTACCCCAAAATTTGCCCTCCCATATTTCTCAAAACATTTCAAGAAAGATCCTCAAGTTGCTCAAGAAAGTCCAAGGGTTGACCAGACAAGCTCTCTCCTAAGGCAGTCTACCTCAAATTATGGTTTCACATTGCACTAAGATACTTAAGTCCAAGGGATCCCAAACGCTCACCATTGTCCTAATATGTTCTCAATATCACCCATGTCAAGTTTCAAGCCCTACAGAGAAAGTTTGCTCAGTCAATTGCTCAAAGGTCTGAAAATCGACTATGCTAGAGCAAAAGTCAATTGTGGCCTACATATAGTCAAACTTCAAGATTTTTGGTCAAAATCCTCATTTTGAAGTATATTTCATCATTTGGTCTAGGTTTAATCATGATTTATCAAGGATTGCTCATAATTCATCAAGAACCAAAAGTTGCTAAATTAGGGTTTTGTAGGAAAAGTCAACTCAACTTTGACCAAGCATAACTTTCTCATACTTTATGAGAAATGACCCATCCAAATCACATTCTGAATAGGATGCCATGCTCTACAATCCATCTTCAGCTCCCAAGTTCAAAATATGCACTCACAAGAAGTTATGAATTTGGACATTATAGGTCATTTTGAAAAGTCAACAAAAACACCTTTTTTGTGAAAGCTTCATACATGAGAATGGAATGTAAAATTGAGATGGGACCAAAAGGGTTGCTTAGAGGACATCTCAAGATTTCTAAAAAGTCCAATAAAACCTTCAAAGAGTCAAAATTGAGGAAGTTATGCATTGGTGAAGTTGACCTTTTTTGCAAAATTGCCAAAAGTCAACTATGCCTAAAACTTCAATTTTTGCCAAATGGGCCCAATCTTTTTCACTTGTTTTAAGTTGGCAACATGGTCGACGAGCCCTATCCTTTGCCACTTGTCATTATCTTGTTTTTATTATTTATTTTGATTTTTATTTGAATTAAATCAATTTAAATCAAAACAAATCATGAGAAAATCCAAAACAATGAAATCTTAAGATTTTGCACATGTTTCAACTCTTAAATTCCAGCTAGTATGAGATCAAGTTCGTGTAAAGGATTGGAGTGCACAAAAGATTGGTTTTAGGCTATTTTTGGAATGATTTTAAAGTGAATCAAATCAAGATCAAAGACATTGATGGAGGAAGATTGAGGCCAGGTTTTCAACCCTAATTCATTACTCAGTACATAAGGATGATGTGCAGACCTAAAGCAAGGCTAGAGAGAGGCGCAACAAGGAGAACCAAACTTGAAAAAAAACAAGAAAAGTGCAAACACGAATTGATACTTTGAAGCAATTTCAAGATCCTTTAACCATCCCAATCGCTTCCTGGGATCACCAGCAAGAAGAACCAATCCAGAACAAGCACTTTCAGACCCTATATCTCGCTGTAAGTCAGTCCCGACATGGCTTCTTTCTTGAATTCGAATTTCATAATCTTGGCATCCCTAACACGACATAACCATAGATTCTTGATCCTTAGAACATATGCAAGCTTTCTGTAACATTTAATTTCATTTTCATGAACTATATTGGATTTCACCATTATTAGGGTTTGTAGCTTCGATTTGGGATTTTTGTTTACAGGAAAATTTAGGCCATGAAAGGGCCACCATTGAATTCAGCAAGGCCAGACGAAGCTATCCATGGCCTTCGTTTTTCATTTATCACGCTTGTATTGAGTTTTGAGATTTACAGGACCTGTAGCTATGGACGAACGTCCGTAGGTAAAAGTCAGGGACTTTTACCAATGAAGCAAGGTTGAAGATGACTAACTGGCACCCTCCTGTTGGTCCATTCAAACTTTTGGCACGCGTTTTCAATGTTCTCCACTAACTTTATTTTTTTGTATATTATCATTATTTGTTTATTTTATGTACAAACAAAACAAGTGGCGCAGTTGGTAGTGGAGTGTGTGATAAGTGCTTCAGGACCTGGGTTCGAATCCCAGGTCCCCCCTATTCTTCATATTATTTTCCTTTTCAGGATCCAACTCACACCAAAGACCAAGGTCCATCATGGGACCTCATCATCCAGCCTGCCAAGTGGCCAGATGGCCAGATCCAAAGGCCATCAATGGAGGAACACCATGAAGCCTAGTCAACGCAAAGCATGTGATCTTGCAAGTCAACGTGGACCTTTGCTTCTTGGGCCAAAGCTTGCTATCTGCACCCCCTCAAATTACTGATTGCAGGCCCAATCTCTTTAACTTTTTCTTTTTTATATTTTGTTTTATTAATTTAATTTATTTATTTTACTAACAAATTAATTATTTTATTTTTATCAAAAAAATCACAAATAATATTTTTCACCCAATTAGAATTAGGTTTATTTTTTTTATCAAAAAATTAAATTAATTTAATTAGGTTGTTAATTTTAGGTAACTTTGATTATTTTGTAAATAACTTAAAAATAATTAGAAAATTAGGGTTTTGTCTAAACTTAATTATATTTTCTTTTTCTTAAAATAACCAAAAACACAAAAATAAATCATTCGTTTATTTTCATTAATTAATTTAATTAACTAATTAAGTTAGTATTTATTTTTAAATCTAATTCTTTTCTTTAAAAAATATTTAAAAAAACAACAAAAACATTTTTCTTTTAATTAGGTTAAAAAGGGTCAAAAGCCTAATTTCTCCCCGATCTTAATTTCCTCGCGCGCGCCTTATTTTTATCCTATTATTGTAATTGCCCACAAGTTATAATAAGGTCTTTTATCTTTCATTTATCGCTTTATTATTTTTAAGGGTTTGTTTTTGGCTATGTTAATACCCGATGCCTTGTAATAGCGTAGTTTAATTTTTGTACTTTAAATTTCTGTAAATTATTGAACTGTTAGATGTATGATATTAGGGATGCATGACAAGAATGTATGATTAATTTTAAAATGGTTAGATAACTCTAAATGTGCAAAGATAAATAATTTGAAATTGAATCAATCGCACACGTGCACTCCTAGGGTACACTCCCACTTGGTTGCCTTCGGTTAACGATCATTAGGTATAGGATATTTTAGTGGTCGTCCTTGTGTCTACACAAAGATCAAAGTCCCTTTTGGAAAATTTGCCTCGGAATGGTTGCCTCGGTAAAGTTTCCTCGGAATGGTTGCCTCAGAATTGTTGCCTCGAATAATTGATCTAAGACATTAGGGTTATTACTAAGACGTCCTGACATTGCTTTAGTGATCGTAAGTCCCTTTCGAATTGACCCTCAAAACTCTAACGACGGTGCTACGTACTCACTAATAGTGGGATAGTGTTGTCTAAAGGAAACGAACATAGAACAATTATTTTTTCGAGTAGGTAGATTAGCACTTAAGTACTTGCTCAATCCAAACAAACTTTTTCACACTTACACTCCTTTTCAAACAAAGTTTTCAAAAACAACTTCGTAACACTCTTGAAGACAAAAGAAAGAGTTAAATCGAAGTAAAACAAAAGCTTTTCAAATCACTCAAACACAAAGAAGCAATTTTGAAAATGATGAGCAAGTACCTAAGAGCCCGTAGATAACTACAGATAGAAAGGGTGCTAATACCTTCCCTTTCTATAATCTACCCCCGTACTCAGAAAATCTCGAAAAAGGAATTTTTCTGTGCTTTTTTCCTTTCCTTGTTGGATAAAATAAAAGTCGGTGGCAACTCTTTCTTACCGCTACATTTACGAATACAAAATGCAAACCAGTAAAAAATAATCTCAGTTCTGGCCACCGTATCACAGAACTGGTGACTCTGCTGGGGATAATAATAAGTGGGGTGTACCTTAGGATTAGTTCACCATATTGTTTTCTATTGTTTGATTTGATTGTTTTATTTTTGTGGGCTTTGTATCGGAGTTACTATAGATGCTAACCCGGATCTGGGGGACACCTTTTACGTAAGTAGCAATAGACTATGATGGAACTGTACAGCGTAGACCGATACGGTTGAAGCAGTAGCTACATTGATGTGGCACATTAGTTAGTACCGATATCCCTTATGAAGCAACAAGGAGAGTATGGGGCTTTTATATGGGTCGTTAAGCATCAACTGACCTTACAACCTATAATTGACCAACTTGGCCATAGGAAGTAGCGAGATGCGACACTCATTGAGACCATACTCTTGAGATGGTTCCGGCCGCAAGAAAAGGTTGAGTGAGCTGAAACTATGAACGATGGAGGATGGTCAGTGATATTGAGAACCTCTAGAACCTGGTTACTATTATTAGGACAGGTTGAGCCAACTAAACTGCAAGAGGGTAGTACCTAGACTCTATGCAAGCCTAAACTTAAAGGCTCTTGTGTGACTTGTTTGCCTTTACCATGTTTGCCATCTGTGATACCTGTTGTGTGTTTTATCATGACATCATGCATCATGACATAGCATGCATATTTCATTAGACTAACCATTTCAAAGACCGAGGGGATTCATCTTTGTTCTGTTTTGCAGATCATGACTTCTATGCGCAAAAATACAATTCGAGTCAATTTTGTGCAGAACCCTGCTCAAATCAGAGAGTTAGTCTCAAAGGTTCCTGGTACTTCTTCATTTGTTAGAAGACATGGTCACCTCCTTAGCTTGGTCACTTCAAAGTTGTATGAGCAAATGATGAGTGTGTTATTCCAGTTCTTTGATCCATTGCATCATTGTTTCACCTTCCCGAGTTATCAGCTAGTCCCTACTTTGGAGGAGTTTTCCGATCTACTAGGCATATCTATCCTCGATCAGACACCCTTCATCGGTTTAGAAGAGGTTCCTAGGCCATAGGACATTGCTACAACTTTACACTTGACAAATGCTGATGTAGTATCCAACTGGGAGACTCAGAGTGGGGTTAAAGGTTTCTTGTCTAAGTTGTTGATCGATCAAGCTCAACAGTTCTGGGATAGTTTGGATTTCCAAGATTTTGAAGACATCTTGGCTCTCCTCATCTACGGCTTGGTTCTTTTTCCAAATCCAGATTCCTTCATAGACGTGAATGCGGTAAATATCTTCATGTCTCGTAATCCAGTGCCTACTCTTCTATGTGATATTCTACATGCTCTCTATACTCGTACCGTGTGAAGAAGGGGAACCCTCATGTGTTGCACGCCGCTGCTGGTGAGGTGGTTTATTTCGCACCTCCCCAAATCTATTTTGAAGAATGAGGAAGGCGTAGGTTGGGCTTATAGAATCATGTCCCTTGCTCATACGGACATCCTTTGGAGTTCTAAAGATACGGAAAGAGTAATTGTCATTGATCGATGTGGGGAATACCCTAATGTTCCGTTGCTTGGAATTCGAGGGGGTATAACCTATAATCCTTGTTTGGCTTTACGACAATTTGGACGCGCTCAGAGAGATGGTCCCCATGAGCTACTGCTTACAGGAATTGTCTTTGACTACAAGGGGGATGTTGAGGGACATCGTCGCAGGTTTATACGAGCTTGGGGCATGGTGAACAAGTCTGACCCGCATGAGCTAGGATTGAAGACTTCTCTCCCGATGCAACCATACCTCCAGTGAGTTCAAGCCCGTGCTCAAAAGCTGGGGATGCCTTATGAAGCTGTTTTACCGGTGATCATAGAGCATACTAATGAAAAAGGTGTTTCTTATACGGTCCTCCATCCTTACATGCCTACTGATCTTGGGGCATTTAAGAGATCTTGGATCCAGCTAAAGGAAGAAAGGGATACCTACCGGGAAAAGTATCATGAGCAGGAACGGAAGATCTTGAGGCTTACAAGGCAGCTCGAGAATGAAAGGACAATCAATGATTATGTCAGCACAAACGGAAGGCGACCATGGGATTTTTGATTCTTTGTTGTTTTTTCTAAGTTTAGATTTATTTTCAGTTATTTCTTCTATAACGCCTTAAAGGCATTGTTAAACATTTTACAAGTTTAAATCTAATAAAGTTTGGTTATTTCTTTGTTTTACAAATTTGAATCTCCCAAAGTCTTTGAAATCATTTCATACGCATTTCATTATCATGCACCTCATCACAGGTACCATTACAGGTTTCTCATCTTCTTCGTTGTTTATTTTAGCACAAAATATCTTCTGAAACACCTACTGATCAAGCCATCAAGGCTCTTCAGGCTCAGAATGCATAATTCCAAGAGTTGTTCCTGAACCTGGCCAAAGGGCAGCAAGATTTGAAGTCTCTCATCATGAAAGAGAAGAAGAAGAAGAAGAAGAAGGTGGTCCTCCTAAATATGGGTCGCAGATTCGGGAACAATTTGCGACAGGAAACTGATTTGTCCCATTCATTTGGAGGGGGAGAGAATCAAGAGGAAAGAAAGGGGTCTAGTCTTGTGGTCTCTAATAATGACACTGATTTTGATGGAGACCAGTATCCTCCTCCTGAGGATAGGTATAAGCAACTTGAAGACTGGTTGAGTGCAATGGAGATCCAGAAGATACATGGGTTGGACTTTGGAGATCTGGGATTGGTATCTGGGGTGGTGATCCCGCACAAGTTTAAAGCTCATGTCTTTGCTAAGTATGATGCAGTATCTTGTCCGAAGCTACACCTCCGCTCGTACGTTAGAAAGATTCAACCCTATACTGCTGATAGAAACCTGTGGGTTCATTTCTTTCAAGATAGTCTGTCAGGGACTCAACTTGAAAGGTTCTATCAACTGGAAGGAGCTAACATTCGCAACTGGGAGGGTATGTCAATGGGTACAAGCGAAGGATTTAAGGACTATGCTCAGAAGTGGATAGATCTGGCTGGAAGAGTCCAACCCCCTCTGTCTGATAGGGAGTTGGTCGGCATGTTTCTTGGGACTTTGTCTGGTCCATACTTCAATCATTTGATCTGAAGTTCGTCATCTGGATTAACTGAATTAATTTTTGACTGGGGAGAGAGTGGAGGTCGGTATCAAAAGTGGCAAGATACAGAAAGGTGCTTCATTAAGTACAGAAAAGAAGCCTTTCAGAAAATAAGCTAGTGTAGTATACAGCTCGAGGAGCCAAAACCGACCCGAACTCCGCCAAGCAGTTAATGCAATAGTAATATCAAGACCCACCGTTGCCCCACAACGCAACAATCAGCAGAGAGTAGAGAGACCGCAAAGACAGTATACTCGGCTTAGTATGACCCTGTCTCAAATCCTGTCGCAGTTGTTGAAGACCAAATTGATCACTCTGAGGGAAGCTCCGAAGAATCCCAGTAATACATCACCGCTGTATAATCCTAATGCCCACTGCGCTTATCACTCTGATAGCCCAGGGCATGATACAAACAACTAGTGGGCCTTAAAGAATAAGGTGCAAGATTTGATTGAAGCTAAGGAAATTGAGTTTGACGCACCAGAATAGCCTAACGTCATAACTGCGCCCATGCCCAAGCATGACCAGGGAGTGAATGCAATTGAGGATGATGAAGAAGAGTCAGATTTCGACAGCTGGATTTAACCGACTACCAATGATGGATTGAGAAATTGTACGACAAAGGACTTCGTGCCCGTTTCTTTTATTACACAGTAATAGACTTTTGTTTTGAGATTTGTAATAGATAGTTTGAAACTTTTACGGCCCGGTGCCTTACCCGAGACACCGTGGCTTTGTCTGTGAGGGCTTATTGTATGTCATTTCCATATATCATCAATAAAGCATTGGACGTTTTCTTGCATTACAAATTTTGTGCTCCTTGTTTTTCTTTTCCATCTTGCACTTTATTAAAACATCTATTGTCTTACACACACTCACATATCATAATGCAGATCCACATCCACTCTGGATCCCACTGATAACGACTCTGCTACTGCCAATTATGACTTCGAAAGTCCGATCAACCCAGTCGAGGATGAAGGTGAGGATGATTGTGAATTGTCTGGGGAACTTGCTAGAATGTTACTACAGGAAGAGAGGGCCATACAGCCCCATGAAGAGCCAGTGGAAACAGTGAATCTGGGTATAGAGGAAGACAAGAAAGAGATTAAGATCGGTGCAAATCTGGAGTCTAGCGTCAAGCAACGGTTGATACAGATGTTGCATGACTATGTTGAGATCTTTGCCTAGTCTTATGAAGATATGCTTGGGTTGGATACCGATATTGTGTTTCACCGTTTGCCAACTAAGGAAGACTATCCTCCAGTGAAGCAGAAAGTTCGTCGCATGCTCCCAGAGATGTCTGAGAAAATCAAAGCGGAGGTTATGAAACAATTTGATGCCGGTTTTCTAGCAGTTACTTCTTACCCGCAGTGGGTTTCCAACGTGGTTCCAGTGCCGAAGAAGGATGGTAAGGTACGAATGTGGGTTGACTATAGGGATCTGAATAGGGCATGCTCCAAAGACGATTTCCCTCTGCCTCATATCAATGTTTTGGTCGACAACACCGCACAGCATAAGATATTCTCCTTTATGGATGGTTTCTCCGGTTACAATCAGATTAAGATGGCTCTCGAGGATATGGAAAAGACAACGTTCGTTATGCAGTGGGGTACCTTTTGCTATAAGGTCATGCCGTTCGAATTGAAGAGTGTTGGGGAAACGTATCAGCGTGCCATGGTTGCTTTATTCCGTGACATGATTCATTATGAGATTGAGGTATACGTTGACGACATGATTGCAAGATCCCAGACTGAAGAGGAACACCTTGACCATCTCCAGAAGTTATTTGACAGGATGAAGATGTATAAGCTAAGGTTAAACCCGAATAAGTGCACCTTCAGGGTAAGATCTGGTAAGCTGTTGGGTTTCGTTGTTACAGATAAAGGTATTCAAGTGGATCCTGCAAAGGTGAAGGCTATACAGGAAATGCCAGCTCCCCGAATAGAAAAAGAAGTCATAGGCTTTCTGGGACGTCTGAATTACATTGCCCGATTTATTTCGCACCTGACTGCTACTTGTGAACCAATCTTCAAACTGCTGAAGAAAGATCAAGTGGTAAGATGGAATGATGAATGTCAGGCCGCTTTTGAAAAGATCATAGAATAACTCCAAGAGCCACCCATTCTGATGCCTCCGATCGAAGGAAGACCTTTGATCTTATACTTGACAGTACTCGATAATTTAATGGGGTGTGTGCTGGGGCAGCATGACGAGTCTGACCGAAAAGAGCATGCTATTTACTACCTTAGCAAAAATTTTACCGACTATGAGACCCGATACTCACTGCTTGAGAAAACTTGTTGCGCTTTGGCATGGGCTGCTCACTGGCTGAGACAGTATATGTTGACTCACACTACTCTATTGATATCAAAGATGGATCCAATCAAGTATATCTTCGAAAAACCTGCATTGTCCAAAAGAATAGCAAGATGGCAGATGATCTTGACTGAGTACGACATCCAATACACAACCCAAAAGGCAATCAAGGGGACTGTGTTGGCAAATCATTTGGCACATCAGGCAGTGGATGATTACCAGTCTATGAATTTCGAGTTTCCGGACGAGAGCATCATGTTGGTGATCGATTGTGAAACACCTGGACCGGATGAAGGACCCGAGGAGGGATCCCGATGGTATATGTATTTTGACGAAGCTTCAAACACGTTGGGTAATGGAATTGGCACCGTGATCATATCTCCTGAAGTCTGTCATACTCTGTTCACCGCCCAATTATGTTTTAACTGCACCAACAACACGGAGGAGTATGAAGCGTGCATCATGGGCCTTCGAGCAGCTATTGACCTAAGGATTAAGTTCCTGAGTGTGTTCGGAGATTCTGCTCTCGTGATCAGTCAGATCAAAGGCGAATGGGATATGAAGCAGCCAAATCTTATTCCTTACAAAGAGTGTGTATTAATGTTGCTTCTGCACTTCAAGGAGATAACCTTTGAACATTTCCCCAAGGAGGAGAATCAGTTAGCGGACGCGTTAGCTACTATGTCTTCTATGTTCAAGGTCAGGTGGGACAATGAGGCTCCCCAGATTACCATTGAGAGGTTGGACGAACCTGCACATTGTTGTGACATTGAGACTGAAGAAGTAACAGATAAACCCTGGTTTCATGAGGTAAAGAGGTATCTTGAGGCTCAAGAATACCCCGAGGGTGCATCTGTTAATGATCAGAAGTTTCTGAGGAGGTTCGCTGCGAAGTTCTTCATCAGCAATGGTATCCTTTACAAGTGTAATCATGACTCAACCTTACTGCAATGTGTGGATAAGAGCGAGGCAGAAAGGATCATGGCGGAGTTACATGAAGGTACTTTCGGAACTCATTCCAGTGGACATACCATGGCAAAGAAAATCCTACGGGCAGGATATTATTGGTCTACTATGGAAGCCGACTATTATCAGCATTCTCTAACCTGTCATAAGTGTCAAGTCTATGCTGATAAGGTGCATATACCTCCAGTTCCTCTAAACGTCTTCACAACTCCTTGGCCTTTTTCAATATGGGGTATCGATATGATTGGTTCGATCAGACCTACTGCATCTAACGGGCATCGTTTCACTCTGGTAGATATTGATTACTTTACAAAGTGAGTTGAGGCAGCTTCCTTTGCTACAGTGACTAAGAACGTCGTGGCACGGTTTATTCGGCACAATCTGATCAGTCGATACGGTGTACCAGAGAGGATCATTATGGATAATGGTACAAATCTCAATAATACAATGATCACCGAGCTCTGCAAACGGTTTAAGATACAGCATCACAACTCTTCTCCTTACCGGCCGAAGATGAATGGGGCTGTTGAAGCGGCTAATAAGAACATCAAGAAGATTGTGCAAAAGATGACGGTGACCTACAAAGATTGGCACGAGATGTTACTGTTTGCTCTTCATGGGTACCAAACCTCAGGACGAACTTCAACAGGGGCAACACCCTACTCTTTGGTATATGGCATGGAGGCAGTCTTACATATTGAGGTTCAGATACCCTCTCTTCGGATTATGAAAGATGCAGGCTTGAGCGAAGACGACTGGATCTAGACCCGACTTGATCAACTAAACTTAATCGACGAAAAGATACTTACTGCTATTTGTCATGGTCATCTGTATCAAAAGCGGATGATCAAGGCATTTAACAAGAAAGTTAGACGACAAGAGTACCAAGTTGGGGATATGGTGATCAAGCGCATCATATTACCTCAAGGTGATCCCAGGGGCAAATGGACCCCTACGTATGAAGGGCCATTTGTGGTTAAGAACATTTTCTCAGGAGGAGCTATGATTCTAACCACCATGGATGGTGACAACCTTCCTCACCCCGTCAATGCAGACATAGTGAAAAAATACTACGCATAATCAAAGACCCGCTAGGTTGACTGGCCTAGGCAAAAATAAGGGCTTCCTGGTGAACCAAAAGGGTTCGGGCAAAAATAAGGGATGAAAATAAAAAAAACTGTACACCCGACAATTCGAAAACCTGAAAAGGTGGCTTTGGCAAAAAAGGGTATCCCGGTAGACTGAAAACCCGAAAGGATGGTCCAGGCAAAAAATAGGGATTAAAGCGTAAACACTATGTCTCATTGGATCATCTTGCAACCCGGCTTCGGTATCGACTATCTAGCTCGGACGGCGCTAATCAATCTGATCTTCCTTCAACCAAGCAGCAAAGTGATGAGATGCTCGAAGACATAAAGGCAATATCAGAGTTGGAACCTAGTGGGATTATTCACATAGCTGTTTTTCTTTCTTTTACACAAACTGTATAAATTTTCAATTCATTTTCACAAAGAAATTTCGAATCGTTTTCTTTTTCTGTTTTGTTTTGCAAGAACGTCCAATGGTTCATTTTTGATATATGCATTTGACAATAATTGCTGCTCATAAATACTTACATGTGAAACAAAAGACGATTACTCGTAATATTGGAAACAGGGGCAAAGAAGAAATGTCCAAACCACACATTTTCTCTATCCACCAGGTATAGGGATAGACCTAGTTGGAGAAAAGGATTGAAGGTACATTAACTCCCCCCAGAGTAAGAAAAAGACGGTGATATTAGCGGTCCCGAACAGGACACCCCTCTCCCCAACTGAGGCTCGCAACCACGAATGAGTCGGCAAGATTCTCCCCAAGAAGAGTTTATCTATCATCAGCGCTAAAAGATTATCCCCAGTGGAGTCTGGAGGATTATCCCAAGTAGAGTCTAAAAGATTATCCCTACTGAAGTCGCCACTGAAAAAAACATCCCCGACGGAGTTCATTCCTTTCACAAGCAGAAACTTAATTCCCAACAGAGTGCATCATCGCCAGCAATGATAATTCATCCCCAGCCGAGGTTGTTTATCCAAATCAACAGAGCTTCTAGCAGAGCATATCTTCCCCACAGAGTCATTTTCTCATCAGTTTATTCCCCAGCAGAGTTATTCTCTCCTGCAGGATTATACTCACAATCATCTTCATTCACTATCCCCAACGGAAACAAAGAATTCAACTCCTTTCACTCTCCAACAGCAACCCGGGATTTATTTTCCCCAGCTAGAGATTATCATAAAAACATTGCATAGCCATACATCATGACATATGCACACGCATCATACAACACAATATCATTTATTTTGAGAACATCATTGCTTGATACATATCATGAATTACATACAGCTAACCTTTACCTTTTAGGAAAGATACAATCAAATTCTCACCAAGTTCAAGCTATGAAGCCCGGATTCGACCGAATAATATCTTGATTTCCGCAGCATATTGTGAAGCCCGGAGAACGATCGGATAACAGTATCAAACACCGCGAAGCCTGGATTCGACCAGATAGTGGTATATCATAAACACAAGCCGTGAAGCACGGATTACGACCGTATAACAGCTCAACAAGTTATTGTGAAGCCTGGATTACGACCAGATAGCAATACGAGACCATGAAGCCTGGATTACAACCGGATAATGGTAGAAGACGTTGTGAAGCCTGGATTACGACCAGATAGCAGCCAAAGACACCGCGAAGCCTGGATTACGACCAGATAGTGGTATATCTTTAATGCAAGTTATGAAGCCCGAATTACGATCGGATAGTATCTTGATTCCTCAAAACACCATGAAGCCTGGATTTCGACCAAGATAGTGGTATGAGACGTCGTGAAGCCTGGATTCGACCAGATAGCGGTAAAAGACACTGTGAAGCCTGGATTACGACCAGATAACAATAAGGGACACTGTGAAGCTTGGATTACGACCAAATAGCAGTTTACCTGGATAGTTACTAAGAAGCCCGGAGCCGACATAATATTAGTGTGCCCTAAATTCAAGTTGAAGCCCAGACGCGACCGAATAACAACTCATTTCCTTCTGAAGCCTGGATTACGACCAGATAAGAATCAAGAAATTGCGAAGCCCGAATCACGACCGGATAGGAAGTTTAATCTCATCTCCCCATTAAGTCATTGTAAAGCCTGGATTACGACCAGATAGCAGTCGGTCTTATTACTATGAAGCCTAAATCACGACCAGATAGTAGTTCATTTTCACCTCTTCGACGAAGAGACGATTCCTCAACAAGAATAACGGACGATCGAAGTTCCTAAAATTCAACAGAGATGATTCCCCAGTAGAATAATAGACGACTGAAGATCCTAAAATTCTACTTCTCTCAAGACAGAGATCAGCATTCCCCAGTGGAATCTTCCTCAACAACAGGTATACAAGCTCTCACTAAGGAATCTCTTAGGCGATCGACACTCCTTTGGATGGCATCGGTAAGCCCATCCCCTGTCAGCAATTTCCAAATGGCATCTGTAAGCCCATTCCCGATATCGTAAGACAGACACCACTTCATGCGAGTGCAAATTTCTGGGCACTCTAGTGTTCAATCATCTTCCACCTTCGGATCACGAAAGGAAAGAAAGCCAATCTACATCCTCAGGTTTAAGAAGATTGAACAGGAGAAGCTGTTGTACCCCAAAATTTTCCCTCCCATATTTCTCAAAACATTTCAAGAAAGATCCTCAAGTTGCTCAAGAAAGTCCAAGGGTTGACCAGACAAGCTCTCTCCTAAGGCAGTCTACCTCAAATTAGGGTTTCACATTGCATCAAGATACTTGAGTCCAAGGGATCCCAAATTCTCACCATTGTCCTAATATGTTCTCAAGATCACCCATGTCAAGTTTCAAGCCCTAAAGAGAAAGTTTGCTCAGTCAATTGCTCAAAGGCCTGAAAATCGACTGTGTTAGGGCAAAAGTCAAATGTGGCCTACATACAGTCAAACTTCAAGATTTTTGGTCAACATCCTTATTTTGAAGTATATTTCATAATTTTATCAAGGTTTGATCATGATTCATAAAGTATTGCTCATAATTCATCAAGAACCAAAAGTTGCTAAATTAGGGTTTTGCAGGAAAAGTCAACTCAACTTTGACCAAGCATAACTTTCTCATACTTTATGAGAAATGACCCATCCAAAGCTAATTCTGAATAGGATGCCATGATCTACAATCCATGTTCATCTCCCAAGTTCAAAATATGCACTCACAAGAAGTTATGAATTTGGACATTATAGGTCATTTTGAAAAGTCAACAAAAACACCTTTTTTGTCAAAGCTTCATACATGAGCATGGAATGTCAAATTGAGATGGGACCAAAAGGGTTGCTTAGAGGACATCTCAAGATTTCTAAAAAGTCCAATAATACCTTCAAAGAGTTAAAATTGAGGAAGTTATGCATTGGTGAAGTTGACCTTTTTTGCAAAATTGCCAAAAGTCAACTATGCTTAAAACTTCAATTTTTGCCAAATGGGCCCAATCTTTTTCACTTGTTTTAAGTTGGAAACATGGTCCACCAGCCCTAGCCTTTTCCAATTGTCATTATCTTGTTTTTATTATTTATTTTGATTTTGATTTGAATTAAATCAATTTAAATCAAAACAAATCATGAGAAAATCCAAAACAATGAAATCTTAAGATTTTGCACATGTTTCAGGTCTTAAATTCCAGCTAGCATGAGATCAAGTTCGTGTAAAGGCTTGGAGTGCACAAAAAGATTGGTTTTAGGCTATTTTTGGAATGATTTTAAAGTGAATCAAATCAAGATCAAAGGCATTGATGGAGGAAGATTCAGGCCAGGTTTCAACCCTAATTCATTCTTCAGTACATAAGGATGATGTGCAGACCTAAAGCAAGGCTAGAGAGAGGCGCAACAAGGAGAACCAAACTTGAAAAAAACAAGAAAAGTGCAAACATGAATTGATACTTTAAATCAATTTCAAGATAATTTGACCATCCCAATCGCTTCCTGGGATCACCAGCAAGCAGAACCAATCCAGAACAAGCACTTCCAGGCCCTATATCTCACTGTAAGTCAGTCACGACATGGCTTCTTTCTTGAATTAGAATTTCATAATCTTGGCATCCCTAGCATGAAATAATCATAGATTCTTGATCCTTAGAACATATGCAAGCTTTCTGTAACATTTAATTTCGTTTTCATGAACTATATTGGATTTCACCATTATTAGGGTTTGTAGCTTCGATTTTGTATTTTTGTTTACATGCAAAATTGGGCCATGAAAGGGACACCATTTAATTCAACAAGGCCAGACGAAGCTATCCATGGCCTTCGTTTTTATTTATCACGCTTGTATTGAGTTTTGAGATTTATAGGACCTGTAGCTATGGACGAACGTCCGTAGGTGAAAGTCAGGGACTTTTACCAACGGAATAAGGTTGAAGATGACTAGCTGGCACCCTCCTGTTGGTCCATTTAAACTTATGGCACGTGTTTTCATTGTTCTCCACTAACTTTCTTTTTTTGTATATTATCATTATTTGTTTATTTTATGTACAAACAAAACAAGTGGCGCAGTTGGTAGTGGAGTGTGTGATAAGTGCTTCAGGACCTGGGTTCGAATCTCAGGTCCCCCCTATTCTTCATATTATTTTCCTTTTCAGGATCCAGCGCGCACCAAAGACCAAAGTCCATCATGGGACCTCATCATCCAACCTACCAAGTGGCCAGATGGCCAGATCCAAATGCCATCAATGGAGGAACACCATGAAGCCTAGTCAACGCAAAACATGTGATCTTGCAAGTCAACATCGACCTTTGCTTCTTGGGCCAAAGCTTGCTATCTGCACCCTCTCAAATTACTGATTGCAGGCCCAATCTCTTTAACTTTTTCTTTTTTATATTTTGTTTTATTAATTTAATTTATTTATTCTACTAACAAATTAATTATTTTATTTTTATCTAAAAAATCACAAATAATATTTTTCACCCAATTAGAATTAGGTTTATTTTTTTTTATCAAAAAATTAAATTAATTTAATTAGCTTGTTAATTTTAGATAACTTTGATTATTTTGTAAATAACTTAAAAATAATTAGAAACTTAGGGTTTTGTCTAAGCTTAATTATATTTTCTTTTTCTTAAAATAACCAAAAACTCAAAAATAAATCATTCGTTTATTTTCATTAATTAATTTAATTAACTAATTAAGTTAGTATTTATTTTTAAAACCTAATTCTTTTCATTAAAAAATATTTAAAAAAACAACAAAAACATTTTTCTTTTAATTAAGTTAAAAAGGGTCAAAACCCTAATTTCTTCCCGATCTTAATTTCCTCGCACGGGCCTTATTTTTATCCTATTATTGTAATTGTCCACAAGTTGTAATAGTTTAATTAGGTCTTTTATCTTTCATTTATCACTTTATTATTTTTAAGGGTTTGTTTTTGGCTATGTAAATACCCGAAGCCTTGTAATAGCGTAGTTTAATTTCCGCACTTTAAGTTTATGCAAAATATTGAACTGTTAAATGTATGATATTAGGGATGCATGACAAGAATGTATGATTAATTTTAAAATGGTTAGATAACTCTAAATGTGCAAAGAAAAATAATCTGAAATTGAATCAATCGCACATGTGCACTCCTAGGGTACACTCCCACTTGGTTGCCTTCGGTAAACGGTCATTAGGTATGGGATATTTTAGTGGCCAACCTTGTGTCTAAACAATGATCAAAGTCCCTTTCGGAAAAGTTTCCTCAGAATGGTTGCCTAGGAAAAGTTTCCTCGGAATGGTTGCCTCGAAATTGTTGCCTCGAATAGTTGATCTAAGACATTAGGGTTATTACTAAGACGTCCTGACATTGCTTTAGTGATCGTACGTCCCTTTCGAATTGACCCTCAAAACTCCAATGACGGTGCTACCTACTCACTAATAGCGGGATAGCGCTGTCTAAAGGAAACGAACATAGAACAATTCTTTTTTCGAGTAGGTATATTAGCTCTTAAGTACTTGCTCAATCCAAACAAACTTTTCACACTTACACTCCTTTTCAAACAAATTTTTCAAAAACAACTTCGTAACACTCTTGAAGACAGAAGCAAGAGTTAAATCGAAGTAAAACAAAAGCTTTTCAAATCACACAAACACAAAGAAGCAATTTTGAAAATGATGAGCAAGTACCTAAGATCCTGTAGATAACTACGGATATAAAGGGTGCTAATACCTTCCCTTTCTATAATCTACCCCCCGTACTCAGAAAATCTCAAAAAAGGAATTTTTTTGTTCTTTTTTCCTTTCCTTGTTAGATAAAATAAAAGTCGATGGTGACTCTTGCTTACCGCGACATTTGCAAATATAAAACGCAAACCAGTAAAAAACAGTCCCGGTTCTGGCCACCGTATCACACTGTGTCTAAATTTGCCGGATGCGGTAGTTCTTCCCCATCCATTGTTGTGAGGATGAGACCACCATCGGAGAATGTTGTTTTCATTACGTATCGACCTTCGTAGTTGGGTGTCCATTTACCACGTGAGTCAAGGCGAGGTAGCAGAATCTTCTTGAGTACTAGATCCCCTTCTTTGAATATTTGAGGATGAACTTTCTCGTTAAAGGCCCTTTTCATTCGCTTCTTGTGCAATTGACTTTGGCATAGAGCTGTCAAGCATTTTTCTTCGATGAGGTTGAGCTGATCATGTCGTGTCTGAACCCATTATGCTTCTTCTAGCTTTGTTTCCATTAAGACCCGGAGTGATAGTATCTCGATTTCCACTGGAAGTACTGCCTCCATGCCATATACCAGAGAGAAAGGAGTTGCATCTTTTGATGTGCGTAGAAGTGTGATAGCCATGTAGAGCGAAAGGAAGCATTGGACATGAATTCCAGCAGCGAATCTGGCATGATCAGACATCTTCTGGTGGTACGGCGACACAACACTATCGACAGGGACAACTCCCTACATCCTGAGAGCATGGACATAGTCGAAAAAATACTATGCATAATCAAAGACCCGCTAGGTCGACTGGCCTATGCAAAAATAAGGGCTTCCCGACGAACCAAAAGGGTTCGAGCAAAAATAAGGGATGAAAATGAAAAAATCTGTACACCCGGCAAATCGAAAACCTGAAAAGGCGGCTTGGGCAAAAAAGGGTATCCCGATGGACTGAAAACCCGAAAGGGCGGTCCAGGCAAAATTTAGGGATCAAAAGCGTACAACCATGTCCCGTCATCTCGTCACTTTCCTACCAGAAGAGGATTTGTCAATCAGCAGTCATCAAGCGCCTCCAAAGGTACCTTCTCCCACAGAAACTGGGGCAATAAGAATTGTTTGAACTGTACAAGTTGCTCTGTCCGCTGAGGTACCAAGGTAAGTTCAGCTGAAGAACATGACCAAGATACCTTCGCTCCCCGCAGAGTAAGCCAAGATGCAGCCATACTCTCCCCATGCAGAGTTGGTCTCCCATCAGCCCTAAAAAGGCACAGTATCTCCAGTAAGTCAGCGATACTCTCCCCAAGCAGAGTTAGTCTACTGTCAGCCTTAAGGAAGTTGGGTATCCCCAGAAGATCTCAATATTCCCCAGCGGAGTATGCAGATGTTCCTAAGCAAGCATCCCCGGCAGTCTTAATATAAGATTGTTCCCCGGTGGAATACAGACACCCCAGTGGAGCCATTTCCCCAATACAGCCCAAAAGGTTTCCCCTGGAGAGTCGAATCATATCCCCAGTAGATTCTGGAAGCTTATCCCCAGTAGAGTCTGGAAGATGGTCCCCTGCAGAGTACAATTATCATCTCCCCGACCATGTTCAAAGGTTATTCCACACCAGAGCCTAACTGGGTTATCCTCAGTAAAATTGCAACGGAAAGATCGTCCTCAGCAAAGTTCTTCCTATCCCCCAGCGGAGTTCATCAAATTCCCCAACAAAACATATCAACAGTATCCCCAGTGGAGTTATCATCAAATTCTCAGTGAAGTATCTCGTCCCCAAAGAGTAATTCCCCGCAGAGTAATCTCTCTAACAAGTTTATTCCCCAACGGAGTCATCTTCTCCTACCGGTTTATCCTTGCAATCATCATCCCCAGCGGAAACAAAGAACTCTACTCTTCAAACATCAGCCCAGGATTCAACAATTTCCCGGCACTCCTCAAGGATTTATTTTCCCAGACGAAAATACATTCATAAACATTTCACATTTTATACATCCTGCTTACATACATGATAAAGTGCATACGACACTATCTCATTTATTTTTGAACATCATGACATCATGCATTTCATACATCATGACATTGCATACAACTGATGTTTTGCCTTTTCAGGAAAAAGGTCAATCCAAAGATGATTACTATCAACTGTCGCAGTTCCAGATTCGATACCTTTATCTAGCCAGGGAATATCTGTGAGCGATTGATTGTAGATTCGATACCTGTATCTAGCCAGGGCATATCTGCATGAAGAGTTTGAAGTTCCAGATTCGATACCTGTATCTAGCCAGGGCATATCTGTGAACGATTGATTGTAGATCTATACCTGAAACCAGACAGGAAGGTTATCTACATTGAAGAGATTGAAGAGATAGCTTAGAAATGCTCCAGATATGGATGCTATTCTTTTGCTTATTCAGAGTCTCCTTTCAGAGATAGCTTGGAGATGCTCCAGATATGGATGCTATTCTTTTGCTTATTCAGGTCTCCTTTCAGAGATAACTTAGAGATGCTCCAGATATGGATGCTATTCTTTTGCTTATTCAGAGTTTCCTTTCAGAGATAGCTTAGAGATGCTCCAGATATGGATGTTGTTCTTTTGCTTATTCAGATTTTCTCTTCAGAGATAGCTTAGAAATGCTCCAGATATGGATGCTATTCTTTTGCTTATTCAAGAGTTTCTTCCCAGAAATAGCTTAGAGATGCTCCTGACTCGGACGCTATTCTTTTGCTTATTCAGAGTTTCCTTTCAGAGATAGCTTAGAGATGCTCCTTACCCGGATGTTATTCTATTGCTTATTCAGAGATTCCTTCTAGAGGTAGTTCAGTTGCGACCCAGACATGGCGACATTCTGATACTTATTCCAGATTTCCTTTCAGAAATAGCTTAGAAATGATCCAGATTCGGATGTTATTCTATCGCTTATTCAAATTTCCTTTCAAGAGATAGCTTAGTGATGCTCCTAACCCGGACGCTATTCTATTTCTTATTCAGATTCAAACTCCTAAAGATAACTTAGAGATGCTCCAACCACGGATGCTATTATATTGTTTATTCCAGGTTCCTACTAGATATAGTTCAGTTGCGACCCAGACATGGCGACATTCTGATACTTATTCCAGGTTTCCTTCTAGATATAGTTCAGTTGCGACCCAGACATGGCAATATTCTGATACTTATTCCAGATTTCCTTTCAGAGACAGCTTAGAGATGCTCCTGACCCGGTAGCTATTCTATTGCTTATTCAGATTCAAACTTCTAAAGACAACTTAGAGATGCTCAAGACCCGGATGCTATTCTATTATTTCGTCCAGATTCATTCAAAAGACAGTCCAGATATGATCCAGATTCGGATGACATTCAGCCACTCATTCAGACGCAGTATGGATATTCCCCAGACACGGCGGTGATTCTACTACTCGTTCATACGTCAGTAATTAGACACTGACTAGATATGCTCCAGACACGGAAGCCATTCTATTTCGCATTCAGATTCAACTATCAACTTCAAGTGCAGATATACTCCAGATACGGAAGTCATTCTGTCACTTATCCAGATCCCAGATACAGTTCAGATGCGATCCAGATTCGGATATCATTTTGTCGCTCTCTCAAACTATCCATTACATTTCCAAATGGCATCTATAAGCCCATTCCCGACAAGATTCTGTCACACCTCTAGATGGCATCTATAAGCCCATCCTCCTATCCATCATATCTCCAAATGGCATCTGTAAGCCCATTCCCGACGTCATATTGCTGATACTACACTATGCGAGTGCAAATTTCTGGGCACTCTAGTGTTCAATCATCTTCCACCTTTGGATCACGAAAGGCACGCAAGCCAATCTACATCCTCAGGTTTAAGAAGATTGAACAGGGGCAACTGTTGTACCCCAAAATTTTCCCTCCCATATTCTTCAAGGTTTAAGATTTCTCAAGGGGTTGCACAGTCAAACTGCCTCCTTAGCCAGTCAAAATTAGGGTTTTGGTTCTTGCAATAAATTTGTGGTTTTCAATGGTTCAATCAAGTCACATGGTCCTATATACATTGTCAAGCATCTACATGTCAAGTTTCAAGTCTCACAGTGTAAAATTGCACAGTCAAAAGCCCTATTTGCTCAAAAGTCAACTGTAGGGGTAAAATGGTCATTTTACAGTCAAAAGTCAAAATTTTGGTCAACATCTTATTTTGAGCACACAATCATCATTTGATCAAGTCTTGATCATGATTCCACAAGCATGGCTCAAAAATCATCAAAGATGCAAAAGTTACTATTTTTGGACAGTTGAAAAGTCAATTGTATCTTGACTAGGGCATAACTTTTTGATGGTTCATCAGAAAAATCCCATCCAATGCTCATTTTGAAGGGGATGACATTTCCTACAACGCATCTTCACATTCCAAGTCCAAAAAAGGCTCTCACAAAAAGTTATCAATTTCTACATTATAGGTCAATTTCAAAAGTCACCAAAAGTGCACTTTAAGTCAAAGACCATAACTTGAGATTGGTAAATCCAAATGACATGGGACCAAAGGCATTGGTTAGAGGACTTCAAGACCTTTCCAAAATGTCCAAGAACATGTCCATATGATCAAAATTGGGCAAGATATGCATTGGAGAAGTTGGAAAATTTTTATGAATTTGCAAAAGTCAACTATCCTTAAAACTTCAATTTTTGACAAAAGGGCCCACTTTCTTCCACTTGATTCAGCCTTGTCATGCCACACACGTGTCCCATGATTAATTTCAAGATCAAACATTTATTTTTCTATTTTATTTAATTTTTATTGATTTAATTCATTTTAATAATTCAAATAAAATCTAAAAATCAATGGAATAGTATCTTATGATTTGAAACAGCTTTCATACATCATGTGCCAGCTAACAAATTCGTGATAGGGCTATTTTGTGCATGAAATATCAGATTTGTTTCAAATATGGAAAGTTTGTCAATGGTGGAAAGTGTAAACCTAATTCTCCCATACACATGGATTAAGGCCCAAACTTTGACCTAGCTTCATTCCATTATATGCATACAACCTAACCCTAATGAAAAACACGCGGGAAAACTCTGCAAGAAAGCCATATGCAATATTGAAAAAAGTCAAGAAAACTCAAAACTGTTTTCTCACTCCCAGGCCCTTTCAAAGCAATTTAAGGATTCTAATACATTGCTAGCATTCCCAGAAACGTATTGGAATCAAAATCAAGGGCTAACACTCAAAGAATATGCAAGAACAGTGATACAGTTTGCTTAACTTTTTCAGAATCGAAACTCACATTTTATGCATCATTAACATGTTCTAATCATTGTTTTGCATTGCTTGAACCTTTATGAAGCTATTGGTATTAATTAATTGGATTATAATGCATGGAATTATGAATTGCCATTAACGATTTTTAGGGTTTTTGAGTTCTCAGATTGGGGCTTTCCCATACAAGAAGAATTGGAGCCTCTAATACCAAAAATCGCTGCGCCCAGACGAGTTTAACCCAACCCTCGCGAACAATTTATATAGCCTCTACGCCTAATCGCTATTTTTGGTCGTCCTATATTGTGGGGGTTAAAAACCCCCGCTATCTCTTTACTTTTTTTTACAGGTTCAGCGAAGGGGATGAAGACGTGGTGTACCATGGTTGGTCCGTTCAAAAAATATGGCGCGCGTTTTGTTGTTTCCAACATATGCGTTGTTTTTCATATATTATTTTCGTTGCTTATTATAATTACAAAAGCAAGCGCTTGGCTCAGTGGATAATGAGGTGTCTGGCAACCATTGGGACCTGGGTTCGATTCCCAGGTCCACCCAAATTCCTTGTTTCTATTTTTCATTATGTATTCATATGCAGGCTCTCCCATGTGTTACACCATAAACCTCACAAATCAGCGTGCCATGTGTCCTCTTGCACCAATCCAATGTCTATGAAGTGCTGACTATGATGTTCCCCAGTCAACCAATGTGCAGACAATTCCAGAAGTCAAACGTGGCTTTGTGCTTAGTGGGCTTCAGATTGCTAACAAAACCTCCAAAAGGGCCCATCACCCCCCTGGTTTAACTATTTCTTTTCTTTTTTTATTTTGTTTTCTTTTAATTATTTTCTTTTACTAATTATTATTATTAATTACTATTATTATTATTTAACTAACAAATAATTATTTTTATAATTAATTCAGAAAACAATATTTTTTTATTATTATTATCATTATTTTCACTATTAATTCATTATTTTGTAAATAAACACTAACATGAATTAATTTAGTTTAATTAGGTTTAATTTTAATTTTCTTTTACAATAGATAAAATAAATTAGACTTAGGGTTTTACTAACTTTTGACCTTTTCTTTTTATTTTCACTAAAAACATAAAAAACACAAAAAATACTTTTTTCCTTTTAATTAATTAATTGATTAGTTTTAGGTTTAAGATTTAATTAAATGCAAAAAAAGGACAAAATACCATTCTTTTCCCAAAAAAGGGTCAAAACCCTAAGGACGTCCCGATTCAATCTTTCGCGCGCATATTTATTTTAATTCATTATATTTATGTATCTGCTCCGAGGATGTAATAAATAATTAGGTTTTTACCGTTTTCTTTATTTTCTCGCAATTTATTTTTCAAAGGGTTATGTTTTTGGCGATGTAAATACCCGACGCCTTGTAATAGCGTAGATTCAATTTTCTGCAATTTACTTTCCGCACAACTATTAACTGTTAATTATGCATGACAAGCTTTGCCTGACAAATAAAATCAACCCGTAGCTCACAATGATGCATGCAAAGACAATTTAACTGAAAAACAACACACATGCACATGCCACTCCTAGGGTACGCCTCACTTGGTTGCCTCGACGTGGTCGTCAAGTATAGGGTGTTTTAGATGTCTCCCTCCTGTCTAAAGATCCCGTTGCCTCGAAACGGTTGCCTCGGATAAAAAGGATCTAGGACATTAGGGTTACCGCTAAGGCGTCCTACTGTTGCTTTGGTGACCACACATATCCCTATAATCGAATTGACCCGAATAACTCCAACGACGGTGCTACCTACTTCTCAATAGTGGGATAGTACTGTCTAAAGGACTCTTACACAGCCTAATTCCTTAGAGTGGGTAGATTTCTCCTGGGTACTTGCTCTTTCAAAAACAAAAACATCTTTTCGCATTCACACTTTCAAAAAGTTTTCAAACAAATACTTCATACACTCTTGAGGACAGATACAAGAGTTACCTAGAAGTTTTCAAACTAAACTTTTTTTCAAAACCCACATACACAAGAAAATCAAACAATCTTTTGAAAACATAGTGAGCAAGTACCTAAGATCCCGTGGATAACCACGGATAGAAAGGGTGCTAACACCTTCCCTTTCTATAAATCTACCTCCCGAACCGAGAGACATCTCGAAAAGGAATTTTGCTGTGCTTTTGTCCTTTCCTTGTTGGAGAACATAAAAGACGGTGGCGACTCTTGCTTACCGCGACATTTCGCGAACCAGCTTTTCAAAACAGTCAGTTCTATTTCCACCGATCACAGAACTAGCGACTCTGCTGGGGAAACTAATAAGTGAGGTGTACCTTAGGATCAGACCACTCTTGTTTTCAATTACTTTCTTTGATTGTTTTAAATATTGGGGGCTTGTTTTGGAGTTTCATAGATCCTAACCCGGATCTGGGGGATACCTTTTAGAAGTAGCAACAAACTGTGAGGGAACTGTGCGGGGTATACCGACACGGTTGAAGCAGTTGCTACGTTGATGTGGAACTTTGGTGAGTACCGGTAACCCTTGAGTCAAGTCAAGGAGAGTACGGGGCCGCCGTGTGGTGTCGTGAAGCATCAACTGACCTTAGGAACCTTACTTGACCATCCTGGCCTCTTTAGGGGTAGTGAGATGACCGACTTTGGTGCAGTCCGAAGTTGGTAGATACTCGATACTACACTCATTGAGGGTTGTTTTCTTGGAATATTTTGGTCGCCAGTTCAGTGGCTAAATCAAAACAATGAACATAGAAAACAACCCAATGATATTGAGCTCCTTAGAACCCGGTTACTTTTGATAGGACAGGTTTTGAGCCCACCAACTTCAAGAGGGTAGTACCTAAACTTCATGCTGGCCTAAACTCTAAGGGCTCTCTGTGTGACTTGTGTGCCTTCAAACTTGAATTACTTGCACGTACTTGTTATCTGACCACATGAGTTCCTTGCAGGTTTTGTTTACAGTCCTTAATCTGGGCTTATAACAGGGTTCACTTACATCACTCCACGCATAGCATAACATCATACCATCATACCATTGCATGCATCCTGCATAAGGACTAACCTGCATACATCTTGCATAAGGACTAACCCATTTCAAGGATCTCAAGGGTCTGCGATGCAGGTCATGATGAACCAACTGTCTAGCAAGGGGCAAATGGGATTTATTTTCCTCTAGCCAAGGTTGATAACTTGAGTCAGGGGCTATGACCCACTCGATATGGTGAGCTTTGACTCTTGAAGAAGGACTCTCAACAACATGAAGTTCCTTCGATCAAGCTACCGTATTCAACTTCTAACAAGCTTCTCTGTTTACCCCGCGAGATCTTTGAAAACATTGCATGCATATCATACATATCATTGCATTACAGGTACCCTTTTTCTACAGGTCACTTATCTTCTTCATTATTTATTTCAGCAATCAGCATGAATCCTGCACCATCCACTGAACAAGCTATCCAGGCCCTCCAGGCCCCGAATGCCCAGTTCCAGGAGTTAGTAATGAGCCTAGCCCAGGGTCAACAGGAGTTGAAGACTTTGCTTATGAAGAAGAAGAAGAAGAGGACTGTTTTGTTCAACCCTAGACGCAGATATGGGAATGGATCACAAAATGAGGCTGATCTGGCTACTTCCTCTGTAGGGAAAGACAGTCCCCAAGAGAGAAGGGTTCCTAGTCACGTGGTCTCCGACAACGAGACAGATTTCGATGATGAACAGTATCCTCCCGCTGAAGATAGGTACAAACAGCTAGAGGACCGTTTAAGTGCCATGGAGATTCAGCATGTGCCCGGCCTGGACTTCGAAGATCTAGGACTATCCTCTGGGGTGGTGATCCCACACAAGTTCAAGGCACCTGCCTTTGCAAAGTACGACGGAGCTTCCTGTCCTAAGCTGCATCTCAGATCCTATGTAAGGAAGATCCAACCTTACACTGCTGACAAGAATCTATGGATCCATTTCTTCCAGGAAAGTCTTTCAGGGACTCAACTCGAATGGTTCTATCAGCTGGATGGAGCCAGTATTCGTAACTGGGAGGACTTGGCTACTGCATTCTACAAGCAGTATCAGTACAATTCCTACCTCGCTCCTACGCGTACCCAACTCCAGGGTATGTCACTAGGGACGGGTGAAGGATTCAAGGAATATGCTCAGAAGTGGAGAGACCTGACTGGAAGGGTACAGCCACCTTTGACTGACCGAGAGCTCGTTGATATGTTCCTGGGGACCCTGTCTGGTCCGTTCTTCAACCATCTGATTGGGAATTCTTCTCCTGGGTTTACAGATTTGATCTTGACCGGGGAGAGGATTGAAGCTGGTATCAAGGCTGGAAATATTCAAGAAGCTGCACCTTCTGATGCTCATAGAAAGCCTTATCATGGAAAAAAAGAGTCCAATGCTGTGCATGGTAAAAAGAGTCGTCATGATCAACACGTAGGGGCAACCCAAATCTCCAATCATATGCCTGCTCAACAAGGACAGGGGCAGCAACGTAAGGAGGTCGCACCCAAAAGACAGTTCACTAAGATCAACATGTCACTGGCTCAAGCGCTACAGCAAATGTTGAAGGCATGGCTGATTACCTTAAGGGCTCCTCTTCGGAATCCAAACACTTCTGCTCCTAACTATCATCCCAATGAAAGGTGCGCATACCACTCTGATAGCCCGGGGCATACTACGGACAACTGTTGGGCTCTGAAGAACAAGGTCCAAGACATGATTGATGCCAAGGAAATCCAGTTTGAAGCACCAGAGACTCCAAACATGATCACTGCTCCTTTGCCAAATCATTGAAGGCTTTTGTTTTATTTGAAATTCTGAGTTGTGTTTTTCTTTGCTTATACAAACAATTAATGTCATAGCAAACTCTTTTATTCCATTAATGCATCGCATATGTCTGTTTTGAATCAATATATTCACATTCGCTATATTCAAACTGCTTTCATTTTTTGTGATGTTCAAACTCTCGATTAATAATTCTAAGCCTTTTGAGGGAGGATGACGAAAGCGATACCACGATCTTTACAGTATGCTTTTGAACAGACCCCGCTGATGAGGTACAGGCATTGTTTCAAATCCTAAACAGTGGAGTTATAAGGAAGATAATCCCTAGTCAACCCCCTTTGAGCCAAAGAAGTTGGAGTTTTTCTTTTCGCAAAAATTAAAACCCTTAATCATAACTTGGGGCAGGGTAGTTCTCTTAGTTGATCCAGGTGCACAATGAATGGCATCAAAGAGTCCTTCCGAGACAAAAAGACAGTGATGGTTCCGAATAATCATAAGGATAGGCAGTCATCATATCTCAAAATGAAAGCCCATTAAGTCAAAACCTATGAAGGAGACTTGCAAAACTGGGGCATCCCGCTGACTGTAATCACAAAAGAAACAGTTCAGGAAAAAAACAGGGATAATAAAATCAAAAAGAAAGAGGTCCTACAGACTCTCAACAACAAAAAAATGACTGCCTATTCAAAATAAACTATCAATATCCGAACCATCACTGGTATATCAGAGCAAAGACTCAAACAAGGTCTAACGCACGATTAGCTGAGTTTAGGTTTGAAGAACATCACGAAGAGCGGGTGGGTACAAATAAAATTTGAGCCTTTATCCTTTATTTCTTAAACCGTGAACCAGGCCACGTTATAACCCTTAAAAGTCCTAGCTGAAGCATGGGTTAGTTCGAAAGCATACTGTTACGAAAGGTATCCTGACTCCTTAAGGCTTGCGGTAACGAGTTGACATCACATTTTACAAAATTCACTGGTTTTACTGGAAAAAAATACATTTCCAAAAACTTCAAGACAAACATAAGCTTTGCATTTTTAATGTAACATTGTTTGCATATGACTATTTGTTCGAACAACAGAGAAATTTGTACGACGAATATCTAGTGAACAAAAATCTTCTCAAGGGTCACATCAAGTGGAAAAGTACTCCCAATCAAGGGGCACGGCATGATCATTGTCAATCATCTGGGGCAGTCAGGTCAAGATTCAGAGAATCTCTCAAAAATGCCAAATAGCCTGGGGCAATCTCTGCCTGACTCACTTGGGGCATTGGACATGAATTCCAGCAGCGAATCTGGCATGATCCGACATCTTCTGGTGGTACGGCGACACAACACTATCGACAGTGACAACTCTCTACATCCTGAGAGCATGGACATAGTCGAAAAAAATACTACGCATAATCAAAGACCCGCTAGGTCGACTGGCCTAGGCAAAAATAAGGGCTTCCCGGCGAACCAAAAGGGTTCGGGCAAAAATAAGGGATGAAAATGAAAAAATCTGTACACCCGGCAAGTCGAAAACCTGAAAAGGCGGCTTGGGCAAAAAAGGGTATCCCGATGGACTGAAAACCCGAAAGGGCGGTCCAGGAAAAATTTAGGGATCAAAAGCGTACGACTATGTCCCGTCATCTCGTCACTTGCCTACCAGAAGAGGATTTGTCAATCGGCAGTCATCAAGTGCCTCCACAGGTACCTTCTCCCGCAGAAACTGGGGCAATAAGAATTGTTTGAACTGTACAAGTTGCTCTGTCTGCCGAGGTACCAAGGTAAGTTCAGCTGAAGAACATGACCAAGATACCTTCGCTCCCCGCAGAGAAATGCAAGATACAGCCATACTCTACCCATGCAGAGTTGGTCTCCCATCAGCCCCAAAAAGGCACAATATCTCCAGCAAGTCAGCGATACTCTCCCCAAGCAGAGTTAGTCTACTGTCAGCCTTAAGGAAGTTGGGTATCCCCAGAAGATCTCAATATTCCCCAGCGGAATATGCAGATGTTCCTAAGCAAGCATCCCCGGCAGTCTTAATATAAGATTGTTCCCCGGCGGAATACAGACACCCCAGTGGATCCATTTCCCCAATACAGCCCAAAAGGTTTCCCCAGGAGAGTCGAATCATACCCCCAGTAGATTCTGGAAGCTTATCCCTAGTAGAGTCTGGAAGCTGGTCCCCTGCAGAGTACAATTATCATCTCCCCGACCATGTTCAAAGGTTATTCCCCACCAGAGCCTAACTGGGTTATCCTCAGTAAAACTGCAACGGAAAGATCGTCCTCAGCAAAGTTCTTCCTATCCCCCAGCGGAGTTCATCAAATTCCCCAACAAAACATATCAACGGTATCCCCAATGGAGTTATCATCAAATTCTCAGTGAAGTATCTCGTCCCCACAGAGTAATTCCCCGCAGAGTAATCTCTCCAATAAGTTTATTCCCCAACGGAGTCATCTTCTCCTATCGGTTTATCCTTGCAATCATCATCCCCAGCGGAAACGAAGAACTATACTCTTCAAACATCAGCCCAGGATTCAACAATTTCCCAACACTCTTCAAGGATTTATTTTCCCAGACGAAAATACATTCATAAACATTTCACATTTTATACATCCTGCTTACATACATGATAAAGTGCATACGACACTATCTCATTTATTTTTGAACATCATGACATCATGCATTTCATACATCATGACATTGCATACAACTGATGTTTTTCCTTTTCTGGAAAAAGGTCAATCCAAAGATGATTACTATCAACTGTCGCAGTTCCAGATTCGATACCTGTATCTAGCCAGGGCATATCTGTGAGCGATTGATTGTAGATTCGATACTTGTATCTAGCCAGGGCATATCTGCATGAAGAGTTTGAAGTTCCAGATTCGATACCTGTATCTAGCCAGGGCATATCTGTGAACGATTGATTGTAGATCTATACCTGAAACTAGACAGGAAGGTTATCTACATTGAAGAGATTGAAGAGATAGCTTAGAAATGCTCCAGATATGGATGCTATTCTTTTGCTTATTCAGAGTCTCCTTTCAGAGATAGCTTGGAGATGCTCCAGCTATGGATGCTATTCTTTTGCTTATTCAGAGTCTCCTTTTAGAGATAGCTTAGAGATACTCCAGATATGGATGCTATTCTTTTGCTTATTCAGAGTTTCCTTTCAGAGATAGCTTAGAGATGCTCCAGATATGGATGCTGTTCTTTTGCTTATTCAGATTTTCTCTTCAGAGATAGCTTAGAAATGCTCCAGATATGGATGCTATTCTTTTGCTTATTCAAGAGTTTCTTCCCAGAAATAGCTTAGAGATGCTCCTGACCCGGACGCTATTCTTTTGCTTATTCAGAGTTTCCTTTCAGAGATAGCTTAGAGATGCTCCTGACCCGGACGCTATTCTATTGCTTATTCAGAGATTCCTTCTAGAGATAGTTCAGTTGCGACCCAGACATGGCGACATTCTGATACTTATTCCAGATTTCCTTTCAGAAATAGCTTAGAAATGATCCAGATTCGGATGTTATTTTATCGCTTATTCAGATTTCCTTTCAAGAGATAGCTTAGTGATGCTCCTGACCCGGACGCTTTTCTATTGCTTATTCAGATTCAAACTCCTAAAGATAACGTAGAGATGCTCCAACCACGGATGATATTCTATTGTTTATTCCAGGTTCCTACTAGATATAGTTCAGTTGCGACCCAGACATGGCGACATTCTGATACTTATTCCAGGTTTCCTTCTAGATATAGTTCAGTTGCGACCCAGACATGGCAATATTCTGATACTTATTCCAGATTTCCTTTCAGAGACAACTTAGAGATGCTCCTGACCCGGTAGCTATTCTATTGCTTATTCAGATTCCAACTTCTAAAGACAACTTAGAGATGCTCCAGACCCGGATGCTATTCTATTGTTTGGTCCAGATTCATTCAAAAGATAGTCCAGATACGATCCAGATTCGGATGACATTCTGCCACTCATTCAGACGCAGTATGGATATACCCCAGACACGGCGATCATTCTACTACTCGTTCAGACGTCAGTAATTAGACACAGACTAGATATGCTCCAGACACGGAAGCCATTCTATTTCGCATTCAGATTCAACTATCAACTTCAAGTGCAGATATACTCCAGATACGGAAGTCATTCTATCACTTATCCAGATCCCAGATACAGTTCAGATGCGATCCAGATTCGGATATCATTCTATCGCTCTCTCAAACTATCCATTACATTTCTAAATGGCATCTATAAGCCCATTCCCGACAAGATTCTATCACACCTCCAGATGGCATCTATAAGCCTATCCTCCTATCCATCATATCTCCAAATGGCATCTGTAAGCCCATTCCCGACGTCACATTGCTGATACTACACTATGCGAGTGCAAATTTCTAGGCACTCTAGTGTTCAATCATCTTCCCCCTTCGGATCACGAAAGGCACGCAAGCCAATCTACATCCTCAGGTTTAAGAAGATTGAATAGGGGCAACTGTTGTACCCCAAAATTTTCCCTCCCATATTCTTCAAGGTTTAAGATTTCTCAAGGGGTTGCACAGTCAAGCTGCCTCATTAGCCAGTCAAAATTAGGGTTTTGGTTCTTGCAAGGAATTTGTGGTTTTCGATGGTTCAATCAAGTCACATGGGCCTATATACATTGTCAAGCATCTACATGTCAAGTTTTAAGTCTCACAGTGTCAAATTGCACAGTCAAAAGCCCTATTTGCTCAAAAGTCAACTGTAGGGGTAAAATGGTCATTTTACAGTCAAAAGTCGAAATTTTGGTCGAAATCTTATTTTGAGCACACAATCATCATTTGATCAAGTCTTGATCATGATTCCAAAGGCATGGCTCAAAAATCATCAAAGATGCAAAAGTTACTATTTTTGGACAGTTGAAAAGTCAACTGTATCTTAACCAGGGCATAACTTTTTCATGGTTCATCAGAAAAATACCATCCAATGCTCATTTTTAAGGGGATGACATTTCCTACAACTCATATACACATTCCAAGTCCAAGAAATGCTCTCACAAAAAGTTATCAATTTCTACATTATAGGTCAATTTCAAAAGTCAACAAAAGTGCACTTTAAGTCAAAGACCATAACTTGAGATTGGTAAATACAAATGACATGGGACCAAATGCATTGGTTAGAGGACTTCAAGACCTTTCCAAAATGTCCATGAACATGTCCATATGATCAAAATTGGGCAAGATATGCATTGGAGAAGTTGGGAAATTTTTATGAATTTGCAAAAGTCAAGTATCCTTAAAACTTTAATTTTTGACAAAAGGGCCCACTTTCTTCCACTTGATTCAGCCTTGTCATGCCACACACGTGTCCCATGATTATTTCAAGATCAAACATTTATTTTTCTATTTTATTTAATTTTTATTGATTTAATTCATTTTAAATCTATAATAATTCAAATAAAATCTAAAAATCAATGGAATAGTATCTTATGATTTGAAACAACTTTCATACATCATGTGCCAGCTAACAAATTCATGCTAGGGCTATTTTGTGCATGAAATCTCAGATTTGCTTCAAATATGGAAAGTTTGTCAATGGTGGAAAGTGTAAACCTAATTCTCCCATACACATGGATTAAGGCCCAAACTTTGACCTAGCTTCATTACATTATATGCACACAACCTAACCCTAATGAAAAACACGCGGGAAAACTCTGCAAGAAAGCCATATGCAATATTGAAAAAAGTCAAGAAAACTCAAAACTGTTTTCTCACTCCCAGGCCCTTTCAAAGCAATTTAAGGATTCTAATACATTGCTAGCATTCCCAGAAACATATTGGAATCAAAATCAAGGGCTAACACTCAAAGAATACGCAAGAACAGTGATACGATTTGCTTAACTTTTTCAGAATCAAAACTCACATTTTATGCATCATTAACATGTTGTAATCATTGTTTTGCATTGCTTGAACCTTTATGAAGCTATTGGTATTAATTAATTGGATTATAATGCATGGAATTATGAATTGCCATTAACGATTTTTAGGGTTTTTGAGTTCTCAGATTGGGGCTTTCCCATACAGAAAAAATTGGAGCTTCTAATGCCTATGGTTGTAATCGCTGCGTCTAGACGAGTTTAACCCAACCCTCGCGAATAATTTATATAGCCTCTACGCTTAATCTCTATTTTTGGTCGTCCTATATTGTGGGGTTAAAAACCCCCGCTATCTCTTTTCTTTTTTTTTACAGGTTCAGCGAAGGGGATGAAGACGTGGTGTACCATGGTTGGTCCGTTCAAAAAATATGGCGCGCGTTTTGTTGTTTCCAGCATATGCGTTGTTTTTCATATATTATTTTCATTGCTTATTATAATTACAAAAGCAAGCGCTTGGCTCAGTGGATAATGAGGTGTCTGGAAACCATTGGGACCTGGGTTCGATTCCCAGGTCCACCCAAATTCCTTGTTTCTATTTTTCATCATGTATTTATATGCAGGCTCTCCCATGTGTTACACCATAAACCTCACAAATCAGCATGCCATGTGTCCTCATGCACCAATCCAATGGCTATGAAGTGCTGACTATGATGTTCCCCAGTCAACCAATGTGCAGATAATTCTAGAAGTCAAACGTGGCTTTGTGCTTAGTGGGCTTCAGATTGCTAACAAAACCTCCAAAAGGGCCCATCACCCCCCTGGTTTAACTATTTCTTTTCTTTTTTTATTTTGTTTTCTTTTAATTATTTTCTTTTACTAATTATTATTATTAATTACTATTATTATTATTTAACTAACAAATAATTATTTTTATAATTAATTCAGAAAACAATATTTTTTTAATTATTATTATCATTATTTTCACTATTAATTCATTATTTTGTAAATAAACACTAACATGAATTAATTTAGTTTAATTAGGTTTAATTTTAATTTTCTTTTACAATAGATAAAATAAATTAGACTTAGGGTTTTACTAACTTTTGACCTTTTATTTTTATTTTCACTAAAAACATAAAAAACACAAAAAATACTTTTTTCCTTTTAATTAATTAATTGATTAGTTTTAGGTTTAAGATTTAATTAAATGCAAAAAAAGGACAAAATACCATTCTTTTCCCAAAAAAGGGTCAAAACCCTAAGGACGTCCCGATTCAATCTTTCGCACACATATTTATTTTAATTCATTATATTTATGTATCTACTCCGAGGATGTAATAGATAATTAGGTTTTTACCGCTTTCTTTATTTTCTCGCAATTTATTTTTCAAAGGGTTATGTTTTTGGCGATGTAAATACCCGACGCCTTGTAATAGCGTAGATTCAATTTTCCGCAATTTACTTTCTGCACAACTATTAACTGTTAATTATGCATGACAAGCTTTGCCTGACAAATAAAATCAACCTGTAGCTCACAATGATGCATGCAAAGACAATTTAATTGAAAAACAACACACATGCACATGCCACTCCTAGGGTACGCCTCACTTGGTTGCCTCGACGTGGTCGTCAAGTATAGGGTGTTTTAGAGGTCGCCCTCCTGTCTAAAGATCCCGTTGCCTCGAAACGGTTGCCTCGGATAAAGAGGATCTAGGACATTAGGGTTACCGCTAAGGCGTCCTACTGTTGCTTTGGTGACCACACATGTCCCTATAATCGAATTGACCCGAATAACTCCAACGACGGTGCTACCTACTTCTCAATAGTGAGATAGTACTGTCTAAAGGACTCTTACACAGCCTAATTCCTTAGATAAGGTAGATTTCTCCTGGGTACTTGCTCTTTCAAAAACAAAAACATCTTTTCGCACTCACACTTTCAAAAAGTTTTCAAACAAATACTTCATACACTCTTGAGGACAGATACAAGAGTTACCTAGAAGTTTTCAAACTAAACTTTTTTTCAAAATTCACATACACAAGAAAAGCAAACAATCTTTTGAAAACATAGTGAGCAAGTACCTAAGAGCCCGTGGATAACCACGGATAGAAAGGGTGCTAACACCTTCCCTTTCTATAAATCTACCTCCCGAACCGAGAGACATCTCGAAAAGGAATTTTGTTGTGCTTTTGTCCTTTCCTTGTTGGAGAACATAAAAGACGGTGGCGACTCTTGCTTACCGCGACATTTCGCGAACCAGCTTTTCAAAACAGTCAGTTCTATTTCCACCGATCACACACCTCATTACTTAGAAATAATTTCGAGGCTAACCTCCGTAAGGTCCGCTTATCAATGATAGAGTAATTTTTTGGATATTCTTGCTTTTTGAGGTATTTCTTGATGTCGTAAAACCAAGGCTTGTCATCCGGCCCCTCTTCAATAGCAAGGCAATGTGTAGGCTCTTCAAAGTGTCTGATTGTTATGTGTGGTTTGTGGTTCTGTCAAGTTACCTTGAACATAGCTGATAGAGTTGCTAGGGCGTCTGCCATTTGATTTTCTTCTCATGGGATGTGATTGAAAGTGATCTCCTTGAACTCCACAGCCAACTTTAAAACATGATCCTGATATGGAATCAATTTTGTATGTTTAGTATCCCATTCACTGTTGACTTGGTATATGACTAATGCAGAATCCCCAAATACTTTGAGGTGCTTTATTCTCATATCAATGGCAGCTTCCAGTCCTAGTATGCAGTCTTCGTACTTGGCGATGTTGTTGGTACAATCGAAACATAATATTGCAGTATAGGGCTTGTGATAATTCTTTGGAGAAGTTAAAACTGCCCCTATACCGTGCCCCAATGCATTTGAAGCCCCGTCAAACATGAGTGTCCAATGTGCCCCTGGTTCTGGTCCTTCGTCAGGTTCTGGTATTTTATAGTCACCTATAACCATGACATCTTTGTCTGGAAAGTTGAACTTCATAGGTTGATATTCTGGAAGAGGTTGGTGAGCTAGATGATCAACTAGTATACTACCCTTGATGGCCTTCTGAGTGATATATTGGATATCGTATTCTAATAGTAAATTCTGCCATCGGGCAATTCTTTTTGTAAGAGCTGGTTTTTCAAACACCTACTTTAGAGGATCCATTCTTTCTATGAACCATGTAGTGTGGGTTAATGTATATTGCCTCAACCTCTTAATAGCCCAAGCCAAAGCACAACAAGTTTTCTCGAGGAGTGAATACATCGTTTCAAAGTCAGTGAATTTCTTGCTGATGTAGTAAATTGCATGCTCTTTTCTTCCTATTTTGTCTTGCTGTCCCAAAACAAAACCCATTGATCCTTCGAGCACTATCAGATACATGATGAGTGGGCTTCCAGGGACGGGAAGCATTAAGATTGGTGGCTCTTGTAGATACTACTCTATTGTCTCGAAGGCTATTTGGAAATCATCATTCCATACTACTGTTTGATCTTTCCGCAATAATTTGAATATAGGCTCGCACGTGGTTGTTAGATGTGATATGAACCTTGAGATGTAATTCAATCGTCCTAAGAAACCACAAACTTCCTTTTCTATCCTCGGTGCTGGAATCCCTTGTATAGCTTTTACTCTTTTAGGTTCCACCTTGATACCACGTTGACTTACAATGAAACCCAACAACTTCCCTGATCTGACGCCTAATGTACATTTATTCAGATTTAACCTTAATCTGAACTTGCACAGCCACTCGAATAACTTTTGTAAATGTATGATGTGTTCCTCCTCCGTGTGGGATTTGGTGATCATATCATCTACGTACACTTCAACCTCCTTGTGGATCATATCATGGAATAGTGTGACCATGGCTCTTTGATAAGTTGCCCCTCACATTTTTGAGACCAAATGGAATTACTTTGTAGCAGAAGGTTCCCCGAGGTGTTATGAAGGTAGTCTTTTCCATGTCTTCAGATTCCATTTTGATTTGATTGTAGCCTGAGAAACCATCCAGGTATGAGAATACTGAGGCTTGAGCCGTGTTGTCTACCAGGACATCTATGTGAGGTAACAGGAAGTTGTCCTTGGGACTTGCTTTGTTTAGATCTCGATAATCCACAGACATGCATACCTTCCCATCTTTCTTGGGCACTGGTACAATGTTAGCTATCTATGGCGGATAGTCTACCACTGCTAAGAACCCTGCATCAAATTGTTTGAGAACCTCTTCTCTGATCTTACTACACAAATCTGGACGAGTTCTTCTGAGTTTTTGCCTAACTGGAGAACAACCTTCCTTAAGAGGTAGTCTATGAACCACAATGTATGTATCTAACCCTGGCATATCCCTGTAGGACTAGCAGAATATATCCATGTACTCATGCAATAAATTGATCATCCTCTCTTTGATGCTCTGTTCTAACATTGCCCCTAGCTTGATTTCTTTCGAATCTTCCTTTGTTCCTAGATTAATGGTCTCAGTAACCTCTTGATAGGTTGTATGTTGTTAGCCTTTCGCTCTATTTCCCTTACCATTTCTTCAGAAAGTTCTAGATCTTTATCACCTTCCTCTTCAACTTGGTTGATGGGAGCATCAAAATTATATCGGGTCACAGTAGTAACATTATTGGTGAATTTGGGCATGGATCTGCACATTTATCATGTTTTGGTGCAAATTTTAGTATATGAGTTTTGAAAATGCATATGAAGAGAAAGTATTGCAATTTTTTAAATTTAAGAGATAAATGCAAGAGAAAGAAAAAGATCTTAATTGAAAAAAAATATAACTTTTACTAATTGTAAATATTGTCTGAAACAAAATGGGGGGACCCTTACAAGCAACCCCTATTGCTCGGGCTTGAAATAAGTTCTTTTAAAACAAGAAAAATTACTTAGGAAATAAAAAGATCTCGGGATTCTCCACGGCAGTTCAAATTTTGAGTTCTTCTCCTGGGGTGCATTCTCAGATGAAGTCAGTTTCCCTTTTGGTGTTCACTTTGTTGGATATCACCGCCACATGTCCGCCATGCTCTCTTCCCTTGTTAACGAAGGTCTCTTGGATCAAAGGAAACTGTGCTTTACCCTTCAGAGTAGCTTTCGATGATTCATATCCCAAACCGAAGTGATTCTTCTTTTCAGGTATTTCTGGAAGTTTTCCACAACCTTTCGAGGCATCACATTCCATTGTTATTTGCAAATCTCTCCACGGGGTTACCTTAGGCTTGTTATTTTTCTCCACTGGTAGGGTCACCATTGAAGCAATTTCTAGGGCTTGAAATAGGGTGGCTATACAGTCTTCGTCGACACTATTATATCTATACGATTCGATGTGACTTACAAAGATGTCCTCCTCACCGTCGATTATGATTAATTTCCATTCCGCTGAGAACTTTAACTTTTGATGTAAGGTCGACGTAACTATGCCTACTGCATGAATCTAAGGTCTCCCTAGTAAGCAAGTGTACTCCGACTCTATATCCATGACTTGGAAAGTCATATAGAAGATATAAGGCCTAATTTTGACTGGAAGGTCCACCTCTCCTAATATCGAGCTTCAAGAACCGTCAAATTCTTTCACTATTGTACAGCTTGGCCTCATTACAACGTCATCTATTGTTAACTTCATTGGACTTGATTTTGGTAACAGATTGAGGGCAGACCCAGTATCAGTGAGTACTTTGGATAGGCTTGTAGTACCTATCTACATAGAGATATCGAGTGCTTTGTTGTGGGCTTGGCCTTGTGGTGGCAGTTCATTGTTACTAAAACCCAGGTACAATCCGAATGTTAGATTTGTTACAACATTGTCAAATTGATTCACAATAATCTCTTATGCAACTTGAGTGAACTCAGTACCTTCATTAAAGAGTCTCGGTGCACTTCAGAGTTGATGAGTAGTTAGAGTATAAAGATTTTTGCTGGAGTTTGGTGAAGCTGATCCACCACCCTATAGTCACTTCTTTTGATTATTTTTAGAAACTCCTCTTCCTCTTGATCAATAAAGTTTTTGCTTGGAGGTTATTTCTCTTGAATTGCTTCTACCACTGCTTTTCACTTGTTATTTATTGAGGTCTCATCTTTTTTCTTTGGTGGTTCAGATCCAAAGACTTGACCACTTCGGGTCATACACCCTGTCCCTGCTATATTTGAAATTGCAGGCCCTTGACTTGGTGATGGCTCATTTTCTTGTTTCACTCTTTTAATGTACACAGATGAGTGATAACTCCACGATACTGCTTTGTTACTTTTATAAGGGATACGTAACGGTCCCTTAATTATCATTTTGGCCTTTGGAACTGCTAATATTTGGAGAACCTTCTTTGGTGCTATCCCTGGGGTTTCCGCCGATTCTTCCCACGGGATCACTAGAGTCTTCTTGTTAAGATTTTGGCCTTGTCAAGGGATTTACAATGGCTTCTTTCCTTCAATCGCTGCTATATATTTTTCTTTAGGGTATGGTCCGAATTGGACTATCCCTTGGTTAACTAGCTTCTACAGAGTTCTTTCGAAGGCTTCATTATTCTCCAGCAGGAACCCACATTCCAACAGATATTTTTTCAACAAGTTTATCGGGGCTTTTGCTTGACTAGTTGCCCCAAAGTCAGTGACTACTTCAATTATATTTATTGTCAGCCCACCATGCGGAGGCATAGGGTTTGATTTGATGTTAGGCTTCTTAAAAGTTATATCTTGAGATTCTAACAAATCTTGAACTTTATGCTTGAATGCCCAACACTGCTCTATGGTGTGTCCAGGAGAGTTAGCATGGTATTCACATCTGGCATCGGTGTTGTACTTTCGCGGGAGTGGACCGATTGGAGGAGCTAGAGGCTTGAGTTCCACCAAGGATTCCTTGACCAAGTGTTGTAATAACTGGGTATGCGGTATAGGGAGTGGATCAAAGTTTCTCCGCGACATTCCAAATCTGCCTTGC
This sequence comes from Vicia faba, assembly GCA_948472305.1. NCBI lineage: Eukaryota > Viridiplantae > Streptophyta > Magnoliopsida > Fabales > Fabaceae > Vicia > Vicia faba. The sequence goes on along the minus strand of CATIWC010000517.1, from coordinate 341,600 downwards.
AGCTGTCCTTATAGGATCAATAATGGTTGTTGTGCCCTTGGTTGTGAGTCTACAACATTAATTTCCCCCTCTTTTCTTTTTGGGAAGTTTGAAGCAAGCATTTTTGAATTGTAGGGGGCATTTAACGGCCCCCTGGTATTTTCCCACTCTTTATTTCAATTTCAATTCTTTCTCGGATAGTCACTAAATCTGCGAATCCCGAAGAGAGACTTCCAACCATCTTCTTATAATATAACCCTTGCAAGGTTCCCATGAACATATCTAGTAGCTCCTTTTCCAACAATGGTGGTTGCACACGGGATGCCATCTCCCTCCATCTCTAAGCATATTCTTTAAAGCACACTGCTTTCAAGGATTTCTTTGGCCTCTGATTCTTGGCTGTCTTGAAGTCCGGTGGTGAGGTACTTTATTTGCTCTTCTTGATCTAGGGAAGCTTGCGCCAAACTTTGGATCTGGGCTCTTAGATTTTCCTCTAGCACCTTCTTGTCATGTGTTTCCTTTTCATACCATATGGTTACCTCCTGGTTTCAGTAGCAGCATCGTCTAACCTTTGGATGTGGGAATCTAGATTGAAGGTCGCACTTAAAAGTCCTTCAGTCATACGCTTCCATTTGAGACTCTCCTTTTCCAATGCATTTTGAGCCCTAGTTCTTCTTTTACCCTCTAATCTTGATTTAGGGAATTCTTCAGATCATCGATCTCTTCCAAGGATATAGGCGTGACCTCTAAAACCTCAGACTTGTATTCTGGATCTATATCAAATGTCAGCTTGATAACTTGTATTGTATCTCGGATCTATCTAGTGTAGGATTCTCAGGCTATGGCATTCTTTCTTTCGACTTTCCTCTTATTGACCTTATTCCAAGCCCAGATAACCATGTTGAGAAACCCTTGGTCTTTTAAACCCATGTCGTGGATGATCAATGGTTGGAGTTGTTCATCTGAAGGTCTATCTTCCAAAGGATACCCTAACTATCGTACGGCCAAAGTAGGGTTGTAACTAATACAGCCTCGAGATCCGATCAACGGGACATTAGAAAAGTCCCCGCAGCTAATAGTGATGTGACCAATATCCAGCTTCCTTGCATACCATAATACCGAGTTTGCTGTGAGAGACCTTAATTTCCGAGGCCACTCGCGTTTGGTCAAGTTTGGAATCATATAGTCTTCTTTTTACAGATGGGTCATGAACCAACTATACAAAAGTGGAATGCAACAATTTAGAGTGCCTTTTCTCTTTTTATACATTGTATGTAAGGTGTAATAAATGTCAGCGAGCAGAGCGGGAGTTGGATCTGTATTAAAGACTTTCGCACTCCAAAATATGATAATGGCCACAGGGTCAATATAGTCTACAGTCTGAGGGAATAAAATTACACCAAACACAAGTAATCCTAAACAATCAACACAGGGCTCCTATTCTTTATAATTAGCAAATTCAAGTGCCTTGGCTTCTAGGTATATTCTTTTGATTCCTTGTATTGGACCTTCTCTTTGATAATTTTGAACTAGCTCAGAATATGGGATCCCTAAGCCCTTCGCCAAGACTTTGACTTCAACAGTTTGTCTGATACCTACATAGGCCTTCTCTTTAGAAAAGTTCAGAATTCTGTCAAATTCTTCTCGAGTCGGCGCTAGTTGGAAGTCTTGGAAAGTGAAGCATCTCACCGGTGGTTCATAGAACTGAACGAGGTCAGGAACAACATCCATTTGAACCTCTACCCTGGTCAAGTCAAGGGTATCCCAATAGCGGCGAGCGTATATCTTCAGAGCTCTTTCATATAACTTCCATTTTATAGATTTGATTTCAGAAATGTCTGACTTGAAGGAATTGACGCAGACAAGTTTTTTCCCTCTGGTATCCATTTTCAAAGATAATCACCAAAATCTCGATTTTATTGCTTTTTATGTTCTTTTTACCCTGTGAATAAGACACATAAAAGAAACAGATGATGAATATATAAAATGTATGAATGCGCGGATGTATAGTTTAGTGATGGGATTTTGTGATAGGTACCCTTATATGGTAGGCTTCTTAATTTTTACCTACGGTTAACCTACCCTCCCAAAAGGTGGATTCCTTAAGGGTATCATGAATAACATCAGAGGGAAAAGACACAAGGGCCTCCCTTAGGTGGAGCCTCTTTACGGACCGAGAATTTCGTCTCAAGGTCGTGAAAGGTCTCGTCATGAAATTTTGGTTAAGGTCGTTACAAAGAGTCATGGGTGGAATTCCAAAGTCCTACTCGTCAAGAGGATATCTCTCGATAAGTATTCCTTTTAAAGAATTCCACCGACTCTAGGCGAAGTCGTCACATAAACTCGCAGGGATGATGTATCCCCTAAGCTAATATACGAAGCTTCTTTCTAAGGGTTATATTGAAAATATTTTTTGAAACAAAAACCCACCACATAGAAAATATGTAATGATAAAGAAAAATAGGCAAGAATAAATAAAAGAAATAAATAAATAAATCAAATAAATATATAAAAATAAAAACCCAAAATAAAACCTAAAACCTAAGGTTGAGGTCCTCAGCATAGTCGCCAGCTGTTGCGACTGGTTTTTTAATCATAGTCGTCACTACTATTTTTTATCCTAAGGAAGGGCATCTAATAAGAAACCTTGATTCGCAGATAGAGATTCTAGGTTCGGACTTCATTAGACGAAATGAAGGTGTTAGGCACCTTTCATCTATCTTATTCTTAAGGATATTATGTTTTAGGTTAAACAGGGTTTTAAATTTTAATAGGGGAACTCGCCACGATTTTAGTCGTATGCCTACATATCCTCTTATGAGGAATCAGAGACCCAATTCATAGTTCGTATGGGGTTTATGTTTTTTAGGGGTTGCAAAATTATTTTGAATCGCCTCGCATTTGGACCGGGTGTAAAGATTGCGGAATTTTGGACTAAATGCGCGATTAGTCAAAATAGATTTGAAACCCTTTTTCAAAATTTAGTTGTTTTAGATTAGTTTATTGTGAAAAAGAATTTGATATTTGTTGAATATTTTTTAATCATATTAATTGCAAATTTTTTTGATTAATGCATGATAAAAATGTTTTAATGCAATAGTATAAAATAATATACATGAGTTTCTTAATAAAATAATTTAAATGATAATAATAATAATACAATAATGAGTAAATTAAATAAATAAAGTATTAATAATAATTATTATTATATAATAAATATTGAGAATAATAAATAATATGTATGTAGAAAATAAAATAAAAAATAGAAAATAGTAATTAATTCTAGGGGGTGCAATTTTATTTGAGCTAGTAAAAGATGGGGTTGTTAAAAGGAGGTTGGGCCCATGTTCAGATATTGAACTGGGTCCAAAGTTGCAGGGAGGTATATGGTTAGCTTTGTCTCAGTAAACTAGTAAAAGGCATGGTGCAAAGAGCATATGGGCTAGGCCCATTAAAAAAATTTCAAGGGTTTACATGATTGGGTGTGTTTGAGCGCATGGACCTTACGATGAGACTTGGCCTACGTCCGTCTGATGAAGATCACGCGGATGGGATTGAAGGAGCATGTTAACTAATGTAAGCGCGCGGGTATTGAATCAGACGGAATATACAATATCATTTTCTTTTACATTTTTCAATCATTTTTGTTTTTATCTCACAGTAACCCTCCCTTTCTCTCTACCTCGCTAACCTTTATCTTCTTCTCCTCTAAGCTACCCCTAAAACGAGTTCCACAACAGCACAACAAGTCTCGATTGAAACCCGACCGTGACCTAACAAATCCCAAACCAACAATTAAACAAAAATAAAAAAGAGCTAAGTTTTACCCCCTTTGTGATATCGTTCTCGGGCTTCTGGATTTGAAACTAATCACTCTCCGCGTTCTTTGATCTACAGATTCTATGGAGTTTGAAAGTTGAGGCTGGTGATGGTGAATCGGTGGTGCTTACATGATTAAGGTTTTAGATATTGAAACCCTAATCGCCTCTTCTTCTTCTTCAACAGCAAATCAGGTCCTTCTTCTTTGCGTCCTTTTGTTCGTATTTGAATTCTCCCCTTTTCAGTGTATTCTTTGATTAGTATTTATAGGGTTTTACAGATTTGTTGTTACAATTTTAACTAGATTAGATTTAGGGCTTTTTAGATCAATTAGGGATTGTTATTTATCTATAATTGATGTTGTTCATTGAATGTAATATATTTGATTTGTTCTATTGATTATGTAATAGAGATTTTTTCTGTAATTTCCGGATTTTATTCTGTAATAGAGAATGAAATTGATTTGCTTGCAATATTCATTGATTGAAGATTTCATTCCGGTTCTGAGTTATTTTGCTGTAAAGGATTGGATTTATTTTTAATTTAAATTTTCATAATGAATGTTAGTTGCTAAAACATGCGCATATTTTGGGATAATTTGCACAATGATTGTTATTTCAAACATGGACCCTGCGTTACTATTTGAATTAGGCCTCAAAAAAATTGATCTAATCAGATCTTTTCCCAAAACAAAATCTCTTAATCAAATGATTAATAAAACCTTTTACCACATCTACTAATAGTTTATAAAGTAAGTATAATAAAAAATGTTTTAGAAATAACAGTAACAATAAAAATAATTTTTCGTTAACCAATAATTAAATTTACAAAAAAGATCTTTTAATAAACTAATCATAAGACATTTATTAAAAGTAAAAAATAGCCATTTTAATAATACTGTCTAAAATCAAAACAATTTTTTGTCTTTCAAAATGACAAAATAGGCTAGCTTAAGAACCTTAGTGGTTTAAACAAGACAATGTTTTTAATGATTATATTTTCCTCTTGAAAATGAGACAGCATATACAAAAAGGACAAATGGGCTTTATTACAATTAAGCACTCAATAGTTTTTTCTAACATGATTTTCCATACTTGAATGTCATGGGCCATTGGCCAACATGCTTCGTAAATGGACTTATGGGTATATGAGTCTTTCTCATTTATAAATCCCCACTCTCCAGAATTAAAATACACCCCCTGGTTAACTTGGATTCATAGAAATGGTCCATCAGATATTGCTGGACCATTAAAACATCCTCTTCTTATTTTAATCTTCAAAATACAATCATCGAGGTAGGGCAAATTTGGGGTACGACAGAAACAAGTCACAACTTGCTTGGTGACATTGGCATACGACACTGCTTCAACCCATTTGGTGAAATAGTCAATAGCCACCATAATAAAGTGATGTCCGTTGGAAGAAGTCGTCTCAATCTTCCCAATCATATCAATACCCCCACATTGCAAAGGGCCAAGGAGAAGTCAAGACATTCAGCGGATTGGGCGGCACAAGCATTTTGTCGGCATAAATATGACATTTGTAACAGATTCTGGAGTGATTGTAGAAATCATTTTCCATGGTAGACCAATAATAAACTGCTCTCAATATTTTCTTGGCCATGGTATACCCACCGAAATGTGTTCCGAAGGAACCTTCGTGGACCTCTTCTATGATCTTGTTTGCTTCGTGTCTATCCACGCATCTGAGAAAAATAGATTCATAGTTCTTCTTGTACAAAACACCATTGTTGAGGAAAAACTTGGCTTCATATTTCCGTAGAGTCTTCTTATCGGTAACAGAAGCATCCTCTAGATATTCTTGCGTCTCAAGATATCTTTGATATCATAAAACCAAATCTTCTCATCGTCCTCCCCTTCTTCTATCTCATAACAGAACGCTGGCTCATCCAACCTCATAATATAGATTGTGGGAGCATGGTTAGCCCACCTAAATTTGAACATGGATGATAGAGTAGCCAAAGCATGTTCTATGTTATTCTCCTCCCTTGGGATATGCTATAAAAGTGATTTCATCAAAGTACGAGATCAACCTCAAATCATGCTCATGATACAGAATCATATTAGGATGACGAGTATCCCAATCTCTGTTGATCTGACTGATTACTAGAGCAGAATCCCCATATACTTCTAAGATCTTGATTCACAAATCAATAGCATCTTTGATCCTGAAAATACAAGCTTCATACTCAGGTACATTATTAGTACAATCAAAGAAAATTATGGTAGTGAAAGGAGTATGGAAACCTTCAGGAGAATTAATAACAACACCAATACCATTACCCAAAGCATTTGAGGCACCATCGAACACCATCGTCCATCACGATCCTGGGGCAGGTCCTTCTTCTGGGCCTGGGGTGTTACAATCTTGTACATACATAATATCTTCATCAGAAAACTCAAACTTCATTGGATGATACCCATCTTTAACCGGTTGTTCGGCAAGATAATCTTCCAATACACTACCCTTGATAGCCTTTTGGATAGTATATTAGATGTCATATTCTGTAAGAATCATCTGCCAACGGGCTACTCTTCCCGTATGATTCAGCATATATTGTCCATGCGAGTGAACAACAAGTCTTTTCCATTAATGAGTATCTTTATTCGCAATCAGTAAACATCTTGCCCAGGTAGTATATGGCATGTTCTTTCCTACCTTTCTCATCATGTTGACCGAGTACACAACCCATTGAGTTTTCCAACACTGTCAAATACATTATCAATGGCCTTCCTTCCACTGGAGGTGAGAGAATCAGAAGTTCTTGCAAATATTCTTTTATTTTATCAAAATTTTTTTGGCAATTGTCATTCTACCTGGTCGTTGGATTTTTTCTCAGAAATTTGAAAATTGGTTCACAAGTGGTTGTAAGATGAGAGATGAATCTAGCAATTTAGTTCAACCTCCCAAGAAAACCATGAACCTCTTTTCTGTATTTGGCTCAGGATTTCTTGTATAGATTTTACTTTGGAAGGATTGACCTTGATTCCCTTATCAATGACAATAAAGCCCAATAACTTTCATGATCTCACCCCGAAGGTGCACTTGTAAGGGTTCAACCTCAGCCTGAATTTCCTTAACCTTTCAAACAGTTTCACCAAGTAAACAAGATGTTCCTCTACTGTCTGGAATTTGGCAATCATATCATCAACATAGACTTCAATATCTTTATGTATCATGTCATGTAAGAGAGTGACCAAAGCATGCCGATATGTTTTGAAGAAGTGAAAAACACAAGAAGGGGGAGGGGGGGGGGGGGTTGAATTGAAACTTAAAAATCAAATGCAATAGACTCACGATTTTTATCCTGGTTCGCTTGATCTCAAACTACTCCAGTCCACCCACCAAGGTGATTTTGCCTCTCTCTAACGAGGACTTAATCCACTAATCAAACAGATTACAAATATACTTTGACAACTGCCAAAGTCTTCTTGAGTATGACCACAACCCGGTTTATCTCAAGGAACAATATCTTAATCAAAGAACAGTTAACTGTGTACTATTTGTTTTTCATTACAAAAATTGTATCACTACTATGATGTATTACACAATTTGAGTATATAAATGAATATGAATATTTGTAGCTTTTTGAGATGTATGAGCAGTCGTTAGTAAAATTGTAAATGATTTACCCTTTGAGCTTGTTTATATAGGCTTGGAAATTTGTCCAAATTGAAACGTGATAATGGACACTTAATGTACTTTCCATACTGAGAAGATTCTTGTCTGAATGAAGCCGTTGCAAATGATATTGTCTTAATGGAAAAGTAACGCTTCAGAACTTGGGAATCTTGCATGCTGCTTTACTTCAGAACTTTGATAACTCAAAGATATGAGGATCTGATGGGGCGTTAGACTGCTGTTCAGAATTAGAATATCTTTTACTTTAGCATAGATTCTGATCATTATTCTTCAGAATATTCTGATTGCTCATCTTGAAAGCTTCTATGGCTTAACTTCTGATTCCGTTTCAGTCATAACTTCTGTACAACATACAACACAAATTTAGAGTGCATATTTGTTCTTTGTGTTTGTTATCATCAAAACTCTTATAAGGGTTGTAGAATCAAACTATGTTCTAACATGTTTCCCCTGCATTCTTCAAACCGAAGGACATCACTTTGTATCAAAATTTTCCCCAAGGTGTAATGAAAGTTGTTTTTGCCATGTCTTCTTGCGCCATCTTAATCTGATTGTAACCAGAAAAGCTATCCATGAACGAAAACACTTTAGCTTAAGCGGTATTATCAACCAGAATATCAATACGAGGGAATGGAAAATCATCCTTATGGATTTCTATGTTCAATTCCCTATAGTCCACACACATTCGCACTATACCATCTTTCTTTGGTACCAACACAATGTTTGCAATCCACAACGAATAAGAGATAACTTTCAAGAAACATATGTCAACCTATTTTTGAACATCCTCCTTAATCTTCGTAGACATCTCAGAATGAATTCTTCGAATATTTTGCTTAACAGGAAGACACTCTTCTCTGAGAGGTAGTTTACGCACAATAATGTTTGTATCCAGCCTAGGCGTGTCTTCATAAGCCCAAGCAAAGATGTCAACATACTCTCGGAGAATTTCAATAAAAATCTACTTGACATTATCTTCTAACGTGGCCCCAATCTTGACTTCTCTCTTGATCTTCTCGGTACCCAAGTTGACCACTTTTATAGTCTCTTGATGCAGCTGAATAATCTTTTCCTCTTGCCTCATCTATCTGGCTAACTCTTCTGAAATTTCACAATCTTCTTCATCCTCTTCAGCATCTTGATAAATTGTATTTTCAAAGTCATAGTGAGCCATAGTGGAGTCTTTATCGACAAGATCCGAGATTAAATGGGGATTGTTTCTGCATGATTGATTTTATTTTATTTTATTTTTAGATTAAAAAAAGAAAGAAAATTAAAAATCACATAGCCAAATTTTTTGAAGAATAAAAAAGAAAGATATGAAACGAAATATTTGAATTCAAAAAGACGTCCTTTATTTTTGATAATTTTGCAAATGAAAATCATTATGTCCCTACAGCATATTCACTCCGCCTTGGGCAGAGCGCATGAATTATTGCATGATATGAATTAAAGTAAATTACCCTTCAAAATGGGTAGCTTGAATGATGTCTTCAATTGACCCATTAGCCAGCTCTTGCCCCGACACAGTAGGGTGAATCCACTTGTCCATTTCACAGTCGCTATCACCTTCCTCACTCAGTGTGAGCTTCCTAATGAATAACACCACCACTGATGAATTTGATGGGACGAGGGGGAATATCTTGCTTTGCAAAAATGAGTACCTTCTTCCCTAACACAAAGCCTAAACCTTTCTTATCTTTCTGAGTAGGGAGATCCAACACTTTTCCCCAGCCTTCAAGATGTCCAGATTGAACAACTGCCTGAGCCTGCTTGTAGGATGTCATAGAGATCTCGGACTTCTTAACTTCTAGACCAAGGGCCTTGATAACTTGCACAATTTCAAATTCTTGGAACGGGGTCTCATGCACCTTGTCTTCAATCTATACATAACAGAAGGTACTCAGATGGATGACAATATAGTCCTCTTCACCGCCAACAGTAACAACCTTTCCATTGAGTGAGAACTTCAACTTTTGGTGCAGAGTAGAAGTCACAGCACCGGCCCCATGAATCCATGGGCGTCCTAGCAAACAATAGTAGGAAGGGTTAATTGTTAGAACATAGTTTGATTCTACAATCCTTAATTAGAGTTTTCATGATAACAAACACAAAGAACAAATATGCACTCTAAATTTGTGTTATTTTGTATGCAGAAGTTCTGACTGAAACAACATCAGAAGTTAAGCTATAGAAGCTTTCAAGCTGAGACAATCAGAATGTTCTGAAGAATGATGATCAGAATCTGCACTAAAGTAAAGGATACTCTGATTCTGAACAAAAGTGTAATATACCATCAGATCCTTATATCTTTGAGTCATCAATGTTCTGAAGTAAAAGCAGCATGCAAGATTTTAGTTCTGAAGCGTTACTTTTCAATTAAGACAGTATCATATGCAACGACTTCATTCAGACAAGAATCTTCTTAATATGGAAATAGCATTGAGTGTCCATTATCACGCTTTATGTTGGACAACATTTGCACGCCTATATAAACAAGCTTAAAGGACAAATCGTTCATGATTTTTGACTACCACTGCTCATACATCTTAAATGCTGCAATCTTTCATATTCACTTACGCTTAAATTGTGTAATATATCACAGTTGTGATATAGTTTTTGTAATAAAAAAAACAGTACACATTAAACCAGTTTCTTTTGATTAAGCTAGTTTTCCTTGAGAAAAACTGGGTTTTGGTTGTACTCAAGAAGACTTTGGCAGTTGTCAAAGTAGTATTGTAATCAAGTTTTGATTAGTGAATTAAGTCCTCGTTGGAGAGAGGTGAAATCACCTTGGCGGGTGGACTGGAGTAGTTTGAGATCAACGAACCAGGATTAAAATATCGTGTCTGCTGTTTTTGATTTTAAGTTTCAATTCAACCCCCCTTCTTGTATTTTTCACTTCTTCAATTGGCATCAGAGCGCATGGTTCTGACTTCATACACTTAACTGTGTTAGTACAAGATCCAAGCTTTAGAAAAACACTATGGTGGGACCAAGCCAAAACATCAGCAATGACTATCATGAGGACAAGGATAGAATCAGCGGCAAACCTCCAGTCTTTGATGGAGAAAATTTTGACTATTGGAAAGACAAAATTGAGAGTTTCTTTCTGGCTCATGATGCTGATCTATGGGACATGGTAATTAATGGATACACACATCCTGTGGATGAAAGTGGTTAGAAGATAGATAGAAAAAGGATGTTTGACTAGCAAAAACGTGATTTCAAAAATCATCATAAAGCCAGATTAATACTTCTCAGTGCCATCTCATACTCAGAATATGAGAAAATCTCAAACAGAGAGACAGCCAAAAACATATTTGACTCTATGAGAATGATGCATGAAGGCAACATACAAGTTAAAAAACCAAGGCCCTTGCGCTCATTCAGAAATATGAAGTATTTAAGATGGAAGGCAGTGAATTCATAAAAGAAATGTTCTCAAGATTCCAGATTCTTGTTGTTGGACTGAAAGTTCTTGACAAAGGATATTCTACTGCTGATCACGTAAAGAAGATCATCAGAAGTCTATCCAAGAAATGGAGGCTAATGGTCACTGCACTTAAGCTAGCTAAAGATCTCAACAAGATATATCTGGAGGAACTTGTCAGCTCCCGTAGAAGTCATGAGATAGAGCTAGAAGAAGACGAGCCTCAAATGCAAGGTAAGCCTCTAGCATTAAAATCTAACAAAATATCTGATTCTAAGGTTTTGCAGGCTATGGAAGAAACAACTGATGGATCCTCATCAGAAGAAGATGAATTATCTCTTCTCTCCAGAAGGGTCAATCAACTATGGAAGCAGAGACAAAGAAAATTCAGAAACCCGAGAAGATTAGAGAATCAGAATGAATCTTCCTCCAGATACAAAAAGTCTGAGTCCTCCTCTAGACACAGAAGATCTGAAGCTTCCTCTGGTCACAGAAAGTCAAATAACAAAGACACCATCTGCTAGGAGTGCAATGAACAAGGGCACTACAAAAGTGATTGTCCAAGGCTTCAGAAGGAGAAGCCCAAAAAGAAGTTCTTCAAGGAGAAGAAGAAAAGCCTCATGGCAACATGGGACGATTCAGTCACTTCTGATGCTGAGTCAGATTCAGATGATGAAATAGTCAACATAGCTCTTATGGGAAATTTGACATAAGACAGCGAAGCTTCTGGTTCAGACTCAGAATTAGACACAGAAGAGGTATTCCCTAATTTCACTGTTAATTTTAATAAGGATGAACTTGCAGAAAGTCTGAATGAAATTCTGGAAAGGTATCAATAGATCAGAGTCAAATTCAAGAACCTGAAAAGGGATCTTATCTCTGACTCTGAAAGAACTGAGAGTCTTAGATTAGACAATTCTGAGTTAAAAGAAAAGATTTTAAAATTAGAAAATGATCTACAAAACTCTCAGAAAGAAATAATCCCAGAGACTCCCAGTAATGCTGATAAGATCATCAAAGAGTATGATCACAGCTTTCAGAAGTTTCTGGCTAAAAACATAAATAGAAGCAAGATGGCTTCAATGATCTATGGAGTTAGCCGGAATGGTAGAAAAGGAATAGGACACCAAGGTAAGGTATATCCACCTAAGAAAGTCATTGACCTTATTATAAAACGCACACCACTAAAATCACACTTCACATACGAGCACACACATGACCTAAAATACACTAGTAATGTTTAGTCTGTCAAACTAAAATTCAAACAGAATTTTGGTAAAACTAACAAACCAGGACCCAAAAAGATATGGGTACCTAAGGAAAAAATTATATATGTAGCAAATATCTTTAGCAGCAAGGCTAAAACACCAGTCATGGTACCATGACTCTGGATGCTCTCGACACATTACGGGAAGAAAGCATATGTTCCAAATCCTGGAACTTAAACCTGGAGGATGCATGGGCTTTGGAGGCAGCCAAAGAGGGAAGATCATTGGCTCTGGAATAGTAGGTAATGGTAATCTTCCTTCTATCAATAATGTGCTTTTAGTTGATGGATTAATGCATAACCTATTATCCATAAGTCAATTAAGTGATAACGATTATGATATGATCTTTAATCAAAATTCATGCAAAGTTGTTAGTCAGAAAGATGGAACTATCCTTTTTAATGGAAAGAGGAAAAACAACATTTATAAGATAAAAATTTTTGAACTAAAAAGTCAAAATGTAAAATGTCTTCTCTCTGTTAACAACGAGCAATAGGTCTAGCACTGAAGATTGAGGCATGTTAGAATGAGAAGAATATCTCAGACTAACAAACTCAATCTGGTCAGGGGACTTCCTAATCTGAAGTTCATCTCAGATGCTTTGTGTGAAGCATGTCAGAAAGGCAAATTTGCAAAACCTGCTTTTAAAGCTAAAAATTTTGTTTCCACCTCTAGGCCATTAGAACTTCTGCAGATACACTTATTTGGACCAGTGAAAACTGCGTCTATCAGTGGCAAGAAGTACGGGTTAGTGATCATATATGACTATAGTAGATGTACATGGGTAAATTTATTAAGACAAAAGGACGAGTCACATTCTGTGTTCGTTGCATTCTGTAACCAAGTTCAGAATGAAAAGGATCTTAGAATTGTCAATGTCAGAAGTGATCATGGTGGAGAATTTGAAAATAAAAAGTTTGAAACATTTTTTAATGAAAAAGGCATCTCGCATGACTTCTCTTTTCCTAGAACTCCCCAACAAAATGGAGTTGTAGAACGAAAGAACAGAACATTGCAAGAAATGGCCAGAACCATGATCAATGAGACTAACATTTCTAAGATCTTCTGGGAAGAAGAAATTAACACAACGTGTTATATTCATAATAGAATCTATATAACACCTATTCTGGAAAAGACTCCATATGAATTATGGAAGAACAGAAAGCCCAGTATTTCTTACTTCCATCCTTTTGGATGCACATGTTTTATTCTGAATACTAAAGATCATCTTAACAAGTTTAACTCTAAAGCACATAAGTGTATTATGTTAGGATACTCTGAACGCTCAAGAGGGTACAGAGTATACAATACAGAAACACAGATTGTTGAAGAGTCAATCAGTGTTAGATTTGATGATAAGCTTGACCCTTAAAAGTCAAAGCAGAATGAATCTTTTGCAGATATAGAAGTTGAATTCACAGGTACTGAAGACAACTCATCAGAAGTTCCCAATAGAGACTCCCCAACAACTTCAGAAAAAATCTTACAAGTTCTCCAGTACCCTCTGTTGATCAACTCAAGAAAAGGTTATCCAGAACCAGCATAGCTCACCCAGAATATAAGATCCTGGGAAAGAAGGATGATCCAATCAGAACAAGATCAACATTCAGAAACTCTGAAGAATCCCTCATGGGACTGGTCTCACCGATTGAACTAACAACAATTGATGAAGCTCTTCTGGATAATGACTGGATTCTGGCAATGCAAGAGGAATTAAACCAGTTCAACAGGAATGACGTATGGGATTTGGTTCCCAAACCAAAAGGATTCAACGTCATTGGAACAAAGTGGGTGTTTAGAAACAAACTGAATGAGCAAGGAGAAGTCATCAGAAACAAGGCACGAATGGTGGCACAAGGTTATAGTCAGCAAGAAGGGATAAAGTATACAGAAACCTTTACTCCAATTGCCAGGTTAGAATCTATCAGACTCTTAATCTCCTTTGCTGTAAATAATAGCATCACTTTGTATCAGATGGATGTCAAAAGTGAATTCTAAAATGGTTACATAGATGAAGAGGTGTATGTGCACCAACCCCATGGGTTCGAAAATTCCAAACACCCATAATATGTTTTCAAACTAAAGAAGTCACTCTATGGTCTGAAACAAGCTCCCAGCGCTTGGTATGAAAGACTAAGTAACTTCCTGTTAGAAAAGGAACTTACCTGAGGTAAAGTGGTCGCAACCTTGTTCTGTAAGACATTTAAGAATGACATTTTATTTTGTCAAATTTACGTAGACGATATCATTTTGGGATCCACTAAACCCTCTTTGGGAAGAGAATTTACTAAGTGCATGCCGGCAGAGTTTGAGATGAGCTTAATGGGGGAACTTAAATTCTTTTTGGGCATTCAGATAAACCAAACTCCAGAAGGAACTTACATTCATCAGAGCAAATATGTCAGAGAACTTTTGATGAAATTTGACTTCTCAGAATGTAAGCCCTCAAATACTCCGATGCATCCCACTTGCATTCTAGAAAAGGAAGAGGTAAGTAAAAAGGTAGAACAGAAAATCTACAGAGGTATGATTGGATCTCTCCTTTATCTGACGGCTTCAAGGCCTGATATTTTATTCAGTGTTTACTTATGTGCTAGATTCCAATCAGATCCTAGAGAATCTCACTTAACAGCAGTTAAGCGAATTTTCAAGTATCTGAAAGGTACTACTAATCTAGGTTTGTTTTATAGAAAATCCAATGAATACAGCTTAGTAGGATACTGTGATGCTGACTTTGTTGGAGACATAGTAGAGCGTAAAAGCACTTATGGAAGCTGCCAGTTTCTAGGACACAACCTGATCTCATGGATCAGCAAGAGACAGTCCATAATAGCATTGTCAATAGCAGAATCTGAGTACATAGCAGCTGCTGGATGTAACACTCAAATGCTCTAGATGAAAAGTCAACTTGAAGACTTCAACATATTTGAGAGTAACATTCCTATCTTCTGTGATAACACTTCTAACATATGTCTATCCAGAAATACCATTTTTTATTCTAGGGCTAAGCATATAGAAATAAAACATCACTTTATTAGGGATTATATTCAGAAAGGAATTCTTACTTTAAAATTTATAGACACATACCATCAATGGGATGATGTGTTTATAAAACCCCTTTCTGAAGATAGATTCAACTTTATTCTGAAACATCTCAGCATGAAACTGTGTCCAGAATAAAATGTTTTATTTGCATCTTCTAACCCTCATAATTTTATTGTTTTCTGTGAACATCTGATCAACTTGTCTTCGGAAGTTAGGAGTACAGTTGCATCAGAATCTATCTATGAAGATCTGAACTGTTCATTTCAAGGATAGAGGCGTGCAGTTCACACCATTAAACATTTGTCATCCTCTCATAAGCTACCTTCTTAGGCTGAACACGCGTTCAAATTCTGAAGGGTCCAAGGCTCTGATTGGATGCATTGAAACATTTGTCATTGGTAATTGTTCAATATCTCTCTAAATCCCCCAAATTTAGGTTTCATTAATTCAATATAATCATTATTTATTTTCTCTTTCTTACTGATTACGTTTTCTAAAGAACTTATATAAACTCAATTTACTATTTCATTCATTCACGTTTTACCATCTTCAATATTCTCTCTTGTTAAAGTTTTTTCAAAAAACCCCTTCTATCAATTTTATTCAAAGAATCCGTGTGAATAATGGCATCCTCATCAAGTCTCAAGAATCTCAACAGTGCTTCTGGTTCTTCATCTACTGAATAATATGAGGAGCCTATTATAACACTACTCACTCTGGTCGACAACCTTGAAGTTCTCTGTGAATTGATCGTCGATTTTGAAAGCTTACAAGAAAATGGGTTTAATGTGTATGAAGATGTAACTGCACAGGGATGGAATAGATACTTTGATCGTCTGTTGGGTCCAACTTTTCCCATTCTTGTTAAAGAGTTTTGGATTCATGCCACTTCATCCAACCACCAGGTCACATCATATGTTATAGGGAAGAAGATAGTGGTTACAGAAGATTTGATTGGGAAACTCATTGGATACAATGGCGGCAGAGTCAAATGCATTGATATGGATGATAAGTGTTCTGACCTAAAATCCATTGCTAGGATCATCTTCACTTCTGAACAATCATCCAGCAAGATCAGAGACTTGAAAGATCATTACAGAATCTGGGCAAGAATAATTCTGGGATGTATCAATCACGGGAAGCCTACAAGCTCTCCTGATTACATCAACATTGATCAGCAGTTTCTGATATACTTCATTGCAAAGAAGACCAAAATAAACCTTCCACATTTTCTCTTCAACCATCTCAGAACAAGTGTGAAAGAGACAAGAGAAGAAGAAAGAACAAAGAGGGACTGGATTCCTCTAGGAAGATTGATTTCAGATATTCTAACGGAAAACAGGATGATAGAACATCTGACATAGGCTCAAGAAATCAGTACTCTAGAAGCAACTGCTAGGAAACCTTTGAATCCAAGAATCGGAAGAAAATGAAGATTATTGAAAACATTAAGAAGGAACCAACACTTGCTTCTCATGAGGTTATCACTTCTAGGAGAATCCCTCTGAAGGATTTTCCACTATTCTCTGAGATAGATGCCTCTCCAGAGATTATAGTCAAATACCTTGAAGCTTGCAAGGCTGATGTGACTATTCAAGAAATCAACATCAAAGATCTGCACAAGCCAGCTCCAGAGGTTGTGCTAAAGAAATCCAGAAAGAAGAAGGCAGCAGGAGAAGGATCCTCTCAGAGGACACCCAAAGCTGCGAAAAAGAAAGGTAACATATCTTTTGTTTCTGTTGTAGAATCAATAGCGATTCCAACATCTGAAACCATTCCCCCTCAACCAACAGAAAATCCATCACCCCAAACATTTGAGGATTTTGACAAATAAAGTTTGTCCCATCTGTAACTCTTAGAAATTTCTTAAATGAACCTCACTCCCCCAATCCAAATCCAGAATAACATCAACCAGAACTTGCAAGAGTACTCTCTGATATTGAACTGTTTGATCAAGACTTTTCCTCACCACTCCTAGAAAATCCAAATACTCAATCTCAAAAACCAGAAAATTCACAAACACACACTCCTCAACCAGAACATCAAAGGCTCCACTCACCCCAACCAGAAAATGAAAACCCTCTCACTCCTCAATCTGAAAATCCATCTTCTGAAATACCTGAACCAGAAATATAACACGCTACCGCAAACCAATCAGAAGGCTCCCTTTCAAACTCTGATACCTCTACCCTAATTCTTAGGATAACAGAACCTCTTACGGTTCGTTTACCTCTCTCCATTCATGATATTCCAGAAATACCTTCACCATATGAATCCACACCACCAAACACCCCTCACTCACCAATCCTGATTTCTGATTCTTCCACTCCCTCACCTATCAACCTTCCAGCTGACCACCTCAGAACGGTCATTGATCTAGAAGCGCTGGACCATCTATCTTCCACCTCACACAAAATTGACATCCCCAAACCTAAACCAACCTTAACCAAATCAGATGTTGGTAAGAATCTGTTGATTTTTGAAACAGAAATACATGAATGGGTTACTTCTTTGAAGCAAGCAAGTCAAGAGAATTCTAATCCTGTTTCTTCTGATTCTCTGTGGGAAAGATTCACAAAATGGTTCAACTCTAAAACCCAGAAGCTTAAAGAATTGAGTTATGAAAGGGATCAACAGAACTTCAGTGATCAGCTAAAAGCCTTCAAAGATCAAGTTCTGAGCACTGGGACAAGAAATAAATTCGTTTGCTGGAAAATGCTCCCTGGAAAGAGCACCAACCTTCAGAAGCCACTGAACCAAATTCTGATAGTCATCCACTGACTACTGCTCCAGAAAATGTGATTGCAACAGAAGAAGTTGTTCAATCAGAAGAGGCTGCAGAGTGTTTTGAACGACATGCAACCCCTGAAGATACACCAGCTTCGTCTCTAGTCATGGAAACTCTGGAAGAGTTGAAAAAGGAGAATGCCTTAATCCATGCCAGACTAGATAAGCAAGAAGACACAAACAAAGAGATCATGGATATATTGGATAAACAAGAAGATACAACAAAAAAATCAAATACATTCTGGGAAAGCAGGAAGAATCAAGCACTCAGATTAAGAGCTTGTTGGAAGCGTTGTTCGCACGACTTCCCCCTCCTTTTTAGTTTTTCTTTAACTAATTATCTATATTTTTTCATCTTATCCTCCTTATTTCTGAAAAATGTCATTGCATTATGTTGTTAATATAAATCATCCTTTTGACTCTGATTATATTGCCTTTTGATACCTGACAAAAAGGGGTAGAAAGTAAGTTATTTTCAATAACAGTATACCGGGACAAGTCTCAAACATTTTGAATATCTTAACCTCTATGTTTTCTGAAAAGCTTGAACAGGAACATACTCTGATAAGGACAGAAGGAGATGCATCAAAAGATCTAACGAGAAGGAACTTCAGGGAAGTAACTCATCTCTATCTGAGTAATCAACTCAAGGGGAGACTCTCTTAAGATTTTTGTTCTATATTTTTCATTGAAAATCCTAGTTTTTGTCATCATCAAAAAGGGGGAGATTGTTAGAACATAGTTTGATTCTACAACCCTTAATTAGAGTTTTGATGATAACAAACACAAAGAACAAATATGCACTCTAAATTTGTGTTATTTTGTATGTAGAAGTTCTGACTGAAACAACATCAGAAGTTAAGCTACAGAAGCTTTCAAGCTGTGACAATCAGAATGTTCTGAAGAATGATGATCAGAATCTGCGCTAAAGTAAAGGATACTCTGATTCTAAACATAAGTCTAATATACCATCAAATCCTCATTTCTACGAGTCATCAATGTTCTGAAGTAAAAGAAGCATTCAAGATTCTAGTTCTGAAGCGTTACTTTTCAATTAAGACAATATCATATGCAACGGCTTCATTCAGACAAGAATCTTCTCAATATGTAAATAGCATTGAGTGTTCATTATCACGCTTTATGTTGGACAAGATTTCCACGCCTACATAAACAAGCTTAAAGGACAAATCATTCACGATTTTTGACTACCACTGCTCATACATCTTAAACGCTGCAATCTTTCATATTCACTTACGCTCAAATTGTGTAATATATCACAGTTGTGATACAGTTTTTGTAACGAAAAAGAACAGTACACAGTAAACCAGTTTCTTTTGATTAAGCTAGTTTTCCTTGAGATAAATCGGGTTGTGGTTGTACTCAAGAATACTTTGGTAGTTGTCAAAGTAGTATTGTAATCAAGTTTTGATTAGTGAATTAAGTCCTCGTTGGAGAGATGCAAAATCACCTTGGAGGGTGGACTGGAGTAGTTTGAGATCAAACGAACCAGGATAAAATATCGTGTCTGCTGTTTTTTATTTTAAGTTTCAATTCAACCCCCCCCCCCCTCCCCCCCTTCTTGTGTTTTTCACTTCTTCATTAATGTCCATGACAAAGAATTATGCTTCAAAATTATGAGGTCCTATCTTCATAGGAAACTCGACTTCACCAAACACACTTATTTTGGACCCATCGAATGCCTTCACAATCAAATCATTGGGCCTCAACACAACCCCTTCGTAGTCCAACTTCATGAGAGCAGACTTTGGTAACACATTGAGGGATGATCATGTATCGAACAACATAAGAGATAGAGTAATCTTAGAAACCTCCATTGAGATATGCAGCGCCTTGTTGTGATTTCTCCCCTCAGGAAGTAAATCATAACCAGTGAAGCCTAAACCATTACTCGCATAAATACTTGACACGATACCTTCAACTAGTTCACTGATATCTCTTGAGGATCGAAAGATGTCCCTAACAACTTCATCAGTGCATTTCGGTGGGGTTCAAAATCCCAAAGTAAAACAAGGATTGAAATCTTGGAAGATGTCTGGCTCAACTACTCAATGATCTTATAATCACTCTTTTTATGTACTTCATCAGTTCGATCATATCTTTGGACATCTCAGCATTAAGGTCAGAACAGGAGGACTCTGCCCCGACTTTCCACTGTTAACCATTACCTTCTTGCAGTCTTCCTTAGATGAGGCATCTGCAGTACTTTCTGGTTATTCTGGTGGAGAGAAAATCTAACCACTACGGGTCATCCGGCTTTCGCTGACAATATCATGAACTTCAAGTTTCTCCTCTTTCAAATTTTCTTCCTCGGGCTTCTAAATAACAACTTTAAGCCCCTGGTGATAAACTTCGCCTCCATAATTCCAAGGAATTGCAGTATCACTGACATAAGGCACATGATCAGGCACAATAATGAGGAAAGGAGTCTTTTTAGCCGGAACTGGAATCATCACTAGCACACGAATTGTCTTCAGCTTGACATGAATAGTGATTACATCAACCTCATCTTCTCTAACCTCGAGTTCAACACCCTTACGGTCAAACTGAAGAACTCCTTTAGTGATCAAATTTTGAATGACATCTTTCAAAAGTTGGCAACCTTTTGGCTGGATCAAACAATATGCACAATCCATTCCACAGCCTAAAAATAGACCCCGACTCCACAACTGTTCCTTACAAATGAGAGAGGAGTAGTTAACTGATCAACATCCATTACCAAGTTTATCTCTTCCACCTCTAGAATGGCATTGACTGTAGCGCCGCCATGAGATGGAAACAGTTGTTGGATAACGTTGGGTGCTAGCACTGTCCCAAAATTAATAGTCTGAGTGTCCAATAGATCTTGAACCCTGTCCTTGAAAGCAAAACTGTTTTCGATAGTATGCCCCTGACCACTGGAATAGAAATCACATTGAGCATTTGCATCAAAATTACACGGTAACCTTTCCAGATCAAAGTTCAAAGTGCATTTCTCTACTAATTTCATCTCAATCAGCTGAGGTAACAATTCCACGTAAGTCATCGGTAACACAACGAACTTCCTCGGTGGCAGTCTTTGCCTTTGCTGATTATCCTATCTAGGCACATAAGCTTGCCTTTGAGGAATGACAGTCAGAATGGTCATAGCGATAACTTAATAATCAGACTGCTGATGAGCTCTACCCTTAGCCTTCTTTGCATAGAGCACGCTAGCATCACTTTCTTTCTTCTTTTAGAAGCCATCAAAATACTTATCGGTGTTATTAGCATTAGGGGTATCCTGAATCTTTCCCAACTTGATTCGGATCCCAATCCTTTCCCCATATGTCACCATTTCAGCAAATGAATCAGAAGTACTATAACTCGTGTATTACTGCCCCTACAAATTGTTGGTGAACATGTGTACCATATCACGCTCCATCATGGGTGGTTGGACTCTGGCAGCCATCTCACGCCACCTTTGTGCGTACTCTTTAAATGACTCATTATATTTCTGAGACAAATTCTGCAACTGAGTTCTAGTGGGTGCCATATCAGAGTTGAACTTGTAATGTTGGATAAAAGCCTCAGCCAACTCTATAAATGTTCAGATACGAGAACTCTCAAGCTGCATGTATCATTCCAATGGTCCACTGATTGAATTGTCCTGAAAGAAATGCATCAACAGCTTCTCAACTTTGGAATACACATACATATTTCTGTAGTAATACTTAACATAAGTTACTCGATAGGAGGTGCCCTTGTACTTCACAAAGTCTGGTACTTTAAGCTTTGGAGGAATCTTCACTCCCGCGACCAAGCCCAAATCATACATATCAAGACCCATAATGCCCTGATTTTCAAACATCCGCATACGCTCTTCGAGCATGCGCAACTTCCTGTCAGCATCAGTTGGTTCTTTGTGGTTATCAAACCAATCCTCATCATAGTCTTCCTCAACCTACCTAACCTGTATTTGAACAAACCTTGATTGAATGAGAGTCTGCCCATTATCCTGGCGAGTAGGAGTAGGTGGAGAAACATATTGCCTAACATTACTCACAGGAACAACCTGATTAGTTGGAATAGTCTGGTTATTATTGACAAGATTACCATTCGGAGTCGGACCCCTTAAATTTCCAGCAAGATTATTCATAGTCGGTCCACCCGGATTACCAGCAGGGTTATCGATGAGGACACCCACGAGATTTCCAGCACCATCAAGGGTAGTGGTTATAGTTTCCCTTTCCACTGTAGTTGTAGTGGGCCTTACTATCAAAGCTCTCATCTCTTCCTATTGACGAGCCATAGTCGGGATGATGTCCATCAACTGATCCACACGTGAGTCCATCTTGGCACCTATAGCAGACATATCATTATGAATTTGTTCCATTTGGAGTCGCTAATTACTTCTTGTAGAATAGCGGTGGAAAACTGGGTTTGCAATTTCTGCTAAATAAAAGCAGAACCAAGATAAGAAAGTCGGCCAAAAACCTGTATGCATGGAATGTATAGATGCATGACATGCGAATGCAATGTTTTACCATTTCCACGGAAATATTAGATTTTCAACAATAATAGAAATAACGGGATATGGACAAATCATCATTAAAGAAAGAGACTGCATATATCATATGAAAAGGTCATCCATACAAAAGACATCTCAAGACAAGTTCATACAGATAAAATCAAAGGAACCCTTCCAACAAAACTGGTGGTGAACCGATCAAATACAAAGAGATCAATCAAAGATAAAAATAGTAACAAACTCCCAACCAAGCTTTGAGTTGAGCTAATTCTTTGGTCACTTGGGCCAACTGGGAATCCTTTATCTTCAATCGGGTCTTTGTCACAAACTTCAAGGCATCCTTCTCTCTAATTTTCACTTGGAGCTCAGCAATCTGCACCTGCTGACTTTGGACCTGTTTCCTCAAACTCTCTTGTCATTTGACAGATTCGTGTAATTTGGACCCCTCTTCACGAAGCTGTTTCCTCAAAGCTTTGACTTCATCTTTATGATCGACTTGCATACGGTCTTTAGAAGCTCATAGACTTTCAAACTTATGCTGACTCTTGGGAAGATCACCTTGAACCTTCCTCACAACTTCCGTCTGAATTAGGATGCAAAGACTTTCGACTCTTGTCCTTTTCAATTGTTCAAGCAAACCATATTCTTCAAACACTCTATCTTTCAGCTCAGCTTCATGAAGCAACTTTTTTTCCTACGCAGCAAAAGCAAGCTCCAAATTCAAATCCTGCTTGTCGGAATCTAACTTAAGGTTATCTGCTTCCACCTTCCTAAGGAGTTCCACTAGCACAAGCTTGGACTCACTTGAAACGGGTTGTAGAATGGGCGACTCATATGGGAGTGATTGACCAATTAGGGTGATTGATGGTGACAAACCATCGGGTGGTAGACCAAAAGTAGGTTGTGGGTACAATGACACTTCTCTCCTGTAAGGAAACAATATCATCTTCACTCGATCATTAACCCATTTTACTTAGGGATCAAGAGCTGAGTATCCCATTTTGACCAAAAAGAGTTGTTCCATGCTGATGGACATGATTCCACGTGCTTCTCATCCTCTCTAGCAAGATAAGGTTCTCACCTTTTCCGAAATAAACAGTTTTCACTTTAGGATCAATTGGTTTTTCCGCCATGATGTATCCTATCTAACGCCGTGCTAAGATAGGATTATAATTGATACAACCCTTAGTCCCCACAAGCGGCACATTAGGAAAACTTCTGCAGCTTATAATGATCCCCTTTACACCCTTTATGTTGTTCCAAATGAAATCATAAGAAGTAAGAGACATAATCCTTCGTGACCAGAAAAGAGTATTTGCGGTGTCAACAAATGGTCCTTGATAGGCATGTGCGACATGAACCATTTGTAAAGAAGAGGAATGCAACAGAGAACACACACTTTCTTGCCATGCCGGGAATGAATAGCATAGTAAGTATTGTCAAGAATTGTCAGCACCAGATTTCCGTTCATGAACACACATATGGCTAAGAAATCCACGAAGTTCTCCATATTAGGCAAAAGAATGATTCCATAGATCATGACAACTAGTAACGCATTGAACGCGATCTAATCATTATCTCTTGCAATCTCTCTAGCTTTTACTACCAAAAAGTTCAAATGAAAACCAGGCGTGTCATATCGTATCGCCCAATTACTTCTCACCTTGCTAAGGTTCAAATAAAGAGCCTTAGTGATAGCCACATAATCAGGAACTTTGAGCAAGTAGATAAATGGTTTGCAACTCGGAATCTTGACATCAAGTATGTTTGTATACTCCTCAAGTGTTGATGATTGTTGGTAATCCTGGAATGTAAAGCAACGCAACGGAGGATCATAAAATTGCAGAAGACATACCGTAGTGGAAAGGAACTAACTTTCTCTTAGAAGGGAAAACCCAATTGGAAAAAAGAAAGGTGTTGGTTAGTGTTTTTGACCTTATGAAAAGGTTTAAGTTGTTAGAGAGTGTTTTTATTAGTTTAAGGGAAAAAAGTTTTAATTTTAAATGCAAGGATGCAAAAAGAAAGAAAACATCTATGGAGACTATCTAGAATCTAATCCCTAATATTATCATACAATAATGGATACTAAGGTTTAGCTTTGAAAGGGAAATATCTACCCTATTTTAGCATGCATGGATACCCATCCTAATGTCTAGCTTACATCAGGAAAGAAATAAGCACATCCTAAGGGAGCATGGTATATACAAACATGTGCTTTGGCAAAAGCATACAATTGGGGTATACTTACTATATGGATAGGGGTATGAAGAGGGAATTCTTTAGCTAAGGGGATAGGATCACCCGAAGCAAACAAGCGGGATACTGAGATGAAATAAAAAAGAAAATCATTACTTTAGCTGAGGGGAGCGGATCGCCCGAAGCAAATAAGCGGGTAGTAAAGTGTCAGCAATGGCCATTACGAACTCCTGACAAAGTGTGAGGGTTAGATTGTGAAACCCTTTTACACTTGACTGACTCGATACACATGATCTACACAAATCCAAAGCATCAACGTACAACGTGAGCTAAGGATGACACGGACGAAACATGGGGGTCGATTGTGAACCCTTTCTTCTCCCCTCCTTTTGAGGACTTATTGGGGTTGGGGGATATGCAGGCACAAATGTAAACACACCTGCAGAATACCTACTTCAAAGATAGGGTTTTAAACAAGCACATGTAGCACATAAAATGCACATAATGCGAAATTGACCTAAACGGGTCTTTAAATAAACCAGAGGGATACCTGACATAATCAGCAATGGAGATCCCCGTCATACATCTCTATTCCTAATTCTCATGGCAAGGAAAGTGATAAAGTGCAGAAGTAGTAAAAAGGAAGAGATAAAATACCAAACGGGTAACAATCGGTGCTGAGCAAGCAATAAAAATATAAGAAAACTCAGAAAAATTCGAGTGAGCTAGCATCAACAAACAAAACAAGTAAGAAATCAGACGTCCAACAGAAGCCTCAATTCAATGATGTGAAAATAAATCACAAATGATATGCATCAGACATCGTCACAAAAGTTATCTTGCATGAAAATATAGTCTAGACAAAAACACAACAAGCATATATATTCCTCAAATCATGAGGGTTAAAGTATAAGCTTGTCCGAAAACCCGCACGCAGGTTTTCAGAATTTAGTTACTGATAGGGTGGTAATCGGTTACCATAACTGGGTAACCGGTTACCCGCAGGGAGAAAGTAGTTTTCAAGTTTTTTGAGGTTTTGGCTTATGACTTGGGCATTTGATCAAACATGAAATCTCGACATATTTAACACAGGATTTTGCATAATTCAAGGTCTAGATAAAATCTTCACATGCTTTATTAAGATCAACGATTAAAATTCATACAACCTCATCAATTTATTCATTAATTAAGCACTTTCAAGTGAAACAAATTAATTCAATAAGCAGTTAATTCAACTATCTGATTCTGGATTTACACATAATGATTAAATCAAATCACAATTCTAGGCTTAGATTTGTATTCTCAGTTCAAAATTCAACCTAGATTTAATTCATACTTGATCAAATAAGTGCTTCTCTAATAATCACTTATTTCAAAAGTGCTTAATTCAAGAAAACTCACCGACAGAAATAAAGAGGAGGATTAGGTAGAGAGATCACAATGAATGGATCAACAATGGGAGAAGAATTGCTCTTGATTTTGACTTTTGAATCTTGATGAAATTGTTGTTATGTTCTTGATGAAAAAGTTGTAGAACTTTGATTTGATCTTTGAGAGAAAAATGAGAAAATATTTTTGTGTTTTTAAGAATTTGTGAATTATGAGGCCCCTCCCCTTTAACAAAAATCAGATTTGAGATTATATACATGGGCCAATTAGGCCTTGGATGTGCAATTGGACTGGGCCTTGACTTGTAAGCATATGCCCGCCATGACTGTAAAGTGCCACATCATCATCCATACAGAATATCGATTTGGCCATCAAACAGAAAATGAAGATAACAAAATTTATGATGTGTTGCCGAAATAACAGGCTCAATTAGATAAACGGTGATTTAATTATGATTTTTTGAAGTTTCGTCTCAGATGAAAATGCATCTCAGTTCAGGATTTTCAATGGGTTGCGCGTGGTTTGGATAAAAAACAAAGGTCTTCGGGTTACCATTTGATTTTAGCATCTGAAGATAAGTTGTATTAGATGAGATTTATGAACCAACACCACTGGATCCAGTTCAATACAATAACAATCGAGTGGGATATGAATTTTACCATATCAAACATTAATACAAATGAATTCTAGTTCAACATAAACATGTCTTCAGAAACTCAAAATTCACGAGTCCTTCCTTCGTGAATCAGCTTTTAGCCTCCAAATACGACATCAATATGACATTGAGATAGAATTTGGGCAATCAGAACTACGTGCGTACGATATTCCATCTGAGAGTTATGAATTTTTTAGTGCACACGAAATAACGTTTCGACCCACTTCCTTTGTATTGTTTCACTGTATAACTTCCAAAAGAATGGCGTATTCGGAGACCTTCCTTCGAGATTTAGCTTTTGGTACGAACATGAAAGTTGAAGAGAACACTGAGACAATTTCAATACTTCAAGAATAAACCCAAAACATAGTTCCAAATGGGGGATACGAATTTCTAAACTCAAATCAGTTGAAAAATTGTTTCCTATTTGCACTGCTTAAAATTCACCGAAAACACCCCAAATCTTCTACAACTCGACATGTGTTGAACAAATACGTGAGTTTTGTTGTGTTGACAAAAATACCTTGATCACATGTGTTGTACCCCAATTTTCCCCTTAAGATTCCTATATCATCTCATTTAAACTCAATCATATCAAGATCACACTAGGGTTTGGTTCTTCTCCCTATCTTTAGGTTTGCTCATGAGGAATCACCAAGAACTTTGATTTTTATATTGTGATCATATATGTCTTATGTTGATTAACGTTTAACTAACAAATGCAATCAATGTTTTCTCTAATTGGTGATAATATAGGTGAGGGCACAATACATTTCATCATGGGAATTAATAGGTTCGTGAGTTTATTTCCATGCCTTCTTAAGCAAAGCCTCATTGAGATAAAAGCTTCATCATTGAGGATGCTTTAAAGTAATATCATAACAAGGTCTACTATGATTCATCAAACCTCAATTTGTCAAAGAAAGTCAAAACATGCAAGGATTGATTGAAGAAGTTTGACCTAATTGGATAAGCTCTTGATTTCTTGATCACAAGTGCATAACTATCTCAATTCTTAATATTTGGAAGTGGTTTTTTTTGTTATGGTTTCTTATTATCATCCACAACAACTTCTATTCACATATAAAAAGTGATTGTGCAAGAAAGATTGTCAACATTGAAAGGGGTTTCCAAGTCATTTTGGTGCTTTATCAGCTAGGGTTTTGAACTTCTAAGGGCTATATCTTGTTCATTTTTTCCAGATTTTTGAGTGATTCCAAAGATGTGATTCTTTTTAAAGGGTTATCAACTAATCACTTCAAGAGTTTGAAGAAAATTTTGTGTGGAAGATGCCTAATGATGAAGAAAGATTACAAGTCTTCTAGATAGGCTATCAAATTCCCTTATGTGACTTTAAAAGATCATAACTTGGTCAATTTTTATCTCCTAGAGCCCATTATTTTTCCATATTGATCTTAAGGATGTGAGCTCTAACTTTTCTTTTGGGTGAAAAGCTTGAAAATGAGTGGAAGATTCCCTAAGAACTCAAAATATTATAGGTCACCTCATGAATTTTCACCAATTTTACAAGGCCATAACTTTGTCAATACTTGGTCATTTTGAGTGATTCAAGTTTCACAATTCCATTTGGGAAGTCTACTTAAATCTAGCATCAATGATCAAAGTTCAATTTTATAGTAAGGCCTTGTTTGAACTCAAAACATTGTAGGTCACTTTTGAAGAAAAACTTATAATTTTTCGAAGTACAAAAAGTCAACATCTTTTTCTCAACTTTGACTCATCATAACTTTTATCTCAAACATCCATTTGATCTCACTCTTGGCACATTGAAAATATGATGACCTTATCTTTCAAATGCTTCAAGAATTATGCCCTAAGACTCCTTGAGCCGTCAACCACATGGATTCAAAGATGTTACCTTGAAACTGGAGTTTTCTCCAAAGTCGGAATTTGAAACCCATAAGGTGGCTTCTAATCACCAAATTACCACGTATTATGTTCACTTAAGCACGATTAGAAAATATGTTTGAATCATTTAGAGCATCAAAATGCATCATTTGGATGATTTTTTATGCACGTGTGAACACACTTTGCTCGTGTACATAGGTGTGCACAAATTCATTTCAATTTGCATCATTAACCCCTCCTCTTGATCCCACTCACTTCTCCTATAAATAAAGGCTCTATTCCACTCATTTTTGCAAGCTTGAACAATCAAAATCACTCTGTCAAACTCCTTTCATAACTCACTTTTATGAGATTTCGAATTCCTCTTTTCTCCACTTTTCAATCAAATTTATTCATTGATCCTTCATCCTTGAACTTCACTGAAGCTAACAGAAGAAGAATCAAGCCATAAGGTTCCCTAAATCATGCTAGCCAAGTCCATTTATAGAGCAAGTTCATCTGACTTTGTTCAGGTAGTTTAAGGCACCAAATCTTTTAACTCAAATTACTGGAATGGTCTATGATGTTCACTGATGCTTGCTATCAACTCAATTTTGGTGAATCAATGCATTTGATGCTTCTGATTTTTTATTTTAACATTTTTAAACATCTCTGGTTTTTCCAAATCGACTACGTTGTGCTTTATATAAATTTTTCGCGAGCATATGGTTGTGATCATCTCAAGTAGACGCATCTAATGGTACCACTAAGAACGCGTAAATTTATAGATTCAAGGATCTTGATTTTTCCCTATTTGCAGGAAGCTGGAGGTTGAAGACGACCTACGTGTCATTCTTCAACCAATGACGCTTAGCCAATTGTTTTATATTGATTGGTTGCACTTTCTTGTGTTACATGCGCGCGCTTTGACTTGGGTTCATGATACTCCATCACCTCAGATCCATTGGATCTGCCAGCGTGTATAAGTGAATGAGATCCAACGCATGGGCTTTTTTCTGATTTTATTTTATTTTACAAAAATATTTTTTAATTTCCTTTATCATTAAAAATTCATAACTCTTTTATTTTTTATCCAAAAATTATGAAAAAATATACAAAAATACTTTGAACTACTTATGACTTTGTGAATATTTTTTCATATTTTTATTTTGATGTTTGATATTTTTCATGATTTTTGTTTTGTTTGCCTTATTTTAATTATTTTAAAAATACTTTCTGACCTTTTTGAATTCTAAAAAAATTATGGAAGGATCCAATGACCACTTGACAAATATTGGTGACCTCATTTTATTTTGATTTCTTATTTTACTATTTTTTACAAATTTTGGTTTATTTTGCTTATTTTCTCCAATTTTTAAAAATAGTTTCTGACTTTAAAAAGTTCTAGAAAAATTTGTCAATATTTATTAAATCATGTTTGACCTCTGACTATTTTTTAGGATTTTCATTTGGTGTCTTAATATGCTTTGTGTAATTTACCATTCATTTTCCTTTTATTAACCATTTCAACATTGCTTTATATAAATATTATTCTATTATTTATTATTTTGGTTCTGACTTGGACTTCATTTGGTGACAAATTCTTCAACCTCATTGGATTTTGGGTGTTGGTAGGTTGAGGAACCAAATCCATCAAAATGGATGAAGGATGTTGATAATATTTGAAACCCTAATTTCATACAATGCATCCCCTCCCTCTTCATCTTATCCATTTCTCATTTGTGCTACATGTTGTTAGAGGATGATCTACATATCATCTCTCCAAACATATGGAACATAGATTGCTATTGACCGGCCTCAAAATAGGTGCGACTTCTATATAAGTCCACTTACGATTTCTTAACATAGCGCTAAATTTTGTCCCGATTCGAGAAATGATCATTCGTGGCTCAAACCTATGTTTGCAAGCCCAAGTATGTTTAATTTGAATCCTTTAATCCAATAACCTTGTGGTTCATTGTTATGAGGCTTTGGTCTTATCAATACTCTGATGAATCAGCATAAATTTTAGACTAAGTGAATCATTTAAACATCATTGATCATTTGTTGTTGCCTCGAGAATTTGAAATGAATGATATACTTGACAAAAAGAAAATGAAACTTGTTGTTGAGAGGCTTTGATTTTATCAATCTTCTAATGAGTTTTCAAATGCAAGATTCAAGATGGTCATTCAACTAACCTCTAATTTCTAACTCATTAACAATTCACTTTTATTTTTATGGTGTTACTTTATGCCTTTACTTTTACGCACCATTTTTTTAGCATTTACATTTCATGCTATTTTCATCTTTCCATCGCTTGAGCACTTATCTTTATGTCTTTTTGTTTTGCTCACTTGAGCTTTTCATTTTCTTTTTGAAGATACTTAATAACAAACTTGAACAATAAAAACCTTTAATGTTACTTGGACAATTTGGTTACTATCCTTGGAATTTTGGAGTTGTGGCCTTCTTCGACTTAGGAGTAGAGACCTTGACCTACCTTGGGACCTTGTGACTTCTATTTTTATTTTGTCTAGAATTCTTAGGGTTTACCCCGAGACATTGGGTTGTTTGTTTTCTTCGTGTTCAGGTTATTCTAATTATATGCCTTGTCTATGATTAGGAATTCATCTTTATACAATCGTTACTCTGCCCAATTTTTGTGAATACTTAATGCATTATAAGTTTGGTATTCTTAAGAGGTTTATTATCTTTGCTTGTTTGGTTTCAATCCAAAGGATGGGAATTCTACATTGACTCATTGTGTCAAGTGTTGGCTTCTTGTTGGTTAGACACTTCTTTTCCCTAGATTTTACCTTATGCTTTAGGATAATCCCTTCATCTCCTCCCATTTTCTTTAATTTCAAAATTTTCTCCCTCCTTTTGAAAAGTCTTCGTTTTTTTTAAAAACTTGAACCGCTTTCACAATAAACTTGGACTTAGGTCCATGCATTTTCAAAAACATTTTCTTAATCAAATTTTAACCAACTTAATAATACTTTGACTGCTTTTGTGAGAAGACTAAAAGTCAATCAATCTTATTTAAACCATTTTTTCCATTTTGGATTTTTACTTAAAACTTTCTCAAAAGATTAGACTTTTGTCAACCCTTGTAGTGATGACAGCTACTATACTTCTACGGTATGCAGTGAAGTGAGATATTTTCCACTTGGGTTTTGAGCGAGGATTTGTTGATTTTAAAATCCAAGCTATATCCTCCACTTTAAGATGTTGCAAATTCTCCTTTCTTATAATCGTGGGTAGTAAGTTTGTTCTTCCATTCAGATAAGATGATGATGTCTTTTCCCTTAAAATTAACCAACACACTTGTGTTTTAAATTTCTTTAAAGGTGAACTACGAGTACCCTGATCCCCTATTACATGAAAGGTGGTACGTAGGCGCTAAAGGTTCGCAATCGCGGTGGGTGCAAAAATTGTAAAAAAAAAACTTCTTATCTCATCCCCGCAATCTATTTTTTGGTTACAACTCATATAACCAAAATACACAAATTTTCAAAGAGGTTCTTGCGGAGTACCGTACATTTTTAGGGTGCTAATACCTCCCCTTTGCATAACCAACCCCCGAACTTAGATTCTCTCCCCCTCTTTTTGGGTTATTCGCTCTTTTCCTATTCCTTTGGGAAAAAAAAGCACGGTGGCGATTTTTTATTTGATCTGTGCAAGTCAAGTCAATCTAATGGCTTAGTCTCAAAATTTCTACCGCTGCACCATGGAATGCATGTATGCATATGATAATGAAATATCAGCCAATTAGGATCATAATGAAGAGGGAAAGTTTTTGGATACAACACCATCGTCAACCAATAATAACCTGCTCGCAAGATCTTTCTGGCCATGGTATGTCCATTTGTATGAGTTTCGAGAGTTCCTTCGTGAATTTCTCTCATAAGCGTGTCTGTTTCATGTTTCTCCACACACCTAAGTAATACCATATCATAGTTTATTTTGTATAGCACATCACCATTTATAAATAAATTTGCAACTAGCTTCTGCATGGTTCGTTTGTCAATCGCATAAGCATTTTTTAAGTATTCTTGCTTCTTAGGTGCCTTTTGATTTCATAGAACCAATGCTTGTTATATGGTCCTTCTTCAATTGTGAGGCAATGTGCAGGTTCTTTAAAATGTCTGATTGTAATGCGTGGTTCGTGATTTGTCCAAGTCATTTTGAACATGGCTGATAAAGTTGCCAAGGCATCTGCCATTTGATTTTCTTCTCGTGGAATATGACTGAACGTAATCTCGATAAACTCTGCACCTAGCTTCAAAACATGAACTCGATATGGAATTAACTTGATTTGTTTAGTGTCCCATTTACCGTTAAGTTGTTATATGACTAATGCTGAGTCTCCGAACACTTTGAGATGTTTAATTATTAGATCGATAGTAGCTTCCAGATGCAAGATACAAGCTTCATATTCAGAAATGTTGTTGGTGCAGTCGAAACAAAACTTGTATAAGATTTGTAAAAAAATTCCAGGGAAGTCAAAATTGCTCTAACACCATGCTCTAGTGCATTAAAATCCCCGTCAAACATGAGTGTCTAACATTCCCCTGGTTCAGGTCCTTCATTGGGTCCTGGTATTTCGTAGTCACCTATAACCATGACATCTTCTTCTGAAAAGTCAAACTTCATTGGTTGATATTCTGGAAATGGATGATGAGCTAGATGGTCAGCTAGTACACTATCCTTGATTGGATTTTTAATAACATATTGGATGTCATATTCTGATAGTAACATCTTCCATCGGGTAACCCTTCTTGTAAGAGCTGTTTTTTCAAAACACATACTTCAAAGGATCCATTCTTGCTATTAACCACGTGGTGTTAGTTAACATATATTGCCTCAATCTTTTAGTAGCACAAGCCAATGCACATCAAGTCTTTTCAAGAAGTGAGTACATGGTTTTGCTGTCAGTGAATTTCTTGCTGAGGTAGTAGATTACATGCTCTTTTCTACCTATTTTGTCATGTTGTCCCAATACACATCCCATTGACCCTTCAAGCACTGTTAGATACATGATGAACGGTCTTCTGAGAACTGGTGGCATCAAGACTGGTGGATCTTGTAAATATTACTTTATTGTCTCGAAGGTTGTATGACAATCATTATTCCACATCACCGTCTAATCTTTTCGAAGCAATTTAAATATATGCTCGCAAGTAGTAGTTAGGTGCGATATGAACCTAGAAAAGTAATTCAATCGTCCTAAGAAACCATGGACCTCCTTTTTTGTTCTTGGAGCTGAAATTTCTTGTATGGCTTTAACTTTGTCGGGTTCTGCCTCAATACCACACTACCTTACAATGAAACCCAATAACTTTTCTAACCTGAAACTGAATGTACACTTGTTCGAATTCAACCTCATTTTAAACTTTCACATTCATTCGAATAATTTTTGTAAATGTAATTTGTGATCCTCCTCTGTATGAGATTTGGAAATCATATCATCTATGTATACCTCAATTTCTTTGTGGATCATATCATGAAACAATGTGGCCATATCTCATTGATAAGTTTCCCCTGCATTCTTTAGACAGAAAGGAATCACCTTGTAACAGAAAGTTCCCCAAGGGGTCATGAAATTAGTCTTTCCATATCCTCGGGTGCCATTTTGATCTGATTATAACCTGAGAAAATGTCCATGAATGAGAACACTGAAGCTTGAGCTGTATTATCCACTAAAACATCTATGAGAGGTAACGGGAAATCGTCTTTGGGACTTGATTTGTTCAGATACCGATAATCTACACACATATGCACTTTGACATCCTTTTTGGGCACTGGTACGATGTTAGCTATCCAAGGTAGTTTATGCACCATAATATCCATATCCAATATTGGCATGTCTCTATAAGACCAAAAAAATATATCCACATATTCATGTAACAACTTGATCAGTCTTTCTTTGACACTTTCCCCCAATGTTGCCCCTAGCTTGATCTCTTTTGGAATTTCCTCTATTCCAAGGTTAATGGTCTCAATATATTCTTGATATGGTTGTATATTGTCATCTTTTTGATCTATCTCCCTTGCCAATTCTTTGGGGAGTTCAAGATCTTCATCATCTTCCTTCTCCGCTTGGTTAATGGGTGCATCAAAATTATATCGGATAGCAGAAGTAACATTATTGGTGGTTTTAGGCACGGATGTGCATATTTATCATGTTTTGGTGTAGTTTTAGTATGTGAATTTGGAAAATGCATATGAATAAAAGTATTGCCATTTTTAAACATAAGAAATAAATGCAAGAGAAAGACAGGGATCTTAATTTAATGTGAAATATAACTTTTTATTAATTGTGAATAATGTCCAAAGAAAATGGCGGACCCTTACAAGCTACCCTATGCCTCGGGCTTGACATAGGTGCTTTCAAAAACAAGAAAAATTACTTTGGAAAGAAAAAGATTTCTGGAATCTCCACGGTTGTCCAATTCTTGAGCTCTTCACCTAGAGCACATTTGTGGATGAAGTTAGATGCTATTTTGGTGTTGCTTTTGTTATATATCATTGCCACTTGTCTTCCATGCTCTGTTCCTTTGTTGGTGAAGGTTTCCTGGATAGGAGGAAACTGTGCCTTACCTTTCATGGTAGCCTTTGATGATTTATAGCTCAAACCAAAACGATTATTCTTCTCAGGTATCTTTACAATTTACCCCAACCTTTTGAGGTACCATCTTCCATAGCTATTTTCAAGTCTCTCCATGAAGTCATGATAGGTGTCTTGATATTCTCCACTGATAGGGTTACCATTGAAGTAACCTCTAAGACTTGAAATGGTTTTGCTATGCAGTCTTCATCTGCACTGATATATCAGTAGGACTCTATGGGACTCACAATAATTTCCTCTTCACCATTGATTATAACAAATCTTCCTTCAACGAAGAACTTCAATTTCCGATGTAAAGTTGAAGTAATTTCCCCCGCTGCATGAATCCAAGGCCATCTGAGTAAACATGTATACGTTGGTTCTATATCCATTACTTGAAAATTGATATAAAACATATACAGGTCGATCTTGACAGAGGATCCACATCTCCAAATAGTGTACTTGAGAACCGTCAAAAGCTTTGACTATCATTGAACTAGGCCTTGTTATAACACCATCCAATGTTAACTTCATCAAGATGGAAGTTGGTAACACGTTGAGGGAAGAACCAGTATCAGTGAGCACCCTGGACAGGCTTGTAGTACCTATCTTGTTATAAATATGCAACACCTTGTTGTGAGCTCTTCCTTGTGGAGGCAACTCACTGTCATTAAAACCTAGACATGGTCTAGATGTCAGATTTACTACAAAATTGTCAAACTGGTTTACTGTAATCTCTTATGCGACATGAGAAGAACTTAGAACCTTCATTAGAGAGTCTCAATGCGATTCTGAATTGAGAAGCAACGGGAGTATTGAAATCTTGATCGGGGTTTGGTGAAGCTGATTCACAACCCTATAATCACTCCTTTTGATTATTTTCAAGAATTCTTCTGTCTCTTGGTCAGTAAAGTTTTTGCTTGGAGTTTCTTGTTCTTGGCTTGCCTCAGCCACAACTTTCCCCTTATCCTAAATTATAGCATCATTCGTCTTTAGTGGTTTGGGACTATAGATTCGACCAATACGGGTCATGGCCCCTGTTCTAGCTATATTTGTGATTATCGGACCTTGACTTGTCGGGGGTTCACATTCTTTCTTTAAACCATTGACGTAGACCATAGAAACATAACTCCACGATACCACTTTGTTACTTTCATAAGGGGTAGGGGATGACCCCCTAATCACCATCGTAGTCTTCGGAACCACTGGTATCCTTAGAGTTTGTCATGGTATCATTAGTGGTGCTTCTGTGGACTCTCCCCATGGAATCACAAGAGTCTTTTTTTTTAAGGTTTGGCCCTTGGCATGGAATTACCAATGGCTTCTTCGCACTTCTACCGATCGCAACTACATATTTTTCTTTAGGGTATTACCCAAATTGGACTATCCCCTGATCCACCAATTTTTGTAATGTCTTCTTGAAAGATTCATTATGTTCCAAGAGGAACCCACACTCCAACAGATATTCCTTTAAAAGGTTTATCGGGGCCTTTACTTGTCTGGCTGCCCCAAAGTCAGCAACCACCTCAATTGAGTTTACAGATGGCCCATCATGCAGAGGCATGGGATTTTTCTTGATTGTTGGCTTATCAAAGGTGATATCCTGAGAATCTAAAAAATCTTGAACCTTGTGTCTAAAGGCCCAACATTTTTCTATGGTATGCCATGAAGAATCGGCATGATACTCGCACCTGGAAAAACTTGTTGAATGAAATAATAAGGGGAAACAAACTCTTCTAAGCGCGCCTGCGGATTTCTTCTTTAAAGCCATCAACCATAGTCCTACAAAGCTTAAGGAAGACTTCAACATATTTTGGGAGCGGGACCATCACAATTTATGCATCTCTTGAAATTTCAAGGATGTCCTCAATGAGATTATTGGTTAAGAAGGCGAGTTTTGCATGCATGTCTTTGTAGAATCGATACTCTTGGTAGAGGTTTAGAATTATCCTATGATTATCCTTTTCTGTCTTGGCAATCTTTGCATACTTCTTTTCCCAATATAATTTTTCAGCCCTCATCTCTGTATAGAGTTTTCGTTGTATTAGGAAACTCTTTTGGAGGTCTTCTAACTCAAGACATACTCTCTCATATTCATCATTCTTTTGGGCGATAAATCATTCTGACATCATCCTCTTGAGTCGTTCCCCTACATCTGATTCTTGGCTATCTCGGAGCCTCATTGTAAGATACTTCATTTTCTCTTCTTGATCCAAAGAATCTTGTGCTAAACTTTGAATTTGAGCCCTTAAATAATTGAATCCAGTCTACATGCCAGTGAGAAGAAGGTCTTGGAGCTCACCCGCCTACTGCACGAGGAAAAGACTCTCAACACTTACATAGCTCCAAAGAGGATGCGCAGTGTCTTTTGGGATTAGTTTACTTTGTAATTTTTGCCCATGAGGCTTTGATGTACTGAATAATTATTTCTTAATAATAACGTGTGTTCCTTTTTGTCTACAACAAATTTGAACTTCCGAACCCTTGAATGCATTGCATAAATAGCATATCATGCATCATGTGCATAGCAGGTACTCTTTTTTACAGGTGGTTTAATCTTCTTCGCTGTTTATTTCAGCTCGCCATCATGAATCGTGAATCATCTACTGAGCAATCCATCAAGGCCCTCTAGGCCCAAAACGCCCAGTTCCAAGAGCTGATCATGAGTTTAGCCCAAGGTCAAGAGGAATTGAAGGCTCTGCTGGTAAAGAAGAAGAAGAAGAGAATTGTACTATTCAACACTGGCCGGAGGTTTGGTAATACACTGTAGAATAAGGTTGATCAAGCTGGTTCTTCTGTAGGGAAAGGCAGTCCCCAAGGGGGAAGGGTTCCTAGTTCGGTGGTCTCTGACAACGAGACTGATTTCAATGAAGAGCAGTACCCTCCAGCTGAAGACAAGTACAAGCAGTTAGAGGATCGTCTGAATGCCATGGAAATTCAACAAGTGCCTGGGTTGGATTTTAGAGACCTGGGTCTATCTTCTGGTGTAGTAATCCCACACAAGTTCAAAGCACCATCTTTCACAAAGTATGATGGGGCGTCCTGCCCTAAGCTACATCTCAGATCCTATGTGCGGAAGATCCAACCATATACTGTGGACAAGAACTTATGGATCCATTTCTTCCAGGAGAGTCTTTCAGGGACTCATCTCGAATGGTTCTATCAGCTGGATGGAACCAAGGTTCGTAACTGGGAGGACTTGGCTACTGCTTTTTACAAGCAGTATCAGTATAATGCCGACCTCGCTCCTACACGTACCTAACTCCAGGGTATGTCGCTAGGATCGGGAGAAGGTTTTAAAGAGTACGCGCAGAAGTGGAGGGACCTGGCTGGCAGGGTGCAGCCACCACTGACTGATCGTGAACTAGTAGACATGTTTTTGGGAACCCTATCCGGGCCGTTCTTCAATCATCTCATTGGCAATTCGTCTGCAGGGTTTACAGATCTCATTCTGACGGGAGAGAGGATAGAAGCTGGGATGAAATCAGGGAAGATACAGAAAGGTGCATCCTCAAGTTCTGAGAAAAAGCCTTTCAAGAAAGAAGCCAGTGTTGTGTATGGCCCCAGGAGGCAAAACAAACCGGAACACCGCCAAGCTGTCAACGCGGTGGTAATTGCAAAGCCTGCTGCCGCTCCTCGGCAACCTAGCCAACCAAGGGGTGAGAGACCCAGAAGAGAATACACTCGGCTTAGTATGACATTGTCACAGATCTTGCCGCAACTGCTATCAACCAACTTGGTAACCGTCAGAGAAGCTCCGAAGGTGGTAAACACAACCTCTCCGAAGTACAATCCCAACGACCGCTGTGCTTATCACTCTGATAGCCCGGGGCATTCTACTGATGATTACTGGGCCCTGAGGAATAAGGTTCAAGACCTTATTGATGCTAAAGAGGTTCAGTTTGAGGCGCCCGAGAAGCCTAATGTGGTGACAGCTCCCTTTCCCAATCATGGAGTAAATGCTATCAGGGAGGACGACGAAGTGGAGGAATCTGAATTCAACAGCTGGATTTACCCGATGACCGACGATGGGCTGAACAATTGGACTACAAAAGACTACATACCTGTTACTTTTGTTACTCAGTAATGAATTCCTTTGTTTTTTAAATTTGTAACGAACAATAATGTGAAACTTTATGGCTCGGCGTCCTACCCGGGGCACCGTTGGCTTCATTTGTGAGGGCTTATTACCTGTCATTTCCATATATCATGAATAAAAACATTGGACGTTTTTCGCATTTCAAATCTTGTGCTCCCTTTCTTTCTTTCTTTATTGCAAAACAGCTATATTTACACACACTCACTCATACAGGTTTCAATCCACTCTGGATCTCACTGGTAACGACTCTGCTACTTCCAGTTATGACTTCGAAAATCCGATCAACTTAGCCGAAGACGAAGGTGAAGATGATTGCGAAGTGTCTGGTGAGCTTGCAAGACTGTTACTCCAGGAAGAGAGGGCCATTCAGCCACATGAAGAGCCAGTGGAAACGGTAAATCTGGGTACTGAGACAGACAGAAAGGAAGTCAAGATTGGTGCCAATCTAGAGCTTAGCGTGAAACAACGGTTGATTCAGATGTTGCATGACTATGTGGAAATCTTTGCCTGGTCTTACGAAGACATGCCTGGGTTGGATACCGATATTATGGTCCATCACTTGCCTACCAAGGAAGAATGCCCTCCGGTTAAACAAAAGGTCCGTCGTATGTGTCCAGAGATGTCCGAGAAGATCAAAGCTGAGGTTATGAAGCAATTTGATGTCGGGTTTCTAGCAGTGACTTCTTACCCTCAGTGGGTTGCCAATGTGGTTCCGGTGCCTAAGAAAGATGGTAAGGTCCGAATGTGTGTTGATTACAGGGATCTGAATAGGGCGAGCCCCAAGGATGACTTCCCCCTGCCTCACATCGACGTTCTGGTTGACAATACTGCTCAGCACAAGGTGTTCTCCTTCATGGACGGCTTTTCAGGTTATAATCAGATCAAGATGGCTCCTGAAGATATGGAAAAGACTACCTTTGTTACTCAGTGGGGCACCTTCTGCTACAAGGTCATGTCATTCGGGTTGAAAAATGCTGGGGCAACCTACCAACGTGCCATGGTTGCTTTGTTTCATGACATGATCCATCATGAGATAGAAGTATATGTCGACGATATGATTGCAAGGTCTCAAACTGAGGAGGAACACCTTGACCATCTACAGAAGCTGTTTGACCGGTTGAAGTTGTACAAGCTAAGATTGAATCCAAACAAATGCACCTTTGGGTTTGGATCTGGAAAGTTGCAAGGCTTCGTTGTGAGCGACAAAGGTTTTCAAGTGGACCCTGCCAAAGTTAAGGACATACAAGAGATGTCAGTTCCCAAGACAGAGAAAGAAGTCAGAGGATTTCTAGGACGTCTGAATTACATTGCTCGATTTATCTCGCATCTAACTGCTACCTGTGAACCAATCTTCAAGCTGCTGAAGAAAGATCAAGTAGTACGTTGGAACGATGAATGTCAGGCCTCTTTCGACAGAATCAAAGTGTATCTCCAAGAACCACCCATTCTTATGCCACCGGTTGAAGGGAGACCTCTAATACTATACCTGACAGTACTTGACAGCTCAATGGGGTGTGTGTTGGGGCAGCATGATGAGTCTGACCGAAAAGAGCATGCCATTTATTACCTTAGCAAAAAGTTTACTGACTGTGAGACCCGATACTCACTGCTCGAGAAAACTTGTTGCGCTTTGGTATGGGCTGCTCTCCGGCTGAGACAATATATACTGACTCACACTACTCTGTTGATTTCAAAAATGGATCCAATAAAGTACATATTCGAAAAGCCTGCTCTGTCTGGAAGAATAGCAAGATGGCAGATGATCTTGACAGAATATGACATCCAGTACACGACTCAGAAAGCTATCAAGGGGAGTGTGTTGGCAGACCATTTGGCACACCAGGCAGTGGATGACTACCAATCTATGAACTTTGAGTTTCCAGACGAGAACATCATGGTAGTGACTGATTGTGAAGTACCTGGACCGGATGAAGGACCTGAGGAAGGATCCCGATGGTCTATGCACTTTGACGGAGCCTCCAACGCTTTGGGTAACGGTATCGGCGCTGTGATCATATCCCCCAAAGGCACTCATACTCCACTTACTGCCCGGCTATGTTTCAACTGCACCAACAACATGGCGGAGTATGAGGCGTGTATCATGGGTCTTCAAGCTGTGATTGACTTCAGGATCAAGTTTCTGAGTGTCTTCGGAGATTCCGCTCTCGTGATCAATCAGATCAAAGGCGAGTGGGATACGAAACACCCAAATCTTATTCCTTACAAAGAGTGTGTGTTGACATTGATCCCCCATTTCACAGAGATAACTTTTGAACATTTCCCAAGACAGGAGAATCAGCTGGCGGACGCGTTGGCTATGATGTCTTCTATGTTCAAAGTCAAATGGGACAATGAGGCTCCCCGGATCATTATCTGGAAGTTGGACGAACCTGCATATTGTTGTGATCTTGAGGCTGAAGAGGTAACTGAAAAAACTTGGTATCATGAGGTGAAGAGGTATCTGGAAGCTCAAGAATACCCCGAGGATACATCTATCAATGACAAGAAGTTTCTGAGAAGGTTCGCAGCAAAGTTCTTCCTCAACAACGACATTCTCTACAAGCGAAACCATGATTCAACCTTACTGCGTTGCGTGGATAAGACTGAAGCAGAAAGA
This sequence comes from Vicia faba, assembly GCA_948472305.1. Classification (NCBI taxonomy): domain Eukaryota; kingdom Viridiplantae; phylum Streptophyta; class Magnoliopsida; order Fabales; family Fabaceae; genus Vicia; species Vicia faba. The sequence continues at coordinate 299,682 of CATIWC010000517.1, read as the reverse complement.
ATCATGGCAGAGCTACATGAAGGTACCTTCGGAACACATTCTAGTGGACACACCATGGCAAAGAAAATCCTTCGGGCAGGATATTTCTGGTCCACAATGGAAGCCGACTGTTACCAACATTCTCGGACATGTCACAAGTGCCAAATCTATGCTGATAAGGTGCACGTTCCTCCAGTCCCTCTGAATGTCTTGACTGCACCTTGGCCTTTTGCAATGTGGGGCATTGATATGATCGGCGAGATTAAACCTACGGCATCCAACGGGCATCGCTTCATCCTGGTGGCGATCGATTACTTTACAAAGTGGGTTGAAGCAGCTTCCTACGCTACCGTAACCAAGAATGTCGTGGCACGGTTCATTCGACACAACCTGATCTGTCGATACGGCGTCCCGGAAAGGATCATTACGGACAACGGTACCAATCTTAATAACAAGATGATCACTGAGCTCTGCGAGCAATTCAAGATACAGCACCACAACTCTTCTCCCTACCGGCCGAAGATGAATGGGGCTGTAGAAGCAGCTAATAACAATGTCAAAAAGATTGTGCAGAAGATGACAGTGACCTACAAAGATTGGCACGAGATGTTACCGTTTGCTCTTCATGGGTACCGTACCTCAGCAAGGACGTCAACCGGGGCAACTCCTTTTTCCTTGGTCTATGGCATGGAGGTAGTCTTGCCAATTGAAGTCCAGATACCCTCTCTCCGGATAATGAAGGATGCAGGTTTGAGCGAAGATGACTGGATCCAGACTCGACTTGATCAATTAAACCTAATTGACGTAAAGAGGCTCACTGCTATTTGTCATGGTCAAACGTATCAAAAACGGATGATCAGGGCATTCAACAAGAAAGTCAGACCACAAGAGTATCAAGTTTGGGACCTGGTAATCAAACGCATCATTCTTCCTCAAAGTGATCCCAGGGGCAAATGGACCCCTACATACGAAGGGCCATTTGTGGTTAAACATGTCTTCTCAGGAGGAGCCATGATTCTAACCACCATGGATGGTGACGACCTTCCTCACCCCGCCAATGCAGACATAGTAAAAAGAGACTACACATGATAAAAGACCCGCTAGGTTGACATACCTAGGCAAAAATTAGGGCTTCCCGGCGAACCAAAAGGGTTCGGGCAAAAATAAGGGATCAAATGAAAAAATCTGTACACCTGGTAAGTCGAAAACCTGAAAAGGCGGCTTGGGCAAAAATGGGTATCCCGGTTGACTGAAAACCCGAAAGGGCGGTCCGGGCAAAAGTTAGGGATTAAAGCGTAATACTATGTCTCATTGAATCACCTTGCATCCAGAATCCGGTATCAACTATCAAGTTCAGACGGCATCAATCAATCAGCTTCATCTTCAACTGAGCAGCCAAGTGATGAGACGCTCGAGGATATAAAGGCGATAGCAAAGTGGGAACCCAGTGGGATTATTCTTTAAACATAGCTGTTTTGTTTTCTTTGTACAAATTGTATAAACTCTGTCGTTCGGCGGCGTTCTCTTACTAGGACGTCAGCCTCTTGTACATAGACGCCTATTTACAGGCAAATTCAAAAATCAATACAAATTCACCTTCCCAGACCAATTGCCAATTGTTTTTTCCTTTTCTGTTTTGTTTTGTAAAGAATGTCCAATGTTCAATTGTGATATATGCATTTGACACTAATTGCTAACTCATAAATATTTGAATACGAAACAAAGGATTAATTACAGGTAACATCAGAAACAGGGGCAATAATGAGTTGTCGAAGCAGTCTAATTGCTCTGTCCACCAAGGTACCAAGGTAAGTTCGGCTGAAGGATGTAACCCAGATACCTTCACTCCCCGCCAAGTAAGACAAGATTCAACAATTCTCTCCCAAGAAGTTGGTCTCCAATCAGCCCTACAAGGCACAATATCTCCAGCAAGTCAGCAACACTCCCCCCAAGCAGATTTAGGTTATCCTCAGTCAGCCTTAAGGAAGTTGGATTATCCCCAGAAGATCTCAACATTCTCCAACGGAGTATACGGACATTCCTAACAAGTATCCTCGGCAATCTGGATCTAAGATTGTTCCCCGGCGGAATACCGAACATCCAGTGGAGCCACTTCCCCAGTGCAATCTCAAAAGTCTCCCCAGGACAGTTGAATCAATCTCCCCAGTAGGAAGCTTATCCCCAGTAGATTCTGGAAGCTTATCACCTGCAGAGCACGAACGCGCCTCCCCGGTTTTATTCAAAGGTTATTTCCCCACCATGATATAATTGGGTTATCCTCAGCCAGTTGCCACGGAAAGATCGTCCCTGGCGAAGTCTTCCTATCCCCAGCGGAGTTCATCAGATCTTCCAACAAAACTTATCAACAGTATCCCCAGCGGAGTTACCATCAGCATCTCAGCAAAGTACCTCTCTTCCCCACAGAGTAATTCCCTGCAGAATAATCTCTCCAACAAGTTTATTCCTCAACGGAGTCATCTTCTCCTACGGGTTTATTCTCGCAACCGTCCTCCCCAGCGGAAATGAAAATCACTCTTCCACATCAGCCCAGGATTCAACAAGCTCCCGACATTCGTCATGGATTTATTTTCCTAGACAAAAACACATTCATAAACGTCACATCTTCATATATTATAGCATGCACGTACGCATCATGGACATACAATCTCATTTATTTTGAGAACATCACGCATGTCATACATCATGACATTGCATACAACTAACGTTTTGTCTTTTCAGGACAAAAGTCAATACAAAGAGGATTACTATCAACTGTCGCGATTCCAGATCCGATTCTTGTATCCTGCCAGGGTGTATCTGTTGACGACTATTTTCCGGACTCGATTCCTGTATCCTGCCAGGGCACGTCTGAAGAGTTTGAAGATCCGATTCCTGTATCTTGCCAGGGTGTATCTGTTGACGACTATTTTCGGGACTCGATTCCTGTATCCTGCCAGGGCACATCTGAAGAGTTTGAAGATCTGATTCCTGTATCTTGCCAGGGTGTATCTGTTGACGACTATTTTCCAGACTCGATTCCTGTATTCTGCCAGGGCACGTCTGAAGAGTTTGAAGATCCGATTCTTGTATCCTTCCAGGGTGTATCTGTTGACGACTATTTTCCAGACTTGATTTCTGTATCCTGCCAGGGCACGTCTGAAGAGTTTGAAGATCCGATTCCTGTATCTTGCCAGGGGGTATCTGTTGACGACTATTTTCCATACTCGATTCCTGTATCCTGCCAGGGCACGTGTGAAGAGTTTGAAGATCTGATTCTTGTATCCTGCCAGGGTGTATCTGTTGACGACTATTTTCCAGACTCGATTCCTGTATCCTGCCAGGGCACGTCTGAAGAGTTTGAAGATTTGATTCCTGTATCCTGCCAGGGTGTATCTGTAGACGACTATTTCCAGACTCGATTCCTGTATCCTGCCAGGGCACGTCTGAAGAGTTTGAAGATCCGATTCCTGTATCTTGCCAGGGTGTATCTGTTGACGACTATTTCCAGACTCGATTCCTGTATCCTGCCAGGGCACGTCTGTAGAGTTTGAAGATCCGATTCCTGTATCCTGCCAGGGTGTATCTGTTGACGACTATTTCTAGACTTGATTCTTGTATCCTGCCAGGGCACGTCTGAAGAGTTTGAAGATCCGATTCCTGTATCCTACCAGGGTGTATCTGTTGACGACTATTTTCCGGACTCGATTCCTGTATCCTGCCAGGGCACGTCTGAAGAGTTTGAAGATCTGATTCCTGTATCCTGCCAGGGTGTATCTGTTGACGACTATATTCCAGACTCGATTCCTGTATCCTGCCAGGGCACGTCTGAAGAGTTTGAAGATCTGATTCCTGTATCTTGCCAGGGTATATCTGTTGACGACTATTTTCCAGACTCGATTCCTGTATCCTGCCAGGGCACGTCTGAAGAGTTTGAAGATTCGATTCTTGTATCCGGCCAGGGCATATCTGTTGACGACTAATTCCAAATCCGATTCCTGTATCCCGCTAGGGCACATCTGTGAGTAACTGATTGTAGATTCGATACTTGTATCCAGCCAGGGCACATCTACATGAAGAGTTTGAAGATCAACCCCTGTAACAGGCCAGGTAATTATTTTTCTCAGGTACGCAAGTTCTCGCTAAGGAATCTCTTACGCGATCGACACCCAAATGGCATCTATAAGCCCATTCCCGACAAGGTTCTGTCATATCTCCAGATGGCATCTATAAGCCCATCCTCCCATCCATTATCCTCCAAATGGCATCTGTAAGCCCATTCCCTACATCACACTGCTGACATTCTACTATGCAAGTGCAAATTTCTGGGCACTTTAGTGTTCAATCATCTTCCACCTTCGGATTACGAAAGGCACGCCAGCCAATCTACATCCTCAGGTCTAAGAATATTGAACAGGGTCAACTGTTGTACCCCAAAATTTGCCCTCCCATATTCTTCAAGATTTGGCAAGATCAAGATTCAAAATCTCTCAAGGGTTGCACAGTTCAATTACCTCCTGACACAATCAAAATTAGGGTTTTGGTCCTGACAAAGAAATTGAGATTTTCAAGGGTTCAATCAAGTCCCATAGGCCTACATACATTGTCAAGCATCCATATGTCAAGTTTCAAGACTCACAGCATCAAGTTGCATAGTCAAAAACCCTAATTGCTCCACAGACAACTGCAGGGGTAAAATGGTCATTTGACAGTCAAAAGTCAAAAAATTTGGTCAACATCTTATTTTGAAGCCACAATCATAATTTGATCAATTCTTGATCATGATTCCCCAAAGCATGGCTCAAAAAGTCTCAAGATGCAAAAGTTTCTATTTTTGGACAGTTGAAAAGTCAACTGCAAATTGACCAGGGCATAACTTTTTCATGGTTCATCAGAAAAATCCCATCCAAAGCTCATTTTGAACGGGATGACATTTCCTACAACTCATCTTCACACTCCAAGTCCAAGAAATGTTCTCACAAAAAGTTATCAATTTCAACATTATAGGTCATTTTCAAAAGTCAACAAAAAGGCACTTTAAGTCAAATACAATAACTTGAGATTAGTAAATCAAAATGACATGGGACCAAAGGCATTGGTTAGAGGACTTCAAGACCTTTCCAAAATGTCCAAGAACATGTTCATAGCTTCAAAATTGAGCAAGATATGTATTAGAGAAGTTGGGAAATTTTTGGGAACTTTCAAAAGTCAACTTTGCCTAAAAAGCTTCAAATTTTCTAATGGGCCTCAAATTCTTTCTTGAATCATTACCCAAGGCCTATGCACGACCCATTGAACTTAAAATAATTTATTTTCTTATTTTTAATTAATTAATTGGATTTATATTTATATTAATTTATTTAATTGGTTTTAATTATAAGAAAATTCAAAGATATGCTTTTTTAGATCTTTTTGTGCAGCAAATGTGACTAGGGCAAGCTGGCAACTCGTTTCTCAATCAACAGGGCAAAGAAATCCATGATTGACAAGGTTTCATGAAAGAAAAGATTGGAAAAGATATGATTAGGCAATCAAATATTCAAGTAATAAATTCATGGACTTTTGGGCTCATTCTTGACCTAATTCACATCACATACATATGCATAAGCTAACCCTACTCAGAAGGACACGTGAAAGCTGCTGAAACTGCATAATCACTTTGCAAAATTTCAATAAAAAAACTTGAAACTGATTTCATACTTGCAGTGCCTTTCCACGCCTAAAAGGGATTCCAATACGTTTCCTAAGTCTCCAGGAAGCGTTTGCAATTAAGAATCAATCCTAACACGCGAAGAATCCAAGAACATAAGCCATTCGGTTTGTCTTGTTTTTCAAAATTGCATAACATGATTCATGAGCTTTTAATCTGTTTTCTTGTTTGATTCATGCTAATAGGTACCTTCTGAAGCGATTGGTATAAGTTAATTGTGCTAACGCTGCCTGAATCGAAATTCACCATGGATGAAACCTAGGGTTTCTGAAGCTTCAAATTAGGGCTTTAGGCATCAGGAAAAATTGGACTAAGCCATGGCCATGGTTGAATTCGTCAAGGCCAGACGAATTCAACCAACTGATCGCGCCCTTTTTATATTGATTCATCTTCTATTCGCTATTTTTCACACTTTCACTTAGTGGGGGTTTAAAACCCCCGCTATCTTGTTTAAATTTGCAGGAAAAAGATGAAGAAGACAATAGATGTCCAAGCGTAATTGGAAGATTAAAATCTTAGCGCGTTTTTTTTTAATATTTAAGCATAATTGGCTTTTTCATATATTATATTTGTTGTGTATATATTTAACAAAAGCGTTTGGTAGCTCAGATGGTGGAGGACGTGTATTGCAAGCATTGGGACCTGGGTTCGATTCCCAGGTCCCCCCACATAATTGATATTTTTTGTTATAATGTATTCCAATGCAGCTTTCATCAAATGTCCCACCATACGTACCCACGCCTATGCTTGCCAAGTGGCCTTGACCCATAATCTGAAGGCCAGGAGGTGATGAACACTCTACGCTTTAGTCAATGAACATGCATACAATCATGAAAGTCAAACGTGGCTTAGATTCCAATGGGCCAGAATTGCTTCAAAGAAACCTCCCCATGGGCCTTCACACCCCCTTGGTTTGCATACTTTTAATTTAATTTTCTTTTCTTTCTAATTCTTTTTAATTGTTTTTATTGTTTTTACTAAGTCACCATTAATCAACTTTTCATAATAAAATCAGAAAATCGAATTGTAAAATATTTTAATTTCTTAATTTCACCACTAACCTATTTTTTGTAAATAAATGTTAATAATTAATCTAGTTTAAATTAGGTTTTAATTTTAACACTCTTTCTTAATAAATAAAATTACATAGAATTAGGTTTTTGACATTTTTTATCTTTTTCTTAATTAATTATTTTCATCCTTATTATTATCATTATTAATTACTATTATTTTTGTACATAAATATATAAATTAATTAGTAAATTAGGTTAACTTTAATACTTTCTTAATAATTAAAATAGACTTAGAATTAGGGTTTTCACTTGATTTTATTTTCTTTATTTCATTAAATCCAAAAAAACATAAAAAGCACTTTCTTTTCTTTAATTAAATAATTAATTAGGTTTTAATCTCATTTAATTTCAAGCAAAGGGTCAAAAACCTCGGACGTTCATTTTAATTCTTTTCGCACGTTATTATTTTCTTTTGATTATTATGTAACTGTTCAAGGATGTAATAGTAATTAGGTTTATCGCTTTTCTTTTACTTTCCGCATCTTTTATCAAAAACGGGTCTTTGTATTTTGGCGATGTATAGACCCGCGCCTTGTAATAGCGTAGCTTTAATCTTTCCGTCTTTTAATTTTCCGCACTCCTAACTGCTAAACTTGCATGAAAGAATGTATGTTAATTAAAAACAACTCGTAGCTCACGATGCCATGATCAAAGATAAAATATAACATGAAAACAACACACAATACACACACCACTCCTAGGGTACGCCTCACTCGTTGCCTTCGAAACGTGGTCGTCAAGTATAGGACGTTTTAGCGGTCGCTCTTATGTCCAAGATCCAGTTGCCTCGAAACGGTTTCCTCGGATTAAAAAAGGATCTAGGACATTAGGGTAGCTTCTAAGGTGTCCTTCTATTGCTTTGGTGACCACACTGTCCCTAAAATCGAATTGACCCGAACACCTTCAACGGTGGTGCTACCTACCTCTAAATGGTGGGATGGCACTACCTTAAGGACTTTTACACAGCCTAATTCCTTAGGGTAGGTAGATGACTCATAGATACTTTCTCTCTTCAAAAACAAAACAAAAATCTTTTCACACTGACACTTTCAAAAGCTTTCAAAACAAATTTTTCAAACACTCTTGAGGACAGATACAAGAGTCATTCAGAAATCTTTCAAAGATACTTTTTCAAACCCACTCACATTTTGAAAAGCAAACATTTTGAAAACCTAAGAGCAAGTATCTAAGAGCCCATGGATAACCATGGATAGAAAGGGTGCTAAAACCTTCCCTTTCTATAAATCTACCTCCCGAACCGAGAAACGTTCTCATAAGGAATTTTGCTGTGCTTTTGTCCTGTCCATGTTGGAGAAAATAAAAGACGGTGGCGACTCTTGCTTCCACGACATTTCGCGAACCAGCTTTAAACAGTCAGTTCTATTTCCACCGATCACACAAAGTATACAGAAATAAGATTACACCAAATATGAGTAGCCATAAACAATCAACACAAGACTCCAATTCTTTGTTATCAACAAAATAAAGGGCTTTAGCTTCCAAATAGTATCTCTTTTATCCCTTGTGCATCACCTTCTTTTTTGTAATTAAGTGAAAATTCAGGATAAGGGATCCCTAAACCATTTTCTAAGTCTTTAATGTCAATAGTCTACCTGATTGCCACATAAGCTTTTACCTTAGAGAAATTTGAGATTTTATCAAATTCTTCCAAGGTTGACGCTAGTTGAAAGTCTTGTAAGGTAAAGCACCTCAATGGAGGGTCGTAGAACTGAACCAAGGCATACATAGCTTCTAATTGTACATCCACTTTTGTCAAATCAAGGGTATCTCTCTAACGGCAAGTTAACATCTTAAAAGCTCTTTCATAAAGTTTTCTTCTGATGGACTTGATCTTCGTCATATCTGGCTTGACGACATTAACACAGACAAGTTATTTCCCGCTGACATTCATTTTTAAGACAATTCGCCAAAAACCTTTAATTATATTTTTTTAATCCTGTGAATAATACAAACAAAAAAAGAATGGAGGGAAATGAATATATAAAATGAAAGATGTATGAATGCATGATTGTGTGGCATAGTAACGGTATTTCATGAAAGATACCTTAGTTGGTAGGCTCCTAGTTTTGGCCTATGGATATTCTACCCTCCCCATAAGGTGGTTTCCTTAAGGGTATCATGGATAACACTAGAGGGAATACCACTAGGGCCTCTGTAATACGGTGGGAGAAATCACTTGTTTTGAGTTTTATCGCAAATGTTGCGGATAACAAGAGTCACCACCGACTTTTCTTTTACCCAATAAGGAAAGGGTGAAAAGTACAGGAAAGACCTTGATAGATTTTGAGTTCAAGGGGTATGTTATGAAAAGGGAAGGTGTTAGTACCCTTTTCATCCGTAGTTATCTACGGGCTCTTAATCGCTTAGCTCACTTTTAAAAATTTTGCTTTTTTGTGTGTGTGCTTTGAAAATATTTTGAAAATGTCAAAGTAAGGATGACTTTGTAATGATTCTTGTATCAATCCTTAAGAACGCGTACAAAGTGTTTGAAAATATTTGTTTTTGAAAGTGTGATGTGAGAAATGTTTTGTTTAGGAAAGTTTGTGAGCAAGCGATTAAAAGTATCCTACCCACTCATGGTCGTTCTTGCTATTTTCCTCCTCCTTTAGAGAGAATGATATCCATACCATTATTTGGTAGGTAGCCCCATCTGTTAGATGTGAAGGGACAAGTTAAGGGTCATTGTACGGTCATCGAAGGCAACTTGTAAGGATGCTTTATCAGTTCCGTAAGGTAACATCGAAGGGTCATCGAGGGACTATGATCTTTTGTATCGAGGGTCTTTTGCTAAAGTATCCCCACTTTCTAGGGACATGACCGTTTGTTCCAAAGGAAACAAAGAGAGGCTACCCTAGAGGTGTGAGTGTGAAAGTGTATTTGATTCAGTTATATTTATCTTGCAATTAGGTTTTCTAGAGTTTGGTTTTATCTTGCCATACAAACCCTAATTACTAACAGTAATACATCCTGGAAACAATTATATAATAGGAAAATGCGAAAGATATAAAGCTACATTATTACATAGAAAACACGCCATATACAATTGATCTAGGAAATGTAAATACAAAAGAACAAGAAATAAGAAGAAAAAATGGTTTGAATGTTTGTTAGGATTTTTTTTGTAAAAAATAATTTACGATGATGATTAATTAAATAAAACCTAATAATATAATTAATTAAAAATATGGTTAATTAATTAATTGATTAAAAGATTCATAAAAAAAAACCTAAACCTAATTGTTTCTAGGGTTAAAGAAAAAAAGGTTTTTGTTAATTACTTAAAAAGGATTTAAGTTTACCGAAAAATAAAATAGGGAAAGAAAAATTAATGTAAAAGGGGTTAGAAACCAAAAAAAAAACAAATGCCAAGGGTGGGTGTTGAACCCACGCCCTTTGCCTTTTCCACTACATGGCTTTCCACTGCGCCAGGCGCGCGCTTGTGTTAGGAGGATGGGTATAATGCAAAATATAACAAAATTTGCAAAACATTGGAAAATATGAAAAAATGTCAAAAGGCAAGGATCAAATCCAGACCCTCTTATACCAATGCCTTATCATGCGCGCGCTTGCCACTAGAGTGACTGTTTCATATGGTACATTAACGAATACAATTAAACATATAATAAACAAAATCACTAGGCCGGAGAGGTGCTGGAGCCCTAGCTCCGATGGTCTACTTCGGTGAGTACATTTTTTGTTCTTGCAAAATAGCAAACTTCAATGACTCAGAGATACCCTACCCCCTAATTTGGGCCTTGCAAATTCAATGGTGCCCTTGGTTTTGGATGATTCTCCATGTACAAAGAGATACAATTTTTTTACCTAAAACGGTTCAAACATGACATCCTTCCCTTCGGGCATTATGGGGGCCATGCGATGGTTCAAACCTTCCTATTGACATCTCAGAAGAACATTAGTGATGTTAGTATGTATCAAAACATAATAAAAATGACAATATGAATTTCATGCAAAAGACAAAAACTGGTGGTGCATGGTTGTGCGTTTCAATCCCCTTGGATCCTCAAGATTGATCCATTTTTACCCTACAAGGCTTCTGGAGTTGAATGGGATGGTTGGCTTGCTTTGAGAGAGGCTGAAAATAGGGTTTGTAGTTTGCCTTAATTTTGAGAAAATTTGAAGTTTTTGGAATGGGATCTCTTGCAAAGTTTTCGTGTCCTTCTCTTGTTTTCTGAATAAGGATATTTGTAGGAGAAAATTAGGTCAAAAGAAGTGGGCTTGGACCTTTGTATGTAAGCCTTGATTTTATTTAATTTATTTTAAATTTAAATAAATAAAATAAAAAATACATGGAATAAAAATCAAAGGGGTGTATGAATAGGTTAAGAGGTTCACTATGAGGCCTAGTACACGTTTGGACCTTGATACATAAGGCCACTAGCGCAAAAATTCAAGTTTGATCAATTTGGGTTTCATCTTTTTGGAAAGCTCAAGATGTCCTCTACAATATCTATGTTGATCATTTTTTCATTTGAAGACTTTATCTTTATGTAAGTTGCCTTAACAAAAAGTGTTTTTTTGTTCACTTTTGAAATGGCCTATAATATATTGATTCATATCTCTCAAATGAAGCATTTTTTGGACTTGATCTTAGAGCTTCAAAGTTGTAGAGAATTGAATTTCCTTCAACATGAGCTTTGGTTGAGCAAAATCTGATGAAGCATGTGAAAGTTATGCTTGGTCAAAGTTCAGTTGACTTCTCCTTAAGAAAACCCTAATTTGGTAACTTTTGACTTTTGATGAATCTTGAGTTTTATTGATTAATCATGATTAGCCCTTTACCAAATCATGAATGTGACTTCAAAATCTTGATGTTGACCAAAAATCTTAAAGTTTGATTGTATGTTGACTACCGTTGACTTTTTGTCCAACATAGTTGATTTTTAGTCATCTGAGCAATTGACTAAGAAAACTCGAGATGCAAGGCTTGAAATTTTGCATGAGAATTCCTTGAGACATATGACGAACCATGAAATTCAGTTAAGGAATTATAAGCTCCAATTTCCTTGAGAAAAGTGAAACCCTAGTTGTAGGTCATCTGCTTAGGAGAAGAATTTGCCTGATCAAACCTTGAGTAGCCTTGAGCAATTGAAAACCTTAGGAGCATGAGGAGATATGTTGAAGAAAATGGGAGGGAAAATTTTAGGGTACAACAACCTCCCTTAAACGGAGGCTCCTTGTAGACCGAAACTTTCGTCTATATAGTCGTGAAAGGTCTCACCATGAGATTTTGGTTTAAGGGTTATACAAAAAGTCATAGGTTTTATCCCAAAGTCCTACCCCCCAAGAGGATATCTCTTGAGACATATTTATTTTTCAGATTTCCACTGACTCTAGGAGAATTCGTCACAAAAACTCATAGGGATGATGTATCCCCTTGGCCAATAGATGAACCTTCTTTCTAAGATTTTTTGAAAATAATTTTTTTTAAAAATTAAATCCCGCCACAAATAAATATAATATGAAAATAAAGATTAAAAAATAAACCAAAAGAAATAATTAAATACAAAGAAACAATAAAGAACCCTAAAAAAACCCTAAATCCTTAAGAGAGGTTTATAAACCCTAGGGTTGATTCCCCAGCAATATCGCCATCTATTATAACCGGTTTTAAAATGAGAGTTGCGACCATTAACTTTTATCCTAGGGAAGGGAATATAACGGATAACCCTAATTCGAGGTTTATTAAGGTTTCAGAGATATGGTTTTAATTTTTATTAAGGGAACTAGCCACGGTTTTAGTTGTATGCCTATGTATCCTCTTATGAGGAATCAGAGTCTCAATTCGTAGTTTTCCGTTATGGGTTGGTGTTTTTTATGGATTATGAAAACATCTCGAATTCTCCATGAACCAAGTATGGGTGTGTGAATAACGGAATTTATAGACAAAGTTCACAGTCGATTGAAGATATTTCCATAATCCTTTTTGAAAATAATCTCTAGTTTATTAAGTTAGTAAAAAAGTGGTTAGTATTTGATTCGTTAGATGTTTTCAAATATATTATATAATATCAGAAAAAATATTCGTAATGCATGATAAAAAGAATTTTAATGCAATATAATGAGTTATTACTTTTAAAAAGTAATTTTGAATTAAAACTTTAAAAAATAAACAATTTAGAATTTATATAAATAATATTAAATAATAAAGACATTAATTATGTAAAAATAAAAAAATAAAATAAAAGAAATATAAAATAAAAAATAAAAATTTTATTAAAACGCGGGGAGGTGTATCTTACTTGGACTTAGTATTTTAGGGGGGTGTAAATAACATTGCCCTAAATCTAGACATTGGTTTTAGGCCCAAATCTCAAGAGGGTAAAAATTTGCACTGCGTAGCGAAATGGGGGGAATATGAAGTAACGGCCCAAGTCCAGATATTGGACTTGGTCCGTTAGCACCAGGGGAGGTGTATTTTCCAGCGTTGTAGTAAAACAACAAGAATAGGGAGGTGCGATCCAGAATGGGCTTAGGCCCAAGATCATAAGCGTTGGGGAGTCCGTTTGGACCTTATGCGAGTGAGTGGATAGGGTTATGATGGAAGCGCATTTGAGGTACGTCTGATGATAATCAAAGGCACAGGAAGCGAGGACTCATGGTAAGAGTAGCGCATGGGAACAAAGGTATTTATAAAAATATGTTTCTGGGATGAAAGCTCATTTTTTCTCTTCTCTCCCTCTCTCTACAACAATGAAACCCTTTGTTATTTTTTAGAGAGAGAGGCTATGCCCTCTCTATAAAAACTCGGAGATCGGAAATCGCCTCCGCCTTTGGCGCCACTAGCCGGAAATCACTTCGGCCGAAGGATTCTCCAAGGCGCCACCACCTTCAAACAAATCACCGTCTGGGTTCATATGAACCCTAAGGATTCATGAAGAACCCTAATCTGTCTTACCCAGAAACCTTCAACAATTATGAACCCTAACCCAAATTAGTATGAACCCTAAGAACCATACCCCTTAACCTAAGAACCCTAACCCTAACCCTATAACAAAGCCCAGAAAACCCTTATTCCAATCGAAATCCAGAAAACAACAATCAATCAACAACCATAATTTTAAACTAAGCTAAGTGTTAGGCTTACCGTCTGATGCAGTGAATCTTGTCTTATCAATTCCTCTTCTGACTTTCTTGTTCGCTTCTCTAATCTCTTTCTTCTCCTCTCTGTTTTACAGGTATGAAGAATGATGACAGTGTGTGCTGGCGATGGCTTAAAGCAACACAGGTCTAGGGTTTTAGAAGTTGAAACCCAGATCTCAAGAAGACGACTGACTCACGGATTGCTTCTTCTCTGTTAATGATTCTTTTCCTCCAATTTCTTCTCATCCTCTTAATTTAGTTTTAGGGTTTTTATTTATAGTTTTTAGAATTAAGTGATTAGGAAATTATGTTGATTATCTTTACATCTTAGACTGATTGAAAATTAGGATGAAAATTTGATCACAAAAATGATTTAATTGATTTTGTACTGTAAATTTGAGATTTGTTTTTGATTTGATTCATAAACTACATAATTTTTGTATTGTAATGTATGAAAGATTTGATACAATTAGATTCCTTTTGATGAATTTTTTATTTAATTTTGTTTTTGCATTCTTGGGCTTGGATTTGTGTTAGCGTAGAAAGGAAGAACAACGGTGCCACAATTGAGATTGGGAGTTAGGGTTTCTCGACCCTCAATTTTGACTTTGGTCAACAAATAATAATAATAATAATATAATAATTATAATAATTATAATAATAGAAAAATCAACCAATAAATAAAAAGACAATTTACCTCCATTTGTCTTTGGTTAACCTCAACAAAAAGAAACCATTTGGCCTTCGAAACAACAAGTATGGTCCAATCTGATCCACCAAAAAAATGCACACCCCCCTCTTTCCAACAAAAAGGGCCTCTAAATTATAATGGGCCAGTCTATTCAAAAATGAGCTTCCCTTATACATAGTCTTCAAACAAAATGAACATGGGCCTCTAAAAGAGTGGGTCATCCAATTTTGATATTCACACCCCCTATGTCTAGTAGTTATATGGGTTGTAGGGCTTGTTGGCCCATTTTGTAACAAATCCAAAATGTATTCTCTTCTAAAACAGAACAAAAAACCCTTATTGGTCCAGCCTAATACCCCTTCCTATATTTTATAGAAAAAAATAAAAATAACCTTAATGGGCCATCTGATTTTGATAGCCCGCTTGAAACACACATCTTCTTTATATAACAATGCGCCTCCATTCTTCTCATTATTTGAAGTAAATAAAAAACCCTTAATGGGCCATCAGATTTTGATGGTCCATTTTGAGACAAACACCCCATCTTGAATCATGTATCTCTCAACTATTACACCCCATAAAGGAATAAATGGATATACACCGTTTTTAAAAGAAAACATAGAAATAAAAATATGGATATACATAAAGTATGATCAATTATCATCAATCAACCAACCATTGATAACAGTAGGACAAATTTGGGGTATGACATACATGACTAGTATAAAAAATAACAATTAGAGAACTAATTGAATATATATATGATTTAGTTTTAACCTTTAAGTACATAAAGTATTAGACAACATGTTGAGAACAATTTATCAATTTAAAGAAATAAATTTTTCTTTAATAAAGTCCATCGCTAAAAAATTCAAAATAACACACATTCCATATTTTTGAAAACCCAATAGCTAAAGCTATATATAGATCAGGGAGGATAAAAAAAAACTTGAAATATTATGTTTAGTTTATGATTATCAATAAAAATGAGAGAAATGTGTTATTGATAATAGTTATCGACTTGATGGATCATTATTATACTAAGGGACAAACTCCTTGTATTGAAAGTCTTCTTGGGGGAGGAGGGAGGTGAAGAAGTGAAAAACACAAGAAGGGGGGTTGAATTGAAAACTTGAAATTAAATGCACAAAGACACCGTATTTTTATCCTGGTTCGTTTAATCTCAAACTACTCAAGTCCACCCATCAAGGTGATTTCGCCTCTCTCCAACGAGGTGTTAATCCACTAATCACAAACAGATTACAATCACTACTTTGACAACTGTCAAAGTCTTCTTGAGTACAACCACAATCCGGTTAATCTCAAGGAAAAACTGTTCTTAATCAAAGATACAAGAATTCTGTGTAGATGTTTTTCGTTACAAAAACAGTTATCACAACTGTGACAATTTACACAATTTTAGAGCATGGAAAAATACTAGAGAAAGCTTGCAGCGTTTTTGAATTGTATTGCAGTTGCGTTGGCAAAAATTGTCAATGATTTGATCTCTTAGCTTGTATTTATAGGCAATGGAATTCTGTCCAACTTTAAGCGTGATAATGGTCATTAACGCAGTTTCCATTTTAAGAAGATCCTGTATGAAAGAAGCCGTTGTTATTGATGATGTCTTGATTGTAAAGTAACACTTTAGAATCTTACATCCTTGCCTGCTATTGATGCTTCAGAACATTAATGCCTTAGATTATATTCCTTCTGTTCAGAATCAGAGTTTACTTCACTTAAGCGCGAGTTCTGATCATCATTCTTCAGTGCAAAATCTGATTATCTCAGCGTGTAGCTTCTATAGCTTAACTTTTGATGCTGCTTTAGTCAGAACTTCTGCATACAAAATAACATAGTTTTTTGGGTGCATATTTGTTCTTTGTATTTGTTATCATCAAAACTCTAATTAAGGTTTGTAGAATCAAACTATGTTCTAACAATCTCCCCCTTTTTGATGATGACAAAAACTAGAATTCTCAATGAAAAATAGAGAACAAAAAGTTCAAGAGAGACTCCCCCTGAGTTGATTACTTCCCTGAAGTTCCTTCTCGTCGGAGCTTTTGCTGCATCTCCTATCAGAATTTGTTCCTGTTCAAACTTTTCAGAAAGTAGAGGTTAAATAATTTAGAATGTTTGAGACTTTGTCCCGATATATTGTTATTGAAAATATCTTACTTTCTCCCCCTTTTTGTCAAGTATCAAAAAGAAATATAATCAGAGCCAAAAAGATGAATTATATTGAAAACATAATGCAATGATAAGTTTTTGAAATTAGGAGGTAAAGATAAAAAATTACAGATAAACAGTTTTAAAAGAAAAATCTAAGAAGGAGGGGGAAGGTGTGTGAACAACGCTTCCAACAAGCTCTTGATCTGAGTGCTTGACTCTTCCTGCTTGCCCAGAATATCTTTGATTTCCTTTGTAGTATCTTCTTGTTTATCCAGAATTCCTTTGATCTCTTTGTTCGTATCCTCTTGCTTGTCCAGTCTTGCATGGATTAATGCATTCTCTTTCTTCAACTCTTCCAGAGTTTGCATGACTAGAGAGGAAGCTGGTGTCTCTTTAGGGGTTACATGTTGTTCAGAACATTCTGCAGCTTCTTCTGATTGAACCACTTCTTCTACTACAACCATGTCTTCTGGAGCAGTAGTCAGGGAGAGACTATCTGAATCTGGTTCAGCAACTTCTGAAGGATGGTACTCTTTCCAGGGAGCATTATCCAGCAGAAGAATTTCTTTCTTGCACCATTGACTCAGAACTTGAACTTGAAAAGCTTTCAGCTGATCACTGAAGTCCTGCTGAGCCCTTTCATAACCCAATTCCTTCAGCTTCAGAGTTTCAGCATTGAGCCATTTTTCGAATCTTTCCCAGAGAGAGAGTCAGAAGCAGCAGTATTAGAAATCTCTAGGCTTGCTTGCTTCAAAGAATTGATCCATTCCTTCATTTCTGTTTCAAAAATCAACAGACTCTTACCAACATATGATTTTGGTTTAGGTTTAGGAATGGAAATTTTTTGAGAGGTGGAAGCTAGTCTGTCCAGCACTAGTGGATCAATGACAATTCTGAGGTTGTCAGCTGGATGGTTGATGGGTGAAGGAGTGGGAGAGTCAGGAATTAGAATTGGTCTGTTAGGGGAGTTTGGTGGTGTGGATTAAAGGGATGAAGGAATTTATGGAATATCATGAATAGTGAGAGGCATGTGAAACGCAAGAGGTTCTGTTATTCCAGGAATTTGGATTGTGGTATCAGAATTTGAAGGAGAGTCTATTTTCTGGTTGTGGTGAGTTGGGATTCAGATGTTCTGGAGAGAGTGGTTGTGGATTATCTGGTTTTTGTTGGGAGTTTGAATTTTCTGGGAGTTATTGAGAGTTTGGATTTTCTGGGAATGGAGATTGAAATTCTGACTCAAATAGATCAATGTCAGATAGAACTTTTGCAAGTTCTGGTTGATGAGGTTCTAGGTTTGGATTTTGATTGGGGGAGTGAGGTTCATTCAAAAAATTTCCTAGAGTTACAGATGGATCAAACTCTATGTCAAAATCTTTAAAAGTTTGGGGTGAAGGATTTTCTATAGGTTGAGGGGGATTGATTTCAGATGTTGTAACAACAATTGATTCTATAACAGAAACAGAAGATGGATTCCCTTTCTTTTTCGCATCTTTAGGTGCCTTCTGAGAGGATCCTTCTCGTGCTGCTTTCCTCTTCTTGGATTTCTTTAACGCAACCTCTGGAGCTTCCTTGTGCAGATCTTGAATGTTTATTTCTGGGTTGCAGTCCCATCAGCCTTGCAAGCTTCAAGGTATCTGACTATGATTTTGGGGTTGTTGTCTATCTTAGAAAATAGAGGAAAATCCTTCAGAGGTATCCTCCTTGAATTAATGGTCTCATGAGATGCAATAGTTGGTTCCTTCTGAATGTTCTCAATGATCTTCATTTTCTTCAGATTCTTTGCGTTCAGAGGCTTCCCAGCAGTTGCTTCCAAAGTGCTTATTTCTTGAGCCTCTGTAGATATTCTATCAGCCTGTTTTCTGTTAGAATATATGATATCAATCTTCCTAAGGGAATCCAATCCCTCTTAGTTATTTCTTCTTCTCTGGTCTCTTTTACACTTGTTCTGAGATGGTTGAAGAGCAAGTGTGGAAGATTAATCTTTGTCTTCTTTGCAATGAAATAGATCAGAAACTGCTGATCAATGTTGATGTAATCAGGAGAGCTTGTGGGCTTCCTGTGATTGACACATCCCATAATGATTCTGGCCCAAATTCTGTGATGATCCTTTAAATCTCTGATTTTGCTTGATGGTTGTCCAGAAGTGAAAATTTCCTTGGCAATTGATTTTAGGTCAGAACATCAATCTGCCATATTTATGCATCTGACTCCACCACCATTGTATCCAATGAGCTTCCCAATAAGATCTTCTCTAATCACGATTTTCTTTCCCATAACATAAGAAGTAACCTGGTGGTTGGAAGATGTAGTGTGAATCCAGAATTCTTTGACGAGAATGAGAAATGTTGGACCCAATAAACGGTCAAAATACATGTTCCAACCTTGAGCAGTCACGTCTTCATAGAGATTGAACCCATTTTCTTGTAGACTCTCAAAATCAATGATCAATTCTGAGAGAACTTCCAGGTTATCAACATGAGTGAGACCTGATGGGTTCCTCATATTGTTCCGTTAATGCAGATTCAGGAGCACTGATATTTTTTAGGTTTGATGAAGAAGCCATTGTTCACACGGGTTTGTTGGAGAAGATGAAACGGGTTTTTGAAAACGAAACTTGAAACAAGAGTGAATAGAGAAGATAGTAAAAGTGAATGAATGAAATAGTAAATTTGAGTTTAAATAGATTTTTGGAAAACATAAGCAGTAAGTAAGAAAATAGTAATGATTATATGCATTAATGAAACCTGAGATTAGGGGATTTAGAAAGATATTTGAAAGGTTTACCACTGACAAGTGTCTCAATGCATCCAATTTGAACCTTGGAGCCTTCAGAATTTGAACGTGTGTTCAACCTTAGAAGGTGGCTTGTAAGAGGATGACAGATGTTTGATGATGTGAACCACACGCCTCTATCCTTGAAATGAAACGTTCAAATCTTCTTGGATAGACTGTGAGCCAACTGTACTTATAACTTCTGAAGACATGTTGATTAGATGTTCACAGAAAACAATAAAGTTCTGAGGGTTAAGATATGCAAACAAAACATTTTATTCTGGGTATAACTTCATGCTAAGGTGTTTCAGAATGAAATTGAATCTATCTTCAAAAAGAGGTTTTGTAAATACATCAGCCCATTGATGGTTTGTGTCAATGAATTTTAAAGTAAGAATTCCTTTCTGAATATAGTCCATAATAAAGTGATGTTTTATTTCTATATGCTTAGCCCTAGAATGCAAAATATGATTCTTGCTGAGACATATAGCTGAAGTGTTATCACAGAAGATAAGAATGTTACTCTCAAATATGTTGAAGTCTTCAAGTTGACTTTTCATCCAGAGAATTTGAGTGCTACATCCAGCAGCTGTTATGTATTCAGCTTCTGCTGTTGACAATGCTATTGTGGTCTGTCTCTTGCTGGTCCATGAGATCAGATTTTCTCCCAGAAACTGGCAGCTTCTAGAACTGCTTTTACGCTCTACTCTGTCTCCAGCAAAATCAGCGTCATAGTATCCTACTAAGCTGTATTCATTGGATTTTCTATAAAACAAACCCAGATTAGTAGTACCTTTCAGATACTTGAAAATTTGCTTAACTGCTGTTAAGTGAGATTCTCTAGGATCTGATTGGAATCTAGCACATAAGCAAACACTGAATAAAATACTAGGCCTTGAAGCCGTCAGATAAAGGAGAGAACCAATCATACCTCTGTAGACTTTCTGTTCTACCTTTTTACTTACCTCTTCCTTTTCCAGAATGCACGTGGGGTGCATTGGAGTCTTTGAGGGCTTACATTCTGAGAGATCAAATTTCTTCAGATGTTCTCTGACATATTTTCTCTGATGAATGTAAGTTCCTTCTAGAGTTTGGTTTATCTGAATGCCCAGAAAGAATTTGAGTTCCCCCATTAAGCTCATCTCAAACTCTGCCTGCATGCACTTAGCAACTCTCTTCCCATAGATGGTTTAGTGGATCCAAAGATAATGTCATCTACATAAATCTGACACACTAAAATTTAATTCTTAAACGACTTACAGAACAAGGTTGTGTCCACTTTCCCTCTGGTGAATTCCTTTTCTAACAGGAAGTTACTTAGTCTTTCATACCATGCTCTGGGAGCTTGTTTTAGACCATAAAGTGACTTCTTTAGTTTGAAAACATATTCATGATGTTTGGAATTCTCAAACCCAGGGGGTTGGTGCACATATACCTATTCATCTATATAGCCATTTAGGAATGCACTTTTGACATCCATCTGATACAAAGTGATGCCATTGTTTACAATAAATGAGATTAAGAGTCTGATAGATTCTAACCCGGATACTAGAGCAAAGGTTTCTGTATAGTCTATCCCCTCTTACTGACTATAAACTTGTTCCACCAGTCGTGCTTTGTTTCTGATGACTTCTTCTTGCTCGTTCAGTTTGTTTATGAACACCCACTTTGTTCCAATGACGTTGAATCCTTTTGGTTTGGGAACCAGATACCATACGTCATTTCTGGTGAACTGGTTTAATTCCTCTTGCATTTCCAGAATCCAGTCATTGTCCAGAAGAGCTTCATCAATTGTTGTTGGTTCAATCAAAGATACTAGTCCCATGAGGGATTCTTTAAAGTTTCTGAATGTTGATCTTGTTCTGATTGGATCATCCTTCTTTCCCAGGATTTAACTTCTGGGTGAGCTATGCTGCTTCTAGAAGACCTTTTCTGGAGTTGATCAATAGAAGGTGCTGAATTGCTTGTTATATTTCTTTTTGACGTTGTTGGAGCGTCTCTGTTGAGAACTTCTGATGATTTGTCTTCAGTACCTGTGAATTCAACTTCTATATCTGCAAAGAATTCATTCTTCTTTGACTTTTGAGGGTCAAGCTTATCATCAAATCTAACACTGATTGACTCTTCAACAATCTGTGTTTCTGTATTGTATACTCTGTACCCTCTTGAGCGTTCAGAGTATCCTAACATAATACACTTTTATGCTTTAGAGTCAAACTTGTTCAGATAATTTTTAGTATTCATAATGAAACAAGTGCATCCAAAAGGATGAAAATAAGAAGTGTTGGGTTTTCTATTCTTCCATAGTTCATATGGAGTCTTTTCCAGAATAGGTCTTATAGAGATTCTATTCTGAATGTAACATGCTGTATTGATTGCTTCTGCCCAGAAGATCTTAGCAATGTTAGTCTCATTGATCATGGTTCTGGCCATTTCTTGCAATGTTCTATTCTTTCATTCTACAACTCCATTTTGTTGGGGAGTTCTAGGAGAAGAGAAGTCATGCAAGATGACTTTTTCATTAAAAAACAATTCAAAATATTTATTTTCAAATTCTCCACCATGATCACTTCTGACTTTGACAATTCTAAGATCCTTTTCATTCTGAACTTGGTTACAGAATACAATGAACAAAAAGTGTGACTCGTCCTTGTGTCTTAAGAACTTTACCCATGTCCATCTGCTATAGTCATCTACGATCACTAACCCATACTTCTTGCCACTGACAGACGCAATTCTAATTGGTCCAAATAAGTCTATGTGCATAAGTTCTAATGGCTTAGAGGTGGAAACAACATTTTTGGATTTAAAAGCAGGTTTTGAGAATTTTCCTTTCTGACATGCCTCACACAGAGCATCTGAGCTAAACTTCAAATTAGGAAGTCCTCTGACCAGATTGAGTTTGTTAATCTGAGATATTCTTCTCATACTAACATGCCCCAATCTTCTGTGCCAGACCCATTGCTCGTTGTTAACAGAAAGAAGGCATTTTACATTCTGACTCTTTAGTTCGGAAACTTTTATCTTATAAATGTTGTTTTTCCTCTTTCCATTAAAAAGGATAGTTCCATCTTTCTGACTAACAGCTTTACATGAATTTTGATTAAAGATTATATCATAACCGTTATCACTTAATTGGCTTATGGATAACAAGTTATGCATTAAACCATAAACTAATAGCACATTATTTATAGAGGGAAGATTTATATTACCTACTGTTCCATAGCTAATGATCTTTCCTCTTTGGTTGCCTCCAAAGCCCACGTAGCCTCCGGTTTTAAGTTCCAGGCTTTGGAACATATGCTTTCTTCCCGTCATGTGTTGAGAGCATCCAGAGTCCAGATACCATGATTGGTGTTTTAGCCTTGCTACTAAAGATATATGCTACATATATAATTTTATCCTTAGTTACCCATATCTTCTTGGTTTCTGGTTTGTTAGTTTTACCAAAATTCTGGTTGAATTTTGGTTTGACAGAGTAATTATGACTAGTGTAGTTTAGGTCATGTGTGTGCCCATATATGAAGTGTAATTTAAGTGGTGTGCGTTTTATGACTAAGTCCATGGCTTTCTTAAGTGTAGGTACCCTACCTTGTTATCCTATCCCTTTTCTGCCATTTCTGCTAATTCCATAGATCATTGAAGTCATCTTGCTTCTATCTATGCTTTTATCCAGAAACTTTTGAAATCGGTGATCATATTCTTTGATGATCTCATCAGCATTACTGGGAGTCTCTGAGATTATTTCCTTCTGAGAGTTTTGAAAATCATTTTCTAATTTTGAAACTTTTTCTTTTAACTCAGAATTTTCTAATCTGAGACTCTTAGTCTTTTCAGAGTCAGAGACAAGTTCCTTTTTTAGGTTCTTGAATTTGACTCTGATTTGTTGATACCTTTCTAGAATTTCATTTAGACTTTCTGCAAGTTCAACTTTTGTGAAATTAATAGTAAAGTCAGGGAATACCTCTTCAGTGTCTGATTCTGAGTCTGAACCAGAAGCTTCAATGTCTTCTGATACGTTTTCCATGAGAGCTATGTTTTCTCTTTCATCATCTGACTTTGAGTCAGCATCAAAAGTGTCTGAATCGTCTCATGTTGCCATGAGGCTTTTCTTCTTCTCCTTGAAGAACTTCTTTTTGGGCTTCTCCTTCTGAAGCTTTTGACAGACACTTTTGTAGTGCCCTTTCTCATTGCACTCATAGCAGATGATGTCCTTGTTATTTGACTTTCTGTGTCCTGAAGAGCCTTCAGATCTTCTATGTCCAGAGAAAGACTCAGACTTTTTGTATCTGGAAGAGGATTCATTTTGATTCTCTGATCTTTTAGGATTTCTATATTTCCTCTGTCTCTGCTTCCACAGTTGATTCACCCTTCTGAAGAGGAGAGACAATTCATCTTCTTCTGATGAGGATCCATCAGAGGTTTCTTCCATAGCCTGCAAGACCTTAGAATCAGATTTTCTGTTAGATTTTAAAGCTAGTGGCTTACCTTGCTTTTGAGGCTCACTTCTTCAAGCTCTATCTCGTGACTTCTGAGGGAGCTGACATGTTCCTCCAGAGATATCTTGTTGAGATCTTTGGCTAGCTTAAGTGATGTGACCATTGGCCTCCATTGCTTGGGTAGACTTCTGATGATCTTCTTTACGTGATCAACAGTAGAATATCCTTTGTCAAGAACCTTCAGCCCAACAACAAGGATCTGGAATCTTGAGAACATTGTTTCTATGGATTCACTATCTTCCATCTTAAATGGCTCATACTTCTGAATGAGCGTAAGGGCTTTAATTTCTTTGACTTGAATGTTGCCTTCATGCGTCATTCTCAAAGAGTCAAACATATTTTAGGCTGTCTCTCTATTTGAGATTTTCTCATATTCTGAGTATGAGATAGCATTGAGAAGTATTGTTCTGGCCTTATGATGATTTCTGAAGTCACGTTTCTGCTGGTCAAACATCATTTTTCTGTCTATCTTCTGACCCCTTCCATCCAATGGCTGTGTGTATCCATCAGTTACCATATCCCATAGATCAACATCATGGGACAGAAAGAAGCTCTCAATTCTGTCTTTCCAATAGTCAAAGTTTTCTCCATCAAAGACTGGAGGTTTGCCACTGATTCTGTCTTTGTCTTCATGATAGTCATTGCTGATGTTTTGGCTTGGTCCCACCATAGTGTTTTTCTGAAGCTTGGATCTTGTACTGACACGGTTAAGTGTATGAACTCAGAACCAGGCGCTATGATGCCTATTGAAGAAGTGAAAAACATAAGAAGGGGGTTGAATTGAAAACTTGAAATCAAATGCCAAAGACACAATATTTTTATCCTGGTTCGTTTGATCTCAAACTACTCCAGTCCACCCGTCAAGGTGATTTCGCCTCTCTCCAACGAGGTCTTAATCCACTAATCACAAACAAATTACAATCACTACTTTGACAACTGTCAAAATCTTCTTGAGTACAACCACAATCTGGTTAATCTCAAGAAAAAACTATTCTTAATCAAAGATATAAGAATCTGTGTATATTTTTTTTGTTACAAAAACAGTTATCACAACTGTGATAATTTACACAATTTTAGAGCGTAGAAAAATACTAGAGAAAGCTTGTAGCGTTTTTGAATTGTATTGCAGTTGCGTTGGCAAAAATCGTCAATGATTTGATCTCTTAGCTTGTATTTATTGGCAATGGAATTCTGTCCAACTTTAAGCGTGATAATGGTCATTAATGCAGTTTCCATTTTGAGAAGATCCTGTCTAAAAGAAGCCGTTGTAATTGATGTTGTCGTGATTGTAAAGTAACGCTTCAGAATCTTACATCCTTGCCTGCTGTTTATGCTTCAGAACATTGATGCCTTATATTATATTCCTTCTGTTCAGAATCATAGTTTACTTCACTTAAGCGCAGGTTCTGATCATCATTCTTCAGCGCAAATTCTGATTATCTCAGCGTGTAGCTTCTATAGCTTAACTTCTGCTGCTGCTTTGGTCATAACTTCTGCATACAAAATAACATAATTTTTAGGGTGAATATTTGTTCTTTACATTTGTTATCATTAAAACTCTAATTAAAGGTTGTAGAATCAAACTATGTTCTAACAGGAGGCATATAAGTGTATGTATTCACACTTGAGGGGGAGATTATTGTGATTCAAGTGGGGATTACAAGTTCTACATTGTTTAGGAAAGTGGAGGTTAAACAATTTATAAGTGAGAGGACCTATATATATATATATATATATATATATATATATATATATATATATATATATATATATATATATATATATATATATATATATATATATATATATATATATATATATATATATATAATGCATTAACATTTTGGATGAATATATGATGTCTCTCCTACTTGTGTGGTTGCTCTTAACCAAATATGGATACCCCTAGGACCCACCAATAAATGGTGTGTTGTGTGTGACCCGATCAATAGTTTTTAATATAATGTTAGAATTAGAGAGTTTGATACATCTCCTGGGTTTGATGATTATTTCTCCTGATAATTGAAGTTGAACATATTGTTCGATTTTGTTTCTCTTAAAGTGAAATTAAGCCATATAATTTGACTCATGAGTAGGGGTGGAAGTAGGATAGGTTAGGCTAGGCTTTATAAGGCCTGAGCCTAGTCTACGATAAACTTACAAGGCCTGAGTCTGGCCTATGGCCTACTATAGGCTCTTTTTTTGGCTTGGTTTGCCCTTTTTAAAAGTCTGTCCTGTCTTGAAAGCCTATTTAAAAGTCTGTTTCTCATTAAGGTTTCCAATTAATCCATATTACTTAAGAAACCTTATATGTTGACCTATATATTCATATATCGACCGACCTATTTAACATTTTTACTAATATATATGCATATATAGGTTAGCCTGATTAGTCTTTTTTATAATATATATATATATATATATATATATATATATATATATATATATATATATATATATATATATATATATATATATATATATATATATATGCCACCTTATTTAGATTATTTTAAATATATATGCAAATAGAGGCCAGCCTATAAGGCTTCATAGACTTCTTTAATAGCCTAAGTCTGACCTATTTTGTTAAATAGACTTTTAAAAAAACTTAAGCCTGACCTTTTTGTTAAAAAACTCTGATCTGACATGTTATCAAATAGACTAATTCATGGACCTCTATAAATTGACCTGACCTATTGACATCGCTACTCACGTGTTAAGCCAAACTCTAAATTTTCTGTAGTATCAGAACTTAGAGATCGGGCCAATAATCACCCAACACTTTTATCCAAGCACCAATCAAATAATTTTGGGCGTAAGAGAATATAATGGGAAAATTCTTAAATCTCGTATTGGTTACTAATAAAACATGAAAATAATTATTTATAGACTTTCACATTACAAATCAGTTTTATAAGAATAATTTACATTAAACTCTAATTTTAATAATATTATATTTAAAAAAAAATACCATTTCGTATATTTAGTTATGATTTGAGTTTTAAAATGTAAAATTTAAATTTTGATATATATTATAACCATTTTTTACCCTACCACCCAATATTTCTGGATCTGCCATGAAAAATGAAAAATGATCATAAAAAAATGGAGAATATATTAAAAGGAGCATATCCAATCGCTAAAAAATTTGTTTTAAGTGTACAACAATTATCAATGAGTCTTGAGGCTGAGTTGTTTTTGGCTTTTCTTCTGTCCAATCCTTTGATAATTGAAGACACAAGATGTACATATACAAGATTTTGGAAGCAGTGAATAACTAGATAAGTAGATAACAACATCAAGTCAAATTTTAATGAATATCATTATTGCATTACCTTCATCGATGCACTATATTGTTTGCTTACTCAAAGAATACATCTTTGTCTCCATTATTTTTGGTTTTGAACTCATTTCACTTTTTTCTATTTTTGTTTAAACATTTCACCTCAGGTAATGAAATTGTTACAAGGTTGCTCCACTTTTCATTCCTTTTAATTTCTTGCGTGTTGTTTATAATTTGCATAAGCTTAAAATTTAGTCAAAAAAATGCCATTTAAAAACAACTATCGCAATAATATATAGTGGTGAGGACCACCACTTTTTTGTAGACGTGCTTGTATTGAATTTCTTCTTTAATATTTTCAACTACACTTGACTTGATCCACATGTTTTGAATACTGATGCTAAATTAAGAAAGACAGATTCCATATAATTATAACCATCATTATCATAGTCAACATATATAGTAAGAAATATTCTTTTCTTTTCATACTAACATGTGTTAAGGGTTATAAAATTATCATGTCAATCATAGATGTACTTTAATTCTGATCAATAAATTCAATTACTTTTAAAACTGTTTTTTTTAATTATACAAAATCAATCTTAACGACTTTCATTATTTAAATAAAGTGATACAATGAGGAATCTCATCAAACATACAACGTCGAGTCTAAGAATTGACCGCCTGCAAACAACAACTATATTTACTTGGCGCTTAATAAATTTAACCTCAAAGTTATGAAAAACTAATAACATCAACTTAATAGAATTATTAATAAAGATAAACTCGGAATTTCCACCAAGATTGGACCTAAGGGCTTGACCCACCTGTTGTGAGTCACTTTCAAACACAACGAAAGCATGGTGCAGTGAGATAACTCCATGGATAGTCTCCTTAAGAGCTAAGGCC
This sequence comes from Vicia faba, assembly GCA_948472305.1. Taxonomy (NCBI): domain Eukaryota; kingdom Viridiplantae; phylum Streptophyta; class Magnoliopsida; order Fabales; family Fabaceae; genus Vicia; species Vicia faba. The sequence continues at coordinate 271,472 of CATIWC010000517.1, read as the reverse complement.
TCTGCTTCTGAGATGGAAATGGTGCCTCCATCTCAAGCAGTACCTACAATAACAAAATTTCCTTGTTCGTTACGAAGACACCAACCGTGATTAGTAGTACCTAAATGATCATAAAGTTGGCATTTACAATACATTAAAGCCAACCATTCGGAGGTGGAACCCAATTCACTATTTTCGAGTTTCCCCATTGATCTCGCTCAAATTTTTAACCGAACCAGGATAAAAATCAAGTGTCATATTGTCTTAGATTTCAAAACCCCAATTCAACCCCCCCCCCCATTCTTGTGTTTTTCCATTGTTCAGGGACCAAAGTTCAATCCAGAAATTAATTAGAACAAAAACAGTCAAAGAAAACCATATCCAGTGAGGATATAACTCAATTGAGGATTAGTTCCATCCAGATAAAGAGTTGGAAAGGAACACTAAAGCAAAGTTCTTCCACTAGGAATAAACTCAGCGGGGAATTAGAAAGGTATACACTTTTTGCCTAAGGTAAACACTTTATTGGAGAGAGGATACACACTCTGGCGAGTAGATAAAACAACATTAGAAACATCAAGAAATGAAAATGAGCAAGAATATTTATTCAACTATGCATGATGCATGAATGTTATGTTATGAATGTCAAGTTTATGCTGACAAATAAACAACTATTCAACTGAAAAAGACTAATATCACATGTTCAACTAAAAAAGAAACTCACTATGATAGTACTAGTTCAAAGCCTAAATAGTCCTAGTTTACATCTACTCTAAGGGTTACCAAGTCAGGAAGGAAATTCACTATGATAGTACTAGTTCAAATCCTAAATAGTCTCAGTTTACAACTTCTCGCCTAATCACTATATTGTGCAACTTCTACCTAGAAATCACCATCAAGATATGAGGTACCCCTCTCACTTATAATCACCCCATGATACCTACAACCACAAACCTTGTGATTACACTTAATCCGAAGAAAGATTACACTTCAAATAAAAAATACTCAACTCTTTGCTTAAAAGCTCATGAGTGATAACAATATTTAGTCTTTCTTAAAAGCTTCAACCAAGAACAATAAATTGATAAGAAATCAAGTAACAATAACTTGATAAACTATCAAGTAACAAACTGTCTACCAGACTATATCAAAAGATACGTGGGTGAATTACTAAGAACACAAGAGACTCTCAAAACCTAAGACTTAGACTCCTGCTAAATTTACAATTGTGAAAGTTAAGTTATATTAGGTCTAGGGTTCTATTTAAATACTCCTCAATAGTCCATGGGCTTCAAAATCTTCACCCAAATATTCCTTGTTCCACAAGTTAAGGGCTGCACCAATTATACTGGAAAATTTCCTTAAATCTTGGAACAAATATTCTAGTATCCTAAATTTTATTATCATCGAATTTTAGAAACTTTAATGTTTTGTGAAGATTTGATTCACATGTTCCAGATTAAATCTTCTTGACCTGTAAAAAAATGGAGATATATCCAAAAGGAATCTCAGAAAATCAAATCAAATCAGTCAAGATTTAAAACAGCAAGTACTACTATTTTGGTACAACATGTCACAACATTTAGAATAATATATGTCTTTAGTGTAACCTTCATACCCTGTTGTAGCAGTCAGATGAAGATGTTATTACATCTTGCTCAACATCTGTCAGGAACCATGTTTTAGAAAAATTATTGTCAGTCCTAAAACCATGGATCTAACAATCTCCCCCTTTGGAAATGTTTTGCTAAAACAACCTTTTGCACAATAAACCATGAGAGAGGAATAAAACCACAAACAAAACATAAGATACATGCAATCATGTAAACTTTGTACATGAGGAAAAAGATAATATGCTATTTTAAATATATCAAATTTACTCCCCCTAAAATACATAACTAATTCTTGTCACAGAGAATTAAGTCTCCCCCTCAAGAGGAAGAAGAAACTTTTCCCGAAGCACAAGAAAGCCAACCTAAACTAACCTTAAACTATCAGAGTTCAAGACATTAGAAGATCATGCAGAAGAAATGACACATATAACTCAAAATACTAGACAAAACAACAATCATAACTCAGAACACAAGACACAACAGACAAGATGTTAGAACAACTTATAGGAAATCCTTCACACATCCACCTCAGAAGTAGCAGCAGAAGCCGGAATAAGATATACTCAACACTCACATAATATAGATAAGCATAAATAAGTCAAACTCAAGACTCAAATGACAGAAAGCAAGATAGACTCAAGACTCACATACAAACATCCTCCTCCCCCTAAAGTGTTGCATACATCAAGCAACAACACTAGGTTAGACTCATTAACCCTTTTATCCCCCTTTTTAGCCAAAAATTGACAAAAACAGAGTGAAAAGAAATTGAATCAAAAGGAACCAAAACAAGACACAAACCAAACTGATGAAAAACAAACTGAACAAGAAAACACAAAACCGAGACATGACAAACTTGTTAGAACATAGTTTGATTCTACAACCCTCGTAAGAGTTTTGATGATAACAAATAAAGAGAACAAATATGCACTCTAAAATTATATTCTATTTTGTAGAGAAGTTCTGATGGAAGCAGATCAAAAGTTAAGCTACAAGGTTGTTCCTGCTGTGAACTTAAACTAATCTCAGAATGTTCTGATGAATAAAGATCAGAATTTGCGCTAAGAGAAAGATGTTTTAACTCTGATAGAAAGTCTAACGCTGCAAACAAGACCTTATAATTCTGACCTTCCAAGTTATGAAGCAAGTAGAGAACATATTCCTTAATGTTCTGAAGCGTTAATATTCATCAAAGTTGTATCTATTGCAACAACTACAAACAGACAAGGATCTTTTAATTGAGGAAAGTGCATTAACTGACAATTATCAAGTTTCTAATTACACAAGATTGCTGCACCTATTTAAACAAAGGACAAGGTTAAATCATTCACGATTTATAACACTACAATTCACAATCCTTCAACGCTGCTACTCATTATTCATATTATTCTTTATACTGTGTAATACATCACAAGTTTGTGATACTGTTTTTGTAACGAAAAACATATTGTACACTACTTTGCTCATACTTTTGTTAGTACAATACCTTGAGATAAATAGGGGTGTGGTTGTACTCAAGAAGACTTTGGAAGTTGTCAAAGTAGATTTGTAATCAAGCTTGATTAGTGAATTAAGACCTCGTTGCAGAGAAGCAAAATCACCTTGGCGGGTTGACTAGAGTAGTTTGAGATCAAACGAACCAGGATAAAATCCATCGTGTCATTTGCATTGATTTTTAAGATTCCAATTCAACCCCCCATTATTTTGTTTTTCAATTCTCAAAACTAAGCAAGAATGACTCAACTGAAAAAATAAGAACAAACTCACCCAAAGAGACAAAAACTAAGACCCAAAGAGACAAAAACTAAGACTCAAAAGAAAATGAAAACAAAACACATAAAACACTTAACTAGAAACAGACAAACAAACTCAAATTGAAGACTTTTTTTATATATTTCATTTGTTTAAATAGAAATTAGACATCAACTAACCAGATCTGCCTTTTGAGTCAATGAAATTGACAAAATATTCATCAGCACCTGAATCTGACTCATGTATTTGCACATGGTTGTTCTTGAGGGACTTTATCTTGGTTACAGATGTTTTCCATGTCTTGTATGTTCCAATAGATGTTCCAACATTTGTTACAATATTGGACTCAACCTTCATTGAACCAGAACTCACTTCCTTTTTGGTTTCTAGCAACTGGATCTTCTCTATATTATGCTTTTTAAAAGATTTTCTCATGTTGAAATGCAACTTGAGAGAATGGTAAGGTTGTAAGGTATTTAAATACAAAGAGAGTTACCTTGTTTGTAATGAAACCTTTCTTGTAACAAAAGACTAGTCAATGAAAGGGTTATTGGAAGAAGATAATTTCATCATTAATAATAGTACATCACTCACCATAGGAGAGAGACACAGTTGTTGATCTACTTTCTCTCTTTCCAAGCTTTGACTGTTGTAAAATGTTACAACATTTGAAATAACATTCTCTATGGCATTGAAAATGCTTTTTCTAAGATTGAACATATCACAAGATGAATATAGTTGACAAACCGACCAAATGATTACAACTATAACTCTTCAGGAGTGTAATTCCAAAAACACCCTTCACATTTTCAAAATTACTTGCACCTCAAGTTCAGATGAAAATAATTCCTAGGGCCACTCAGACATACCATGCTTAGGAGTGCCAATATTTTCGTGTAGCAAGACCCCTAACATAATTATGACAAGTACCCATGAGTTTATTCTTTAAGAAGACTAACAATCTTGAGTACCTTGATTGTAACACATTGTCACGTTATGAAGTCATGACATCCAGTTTGACATTGTACTATTTTAGAAATGAAACCAATTGAAAATACATCTTACTTCAGCAACGTACCTAATACTAAAGATATACCAGGATTAAATTATTTTAGGTTCAAGAGATAATATTGTTTCTTAAAGAAGAATATCCTCCATTAATTATATCTCTCTTAGAATTAGCCAATATCTTTAACTTCAAGACTCACCATCATTAGATATTTTTATCTTTGAAACTATTAATGAACTCCTTTTTTGACTAAACTTTGTTTTCTTGAGAGCATTCTTATTCAGTGCCTGCTAGCCCTTTAGAGTCTTCCACAATATCTGTAGTATCAACCTGCTGAGATGATGTTCCAACATCTGGTTGAATATCAGTTCCCTTCTCAATGAATAAATCATTAATGTTGGTCTTGAAGTTGACATTACTAAAAGTACTTCTCTCAGTAGATTAACTCTGAAGCATACCTTGTTCTTTTTCAAGAAGTAGATCAGACCCTTTGAAGACTTCACAAATAACAGATTATTCTTTGCTATAGATCAAAACAGAGAATCATATATATATATGCCTTTATCCACTTGGACACCCACCTTGCATTGGAATAATCAAATCCATAGAATAGGTTCTAAATATTTTGCAACTATTTGATGTTGCACCTTCTGGTGTGACATATTGACTTGATCTTCCTTGAACATCAAGCAAGAGGATAAGAAATCAAATACTTGTGGAATACACAAATAACCATTTTTTTAAATCCTCATCAGAAATTCAAACATCTCATTAGAGACAACACATCATTCCTTGATGACATTTACCTTCAAACCTTGATCACACAACCGGCCTATGTATAAAACAAAAGTCCTCAGTCCTTTAGTAAGAAGAGTCATTACCAAAGCTTAGATAATACATCATGTACTCTTCAGATATCTAATGCCCTTAATATCCCTTTTTAGTATCATCACCAAAAGAAACAGTTGATAGAGTGAGACTAAACAACCACCAGAAACACATTTACTACAATTAAGTGTTTGGAGCAGACAATGTCAAAATACCAATCATCTCGTTTAGAGTTCTAAGAAAGGTATGAAAAATAAGGCAATTAACTCATTTCCTAAGTTTTAACAACCGATTGGTTAACCAAAGCTGAGTTTGAACTTTGAGGAAGTCAACAAAAAGTCTATTAAGATCAACTATTCTGATGTCTCTAGTGCAAGTATCTACCTTTACCTTGAATATTCTGATGTCTAGCACAATGTTAAGACATTAAGATTAACATCCTCGACTCACCTTGCCTTTTGATGAAAACAGTCTTTTGTCACTTAAGTTTTCTCGATGCTAGGTATAGCTTGAAAAACCTTATCCTTTTTTAGGCTTCCAATTATCTTCACACTTGAAGAAACTTCTATAACTGATCCAAACTCTCCTTACAGACTTGACCAAGATATCAAGTTTGAGGATAAATAGAGTCAACTCAAAATACAGAAGGTAGAAAAACCTTCCTTCTCTTAAGACATTAGATAAGAAAGTCACCTTCTATTTTTATTTATGGTTGACAACCCTTTTTATTATAGATACACGGATCTTTGAATAAAATAGCCAGCTCATCATGAGACAAAACTTCAATACATGAATCTACATCAGAAATCCATCTTTCAGTCAACCCAGTAACATTCTTGGAAACCTCATAAACATGATCACTTTCCTCATTAAACCAAGAAATGGAAAACCCAACAAGTTATTCTTAGAGATAGATAGAGAATTCCACTCCACAAGGATCCAAAGCCTTTACACTCATTTTTATGAATGCTTTGACATTGATTGGTCTTTACTCCAATTATAGCTTTTTCTTGAGCCCCACAGACTTGCTGATATTAGTATAAATGTTCTAGACATTTTATCTAGATATTTTTTCCATTCTTCTCAAAACCTGGTTGGATTTCCTTCCTAGGAACATAATAGCAACAAGAAACCCTTCACTAGAGACTAAAACACAAGCTCCTACAGACTTGGAAACAAAACACGTGATTTTTTTCTTCTTCAAAAGTTGTAACATCCATGTCAAACCTCTTTGAATAGAGACTTGAGTTTCCTCCTCTTTCTTTTGAACTCTTTTCTCCCAAAACAATTAAATGTGCCTTTATGAGTCGACTTGAGAATTTCCCAAGTATCTTTAGCCACAATACAAGTGATACTAAGTCTGAACAAAAGCTTATCAATTATTATATTAACAATTTCATATTTACAAAGAACCAACTAATATTCTCCCCTTCAATCTTCTTAGAACCAGGATTCTCCTATCCTGACAACTCTCCAAGATCTTTTTTCCATTGAATTCCATAATGCTACTATTCTAGCCTTCCAACAAAAGAACTATAGTACCAAAAAAATAATCCTTGAAGATCACCCTATAAATAGACCAGGGTGCCTGCTCTGATGCCAATTAAAATTCTGGCACTTGCAACAATGTCAAGAACACAATGTCAAGACAGATGTCGTGACATCTGTTCCTAATACAGAATAATATCAATTTTTTAAATAAATTTAAGAATGATAAATAACACAACAAATTGTTAATCCAGTTCAGTGCAATGTCACCTACTCTTGGGGCTACCAAGCCAGGAAGAAAATTCACTATGATAGTACTAGTTCAAATCCTAAACAGCCCTAGTTTACAACTTCTCTCTTAATCACTACCTTGTGCAACTTCTACCAATAAATCACCATCTTGATATGAGATCCCCCTCTCACTTCCAATCATTGCAGTGATATCTACAACCACAAACCTTGTTACTAGACTTAAACTCAAAATAAGATTACACTTCAAATAAACAATACTCAACTCTTTGCTTAAAAGCTCATGAGTTAGAATAATACTTATTCTTGCTTAAAAGATTCAACCAAGAATAATAACTTGATAAACAATCAAGTAACAATAACTTGATAAACTATCAAGTAACAATAACTTGATAAACTATCAAGTAACAAACTGTCTACAACACTATATTAAAAGATACGTGCGTGACTTACAAAGAACACAAGAGACATCTCAAAACCTAAGACTAGACTTCCCCTAATTTTACAATTGTGAAAGTTAAATTACGTTAGGTCTAGGGTTCTCTTTAAATACTCCTCAACTGTCCATGGAAATTGAAATATTCACCAAAATATTCCTTGATCCATAAGCTGAGGGCTACATGAATTATGCAGAAAAATCTCCTTAAATCTTGGAACAAATCTTCAAGTATCCTAAATTGTCTCAACATCTAATTTAAGAAACATTAATGTTGTTTGAGATTCGATTCACACATTCCAGATTAAATCTTCTTGATCTGCAAAAATAACTGAGATATATAAAAAAGGAATCTCAGAAAATAAAATAAAATCTTTCAATATTTAAAATAATTTGCACTATTATTTTGGTACAACATGTCAAAACATTTGGCAGAATATATGTCTTCACTGTAACCTTCACACTCTGTTGTAACAGTTAGATGAAGATGTTATGATATATTTGAAGAAGTGAAAAACACAAGAGGGGGGGGGGGGGGGGTTTGAATTGAAAACTTAAAATCAAAAGCGCAGTAGACACGATATTTTTATCATGGTTCGTTTGATCTCAAACTACTCCAGTCCACCCGTCAAGGTGATTTCGCCTTTCTCCAACGAGGACTTAATTCACTAATCAAAAACTGATTACAATCACTACTTTGACAACTACCAAAGTCTTCTTGAGTACAACCACAACCCGGTTAATCTCAAGGAAAACTAGCTTAATCAAGATAAAAGAGTATTATGTGTATGGTTGTTTTTCCTTACAAAAAAAGTATCACAACTGTGATATTTTACACAATTTTGAGCATAGAAAAGAATATGTAAGCTTGCAACGTTATTAGAGATGTGTTACAGTAGCGTCAAAAAATTGTGAACGATTTGTCCTTTAAGCTTGTTTATATAGCCATGAAAATCATGTCCAACATAAAGCGTGATAATGGACATTTAAAGCTATTTCCATATTGAGAAGATTCTTGTTTGAATTAAGCCGTTGCATGTGATGCTGTCTTGATTGAATAGTAACACTTAAGAATCTTAGAATCTTGCATGTTGCAATTGCTTCAGAACATTGATGACTCAGAGATGTGAGGATCTGATGGTATATGAAACTTATGTTCAGAATCAGAGTATTCTCCACTTCAACGCAGGTTCTGATCATCATTCTTCAGTATAAATTCTGATTACCTCAGCTTGAAAGCTTCTATAGCTTAACTTTTGATGTTGCTTTGGTCAGAACTTCTGCATACAAAATAACACAAATTTAGAGTGCATATTTGTTCTTTGTGTTTGTTATCATCAAAACTCTAATTAAGGGTTGTAGAATCAAGCTATGTTCTAACAATCTCTCCCTTTTTGATGATGATAAAAACTAGGATTTTCAATGAAAAATATAGAACAAAAAGCTTAAGAGAGTCTCCCTCTGAGTTGATTACTTCCCTGAAGTTCCTTCTCGTCAGAGCTTTTTATGCATTTCCATCTGTCCTTATCAGAATGTGTTTCTGTTCAAGCTTTTCAGAAAATATAGAGGTTAAGATATTCAGAATGTTTGAGACTTTGTCCCGGTATACTGTTATTGAAAATATCTTACTTTCTCCCCCTTTTTGTCAGGTATCAAAAAGCAATATAATCAGAGTAAAAAAGATGAATTATATTGAAAACAGAATGCAATGACAATTTTTAGAAACAAGGAGGTTAAGATAAAGAATTACAGATAAATAGTTTAAAGAAAATCTAAGAAGGAGGGGGAAGACGTGTGAACAACGCTTCCAGCAAGCTCTTGATCTGAGTGCTTGATTCTTCCTGCTTTCCCAGAATGTCTTTGATTTCTTTTGTTGTATCTTCTTGTTTATCAAAAATACCCTTGATCTCTTTGTTTGTATCCTCTTTCTTATCCAGTCTGGCATGGATTAATGCATTCTCCTTCTTCAACTCTTCCAGAGTTTGCATGACTAGAGACGTAGCTGGTGTATCTTCATGGGTTGCATGTTGTTTAGAACACTCTGCAGCCTCTTCTGATTGAACAACTTCTTCTGTTGCAATCATGTTTTCTGGAGTAGTAGTCAGAGAGTTACTATCAGAATCTGGTTCAGTGACTTCTGAAGGATGGTGCTCTTTTTAGGGAGCATTATCCAGCATAAGAAATTCTTTCTTGTACCATTGGCTCAGAACTTGATCTGGTTGAGGAATTTCAGAAGATGGGTTTTCAGAAGGAGGAGTGAGTGAGTTTCCATTCTCTGGTTGAGGTTCAGATGTTCTGGTTGAGGAGAGTGTGGTCATGGATTTTATGGTTGAGGAGAGTGTGGTTGTAGATTTTCTGGTTGTTGTTGAGTGTTTGGATTTTCTGGGAATGGAGATTGAGTGTTTGAATTTTCTGGTATTAATGAGGAAAAGTCTTGATCAAACAGTTCAATGTTAGATAGAACTTTAGCAAGTTCTGGTTAATGATGTTCTGGATTTGGATTTGGATTGGGGGAGTGAGGTTCATTCAAAAAGTTTCCAAGAGTTACAGATGGGTCAAACTCTATGTAAAAATCCTCAAATGTTTTGGGTGAAGGATTTTCTGTTGGTTAAGGGGGAATGGTTTAAGATGTTGGAATAGCTATTGATTCTACAACAAAAATAAAAGATGGGTTACCTTTCTTTTTTGCAGCTTTAGGTGTCTTCTGAGAGGATCTTTCTCCCGCTAACTTCCTCTTTTTGGATTTCTTTAGCACAACCTCTGGAGTTGGCTTGTACAGATCTTGAATGTTGATTTTTGTAATAGTCCCATCAGCCTTGCAAGCTTCAAGGTATCTATCTGACTATGATTTCTAGAGAGGCATCTATCTCAGAAAATAGTAGAAAATCCTTTAGAGGGATTCTCCTAGAAGTGATGGCCTCATGAGAAGAAATTGTTGGTTCCTTCTTAATGTTCTCAATAATCTTCATTTTCTTCAGATTCTTGGCATTCAAAGGTTTCCCAGTGGTTGCTTCCAGAGTACTGAATTCTTGAGCCTCTGTCAGATGTTCTATCCGCCTGTTTTCTGTTAGAATATCTGAAATCATTCTCCCTAGGGGAATCCAATCCCTCTTAGTTCTTTCTTCTTCTCTTGTATCTTTCACACTTGTTCTGAGATGATTGAAGAGCAAGTGTGGAAGGTTTATCTTGGTCTTCTTTGCAATAAACTAAATCAGGAATTGCTGATAAATATTGATGTAATCAGGAGAGCTTGTATGCTTCCTGTGATTGATACATCCTAGAATTATTCTAGCCCTGATTATGTGATGATCCTTCAAGTCTCTGATCTTGCTGGATGGCTGTCCAGAAGTGAAGATTTCCCTGGCAATAGATTTTAGGTCAGAACACCTATCAGCCATATCAATGCATCTGACTCCACTGCCATTGTATCCAATGAGTTTCCCAATTAAATCTTTTGTTGTCACTATCTTCTTCCCCATAACATATGATGTGACATGGTGGTTGGATGAGGTAGCATGAATCTAAAACTCTTTGACGAGAATGGGAAAAGTTGGACCCAACAGACGATCAAAGCATCTGTTCCATCCCTGTGCAGTTACGTCTTCATATAGATTAAACCCATTTTCTTGTAAGCTTTCAAAATCAATGATCAATTCAGAGAGAACTTCCAGGTTGTCAACAGGAGTGGGTAGCATTCTAATGGGTTCTTCATATTGTTCCGTTGAAGAAGATTCAGGAGCACTAAGATTCTTGAGACTTGATGATGATGCCATTGTTCACACGGGTTCTTTGAAGAAAATTAATGGAAATGGTTTTTGAAAAAGAAACTAGAACAAGAGAGAATATAGAAGAGGGTAAAACGAATGAATGAAATAGTAAATTGAGTTTATATAGGTTTTTAGAAAACGTAAACAGTAAGAAAGAAACTAAGTAATGATTATATGCATTAATGAAACTTGAAATTAGGGGATTTAGAGAGATATTGAACAGTTACCACTGACAAGTGTCTCAATACATCCAATCAGAGCCTTGACCCTTCAGAATTTGAATGCGTGTTCAACCTTGGAAGGTAGCTTGTGAGAGGATCACAAATGTTTAATGATGTGAACTGCACGCCTCTATCCTTGAAATGAAACGTTTAGATCTTCATAGATAGATTATGAGGCAACTGTACTTCTAACTTCTAAAGACAAGTTGATCAGATGTTCACAGAAAAACAATAAAGTTCGGAGGGTTAAGATATGCCAATAAAACATTTTATTCTGGGCATAACTTCATGCTGAGATGTTTCAGAATGAAATTGAATTTATCTTCAGAAAGGGGTTTTGTAAATACATCAGCCCATTGATGGCCTGTGTCAATAAATTTTAAAGTAAGAATTCCTTTTTGAATATAGTCTCTAATAAAGTGATGTTTTATTTCTATATACTTAGCCATAGAATGCAAAATAGGATTTCTACTGAGACATATGGTAGAAGTGTTATCACAGAAGATGGGAATGTTACTCTCAAATATGTTGAAGTCTTCAAGTTGACTTTTCATCCAGAGAATTTGAGTGCTACATCCAGCATCTACTATGTATTCAGCTTTTGCTGTTGACAATGCTATTGTGGATTGTCTCTTACTGGTCCATGAGATCAGACTGTCTCCCAGAAACTGGATGCTTCCAGAAGTGCTTTTACGCTCTACTCTGTCTCCAGCAAAGTCAGCATCACAGTATCCTACTAAGCTGTATTCATTGGATTTTCTATAAAACAAACCCAGATTAGTAGTACCTTTCAGATACTTGAAAATTCGCTTAACTACTGTTAAGTGAGATTCTCTAGGATCTGATGGGAATCTAGCACATAAGCAAACGCTGAATAAAATATCAGGCCTTGAAGCCGTCAGATAAAGTAGAGAGCCAATCATACCTCTGTAGATTTTCTGTTCTACCTTTTTACTTACCTCTTCCTTTTCTATAATGCACGTGGGGTGCATTGCAATCTTTGAGGGCTTACATTCTGAGAGGTCAAATTTCTTCATAAGTTCTCTGACATATTTTCTCTGATGAATGTAAGTTCCTTCTGGAGTTTGGTTTATCTGAATTCCCAGAAAGAATTTGAGTTCCCCCATTAAGCTCATCTCAAACTCTGCCTGCATGCACTTAGAAAATTCTCTTCCCATATAAGGTTTAGTGGATCCAAAAACGATATCATCTACATAAATATGAAAAACTAAAATGTCATTCTTAAATGTCTTACAGAACAAGGTTGTGTCCACTTTCCCTCCGGTGAATTCCTTTTCTAACAGGAAGTTACTTAGTCTTTCATACCAAGCTCTGGGAGCTTGTTTCAGACTATAGAGTGACTTCTTTAGTTTGAAAATATATTATGGGTGTTTGGAATTCTCAAACCCAGGGGGTTGGTGCACATAAACCTCTTCATCTATGTATCCATTTAGAAATACACTTTTGACATCCATCTAATATATAGTGATGCCATTGTTTACAGCAAATGAGATTAAGAGTCTGATAGATTCTAACCTGGCGACTGGAGCAAAGGTTTCTGTATAGTCTATCCCCTCTTGTTGACTATAACCTTGTGCCACTAGTCGTGCTTTGTTTTTTATGACTTCTCCTTGCCCGTTCAGTTTGTTTCTGAACACCCACTTTGTTCCAATGATGTTGAATCCTTTTGGTTTGGGAACCAGATCCCATACGTCATTTCTGGTGAACTGATTTAATTCCTCCTGCATTTCTAGAATCCAGTCATTGTCCAGAAGAGCTTCATCAATTGTTGTTGGTTAAATCAGAGAGACCAGTCCCATGAGGGATTTTTCAGAGTTTCTGAATGTTGATCTTGTTCTCATTGGATCATCCTTCTTTCCCAGGATCTTATCTTCTGGGTGAGTTATGCTGCTTTTGGATAACCTTTTCTGAAGTTGATCAACAAAAGGTACATGATCACTCGTAATATTTCTTTCTGAAGTTGTTGGAGCATCTTTGGAACTTCTGATGGGTTGGCTTTAGTACCTGTGAATTCAACTTCTATATCTGCAAAAGATTTATTCTGCTTTGACTCTTGAGGGTCAAGCTTATCATCAAATCTAACACTGATTGACTCTTCAACAATCTGTGTTTCTGTATTGTATACTCTGTACCCTCTTGAGCATCTAGACTATCCTAACATAATACACTTTTGTGCTTTAGAGTCAAACTTGTTCAGATAATCTTTAGTATTAAGAATGAAACAGGTGCATCCAAAAGGATGGAAATAAGAAATGTTTAGCTTTCTGTTCTTCCACAATTCATATGGAGTCTTTTCCAGAATAGGTCTTATAGAGATTCTATTCTGAATGTAACACGCTGTGTTAATTGCTTCTGCCCAGAAGACTTAGCAATGTTAGTCTCATTGATCATGGTTCTGGCCATTTCTTGCAGTGTTATATTCTTTCGTTCTACAACTCCATTTTGTTGGGGAGTTCTAGGACAAGAGAAGTCATGCAAGATTCCTTTTTCATTAAAAAATGTTTCAAAATTTTTATTTTCAAATTCTCCACCATGATCACTTCTGACTTTGACAATTCTAAGATCCTTTTCATTCTGAACTTGGTTATAGAATGCAACGAACACAGAGTGTGACTCGTCCTTGTGTCTTAAGAACTTTAACCATGTTCATTTGCTATAGTCGTCTACGATCACTAACCCATACTTCTTTCCACTAACATACGCAATTTTTACTGGTCCAAATAAGTCTATGTGCAGAAGTTCTAATTGTTTAGAGGTGGAAACAACATTTTTAGATTTAAAAGCAGATTTTACAAATTTTCCTTTCTCACATGCTTCACAGAAAGCATCTGAGCTGAACTTCAGATTAGGAAGTCCTCTGACCAGATTGAGTTTGTTAATCTGAGATATTCTTCTCATACTAACATGCCGTAATCTTATGTGCCAGACCCATTGCTCGTTGTTAACAAAGAGAAGACATTTTACATTCTAACTCTTTAGTTCAGAAAGTTTTATCTTATAAATGTTGTTTTTCCTCTTTCCATTAAAAAGGATAATTTCATCTTTCTGACTAACAGCTTTGCATGATTTTTGATTAAAGATTATATCATAACCGTTATCACTTAATTGACTTATGGATAACAGGTTATGCATTAATCCATCAACTAAAAGCACATTATTTATAGAAGGAAGATTACCATTACCTACTATTCCAGAGCCAATGATCTTTCCTTTTTGGTTGCCTCCAAAGCCTACGTAGCCTCCAGGTTTATGTTCCGGGCTTTGGAACATATGGTTTCTTCCCGTCATGTGTCGAGAGCATCTAGAGTCCAGGTACCATGACTAGTGTTTTAGCCTTGCTGCTAAAGATATTTGCTTCATATATAATTTTGTCCTTAGGTACCCATATCTTCTTGCGTCCTGGTTTGTTAGTTTTACAAAAATTCTGGTTGAATTTTCGTTTGACAGAGTAATCGTTGCTAGTGTATTTTAGGTCATGTGTGTGCCCATATGTGAAGTGTGATTTTAGTGGTGTGCGTTTTATGACAAGGTCCATGACTTTCTTAGGTGTAGATACATTACCTTGGTATCCTATTCCTTTTCTGCCATTCCTGCTAACTCCATAGATCATTGAAGCCATCTTGCTTTTATCTATGTTTTTAGCCAGAAACTTCTGAAAATTATGATCATACTCTTTGATGATCTTATCAGCATTACTGGGAGTCTCTGAGATTATTTCTTTCTAAGAGTTTTGTAAATCATTTTCTAATTTTGAAACATTTTCTTTTAACTCAGAATTCTCTAATCTGAGACTCTCAATCTTTTCAGAGTCAGAGAAAAGATCCCTTTTCAGGTTCTTGAATTTGATTCTGATTTGCTGATACCTTTCTGGAATTTCATTCAGACTTTCTGCAAGGTCAACCTTAGTAAAATTAATAGTGAAATACGAGAATACCTCTTCTGTGTCTGATTCTGAGTCTGAACCAGAAGCTTCACTGTCTTATGACACGTTTACCATGAGAGCTATGTTGGCTCTTTCATCGTCTAACTCTGAGTCAGCATCATAAGTGTATGAATCATCCCATGTTGCCATGAGGCTTTTCTTCTCCTTGAAGAACTTCTTTTTGGGCTTCTCCTTATGAAGTCGTGGACAGTCACTTTTGTAATGCCCTTGCTCATTGCACTCATAGCAGATGATGTCCTTGTTATTTGACTTTCTGTGTCCTGAAGAACCTTCAGATCTTCTGTGTCCAGAGGAGGACTCAGACTTTCTATATCTAGAAGAAGATTCATTTTGATTCTCTGATCTTCTAGGGTTTCCGAATTTCCTTTGTCTCTGCTTCCACAGTTGATTAACCCTTCTGGAGAGGAGAGACAATTCATCTTCTTCTGATGAGGATCCATCCGAGGTTTCTTCCATATCCTACAAAACCTAAGAATCATATTTTTTGTTAGATTTTAATGCTAGTGGCTTACCTTGATTTTGAGGCTCATCTTCTTCTATCTCTATCTCGTGACTTCTGAGGGAGCTGACAAGTTCCTCCAGAGATATCTTATTGAGATCTTTAGCTAGCTTAAGTGGTGTGACCATTGGCCTCCATTGCTTGGGTAGACTTCTGATGATCTTCTTTACGTGATCAGTTATAGAATATCCTTTGTCAATAACCTTCAGCCCAACAACAAGAATCTGGAATCTTGAGAACATTGCTTCTATAGATACACTGTCTTCCATCTTGAATGCTTCATATTTCTGAATGAGCGCAAGGGCCTTGGTTTCTTTGACTTGTATGTTTCCTTCATGCGTCATTCTCAAAGATTCAAGCATGTTTTTGGTTGTCTCTCTGTTTGAGATTTTCTCATATTCTGAGTATGAGATAACACTGAGAAGTATTGTTCTGGCTTTATGATGGTTTCTGAAATCGCGTTTTTGCTGGTCAGACATCCTTTATCTGTCTATCTTCTGACCACTTTCATCCACTGGATGTGTGTATCCATCAATTACCATGTCCCATAGATCAGCATCATGGGCCAGAAAGAAGCTCTCAATTCTGTCTTTCCAGTAGTCAAAATTTTCTCCATCAAAGACTGGCGGTTTGCCACTGATTTTATCCTTGTCCTCATGATAGTCATTGATGATGTTTGGGCTTGGTCCCACTATAGTGTTTTTCTAAAGCTTGGATCTTGTACTGACACGGTTAAGTGTATGAACTCAGAACCAGGCGCTCTGATGCCAATTGAAGAAGTGAAAAACACAAGAAGGGGGGGGGGGGGGGGGGGGTTGAATTGAAAACTTAAAATCAAAAGTGCAGTAGACACGATATTTTTATCCTGGTCCCTTTAATCTCAAACTACTCCAGTCCACCCGTCAAGGTGATTTCGCCTCTCTCCAACGAGGACTTAATTCACTAATCAAAAACTGATTACAATCACTACTTTGACAACTGAGTATAACCACAACCCGATTAATCTCAAGGAAAACTAGCTTAATCAAGATAAAAGATTATTTTGTGTATGGTTTTCTTTCCTTACAAAAACAATATCACAACTGTGATATTTTACACAATTTTGAGCGTAGAAAAGAATATGTAAGCTTTTAGCGTTTTTAGAGATGTGTTACAGTAGCGTCAAAAAATCGTGAACGATTTGTCCTCTAAGCTTGTTTATATAGCCATGAAAATCCTGTCCAACATAAAGCGTGATAATGGACATTTAAAGTTGTTTCCATATTGATAAGATTCTTGTCTAAATGAAGTCGTTGCATGTGATGCTGTCTTGATTGAATAGTAACGCTTCAAAATCTTAGAATCTTGCATGCTGCAATTGATTTAGAACATTGATGACTCAGAGATGTGAGGATCTGATGCTATATGAAACTTCTGTTCAGAATTAGAGTATTCTTCACTTCAGTGCAGGTTCTAATCATCATTCTTCGACGCAGATTCTGATTACCTCAGCTTGAAAGCTTCTATAGCTTAACTTCTGATGCTGCTTTGGTCAGAGCTTCTGCATACAAAATAACACAAATTTAGAGTGCATATTTGTTCTTTGTGTTTGTTATCATAAAAACTCTAATTAAGGGTTGTAGAATCAAACTATGTTCTAACAATCTTGCTCAACATCTGTCATTATTATAGCCCAAAATTTTCCCTCCCATTTTCTTCAAGATGTCTCCTTATGCTCATCGGGTTTTCAATTGCTTAAGGCTACTCAATGTTTGATCAGACATATTCACCTCATAAGCTTTTGACCAATAATTAGGGTTTCACTTTTCTCAAGGAAATTTGAGCTTATAATACCTCAAGTGGACTTCATGGTTTCTCAAAATGCTTCAACGAATCCTTATGCTAAGTTTCAATCCTTACAGCACAAGTTTGCTCAGATAATTGCTCAGTTGCTTGAAAATCAACTGTGTTGGGTAAAACGTCAACTCAGGTCAACATACACTCACACTTCAAATTTTTTGGTCAACATTAAGATTTTGAAGTCACATTCATCATTTGATCAAGGGATGATCATGATTCATCAAGAAAACTCAAGATTCATCAAAAGTCAAACGTTACCAAATTATGGTTTTCTTAAGGAGAAGTCAACTGAACTTTGACCAAGCATAACTTTCACATGCTTCATCAGTTTTTGCTCAACCAAAGCTCATGTTGAAGGAAATTCAATTCTCTACATCTTTGTATCTCTAATCTCAAGTCCAAAAATTCTTCATTTTAGATATATGAGTCAATATATTATAGGTCATTTCAAAAGTCAACAAAAGACACTTTTTGTCAAGACAACTTACAGAGATTGTAGAGGACATCTTGAGCTTTCCAAAAAGTCAAAGATCACCTTCATATGATAAAAATTGAGAGAGTTACGATTGGTGAAAGTTTGGGAATTTTGAGAAAATGCATGAAACCCAAATCGATCAAACTTGAATTTTTGGGCTAGTGGGATTACTTTTCAAGGTCCAAACGTGTATTAGACCTCATAGTGAACCTATGAACCTATTCATACACCACTTTGATTTTTATTCCATTTATTTTTTATTTTATTTATTTAAATTCAAAATAAATTAAATAAAATCAAGGGTTTTGTACAAAGGTCCAAGCCAACTTCTTTTGACCTTATTTTCTCCTACAAATATACTCATTCGAACAACAAGAGAAGAACATGAAAACCTTTCAAGAGATCCCATTCCAGAAACTTCAAATTTTCTCAAAACTAGGACAAACTACAAACCCTATTTCAGCCTCTCTCAAAGCAAGCCAACCAAACCATTCAACTCCAGAGGCATTGTAGGGTAAGAATGAATCAATCATGAGGATCTAAATGGCTTGAAATGCACAACCATGCACCACCAGTTTTTGTCTTTTGCATGAAATTCATATTGTCACTTTTATAATATTTTGATGCATACTAACATCACTAATATTCTTCTAAGATGTCAATAGGAAGGTCTGAACCATCACATGGCCCCCATAATTCCTGGAGGGAAGGTTGCCATATTTGAACCATTTTAGGTTATTTTTTCTGTATCTCTTTGTACAGGGAGATTCAACCAAAACTAATGGCACCATTGAATTTGCAAGGCCCAAATTAGGGGGTAGGATACCTCTGAATCATTGAAGTTTACTATGTTGCAGGGACAAAAACTGTGCTCGCCGGAGAAGACTACCGGAGCTAGGGCTCTGGCACCTCTCCGGTCCAGTGATTTTGTTTATTATATGTTTAATTGTGTTCATTAATGTACCATATGAAACAGCCACCCCAGTGGCAAGCCTGCATGATAAGGCATTGGTATAGGAGGGCGTGGGTTCGATTCCTGACTTTTGACTTTTTTATATTTTCCAATGTTTTGCAGGTTTTTTTATATTTTACATTATACCCATCCTCTTAACACCAGCGCGCGTCTAGCGCAGTGGTAAGCTATGCAGTGGAAAAGGAAAAGGGCGTGGTTTCAACACCCACCCCTGACATTTGTTTTCTTTTTTGGTTTTCTAACCCCTTTTACATTGATTTTTCTTTCCCTATTTTATTTTTTGACAAACTTAAATCCTTTTTAATTAATAACAAAAACCTTTTTTTTCTTGAACTCTATAAACAATTAGGTTTTGGTTTTCTTATTAATCTTTTAATTAATTAATTAACCATATTTTTTAATTAATTAGATTATTAGGTTTTATTTAATTAATCATCATCATAAATAATTTTTTACAAAAATCCCTAACAATCATTCAAACCATTTTTTTCTTATTTCTTTTTATTTTGTATTTACATTTCCTAGATCAATTGTATAGGGCACATTTTCTATGTAATAGTGTAGCTCTATATCATTCGCATTTTCACATTATGTAATTGTTTCTAGGATGTAATAGTTTTAGGATTTTTCTTTTCTGTACCTCTATTATGTAACTGCCCCAAAGCTTTATAATAGCCTAGGTTTAGCTTTCTGCCTTTATCTTCTACTACTATATTTGCTATATTAATGTTAGTAATTAGGGTTTGTATGGAAAGATAAAACCAAACGCTAGAAAACCTAATTTCAAGATGAATATGACTGAATCAAATACACTTTACACTTACACCTTTAGGGTAAAATCTCTTTGTTGTCTTCAGAATAAATGGTCATGTCCCTTGAAAGTGGGGATACTTTAGCAAAGACCCTAGAATAAAAGATCATAGTCCCTCGATGACCCTTGGACATTTCCTTTCGAAAAATGATCTAGTCCCTTACGAAACAGCTAAAGCATCCTTACAAGTTGCCTCTGATGACCGTACGATAACCTCCGCTTATCCCTTCACATCCAATAGATGGGGCTACCTACCAACTAATGGTATGGATAACACTATCTCTAAAGAATAAGAAAAAGTACAAGAATGACCTTGAGTGGGTAGGATACTTTTAATCGCTTGCTCACAAATTTTTCTAAAAAAAACATTTCTAACATCACACTTTCAAAAAAAAATACTTTCAAATACATTGTACGCGTTCTTGAGGACTGATACAAGAACCATTACACATTTCGCGTTACATTGAAATTCTTAATATTTCAAACAAACACACACACAAAAAGAAATTTTTCAAAAGTGAGCTAAGAGATTAAGAGCCCGTAGATAACTATGGATGAAAAGTGTGCTAACAACTTCCCTTTTCATAACCTACCCCCCGAACTCAAAATATATCAAGGTCTTTCTTGTTCTTTTCACCCTTTTCTTATTGGATAAAGAAAAGTCGGCGGTGACTCTTGCTATCTGCACCATTTATGATAAAACGCAAAACAAGTCAGTTCTCCCACTGTATTACAATCATCAACCAGGTTTTATCCAAATTGTTTCCAATCCTAAAACCATGGATCTTACATTATTATTAAAATTTGAGCCATTATCAGTGATTATTTTACATGGGATACAATACCGGCAAATAATCTGATTCTTGATAAGCTGGACCACATCTGGCTTGGTCACATTGGCATAAGATGCCGCTTCCACCCACTTGGTAAAATAGTCAATAGCCACAAGGATGAACATGTGTCTGTTTCAAGCTATAGGATAAATCATTCCAATCATGTCAATTCCCCACTTAGATAAAGGCCATGGAGATGAGATAAAATTGAGATGAGTTAGAGGAAGATGAATCTTATCAGCATAAATTTGACATTTATGACACTTCTTCACAAAGTCGCAGCAATCAGATTCCATTGTCATCTAATAATAACCTGCTCTGAGCATATTCTTTGCCATTGCATGTACATTGGCATATGAGTACCAAAGGATCCTTCATAAAATTATTTCATGAACATGTCTACTTCGTGTCTATCCACACATCTGAACAAGACCATGTTAAAGCTTCTCTTATACAAAACACCTTTATTGAGGAAGAAACTATCATCAAACTTTTTCAAGGTTTTCTTATCTTTATTTGATGTACCAAGTGGGTACTCATGACTCTGGAGGAAATGCTTGATATCATAATTCCATGGCTTATCATCTAATACCTTTTCCACAGCAAGCACATGAGCAGGTCTCTCCAGACGTATGATTATAATCTGAGGTGCTTCATTAGGGAAATTCACCTTGTACATGGAAGACAAAGTGGCCAAAACATCTACACCTGATTCTCATTTTGAGGAATATGATGAAATTCAACTTTGTTAAAGAAGGGAAACAACCTTCTTACGTAATCCTTATAGGTAGTCAAGCCAGGATGACGAGTCTCTCAATCTCCTTTAATTAGATTAATTACCAAAGCTGAGTCTTCGTACACATCAAGAATTTTGGTTCATAGATCAATGGCTTCCTTGAGACCCATGATACAAGCTTCATAGTCTTCCATATTTGTTCATGCAATTAAACATCAATCTTGCAGTGAAAGGGATCAGGGAACCTTGAAGAGTAATAATAAATTCATCAATTCTTTTACCGTAAGCATTTACATCTCTGTCAAATATCAACCCCCCCCCCCCTTCGGGATCCTAGTTCTGGGCCTTTCTTAGGCAAAGGTTCATCACAAACTTTGGCTTTTAGATACATCACATATTTTTCAGGGAAATCAATCCTGATGGAATGTTAATCTTCAATTGGATGGTGAGCCAAATGATCTGCCAAAAAACTTCCTTTAAATTCTTTTTGAATGAGGTGTTCGATGTCATATTCCAACAGCAACATCTGCCAATGAACAATCCTTCTGCTAAGAGTGTGATTTTCAAAGGTATAATTGATTTGATCTACTTTAGATATCAACCAAGTAGTATAAGCTAACATATAATGACGTAACCTCTTTGTTGCCCAGGCTAAGGAACAATAGGTCTTTTCAAGCAATGAATAACGTGACTCACAATCTTTGAACTTCTTGCTCAAATAGTAAATGGTATGTTCTTTCTTATAATTGTCATCTTGTTTAACCATGATACAACCCATGGAATTGTCTAGCACAATTAGATAGATGGTCAAATGTCTTCTTTCTTTAGGTGGGAGCAAAATAGGAGGCCCGAGAAGATACTATTTGATGTTGTCAAAAGTTTTCTGGAAATCATCAGTCCAAACACAACCCTGATCTTTTTTCAAGATCAACTTTAATAGATCTTTGATTGACAATGAAACCCCAGAACTTCTCTTAACACACACCAAAAGTGCACTTATTTGGCCTCAAGAGGAGACGAAACTTCCTCAAATGCTGAAATAGCTTTAACAAATCATCAATATGACCCTCTTCAGTATGAGACTTAACAATCATATCATCGATATATACATCTATGTTCTTGTGCATCATGTCATGGAATAGGGTAGTCATCACCCTCTGGTACATTGTACTAGCATTCTTCCATCTGAAGGGCATCACTCTGTAATAGAATGTTCCCCATGGTGTGATGAAATTTATTTTCCATGTCCTCAAGAGCTATCTTAATTTGATTATAACCGGGAAAACCATCTATGAAGGAGAAAACATTTTTTTTGTGTTATCTACCAACATATCAATGTGTGGTAGAGGGAAATCATCTTTTCAGATGGTCTTGTTTAGGTCTCTGTAATCAACACACATTTGAACTTTCCCATTTTCTTCAGAATAGGAACAATATTGGAAATCCACTATGGGTAAACTAATGTGATAAGAAAATCAACATTAATCTGCTTAAAAACTTCTTCTTTGATCTTGAGAGCCATGTCAGGGTGAGTTCTTTGCAACTTCTACTTCACAGGAAGACATTTTGTCTTCAATGGCAATTTATGCTCTACAATATTTGTATCAAGATCTGGAATGTCTTGATAGGACCAAGCGAACACATCCACATATTCTCTAAGCAACACTATCAAACTTATCCTGACATCCTAGCCTAGTAGCGCCCCAATGTTGACTTCTCTTCTATCCTCTTTAGAACCCAAGTTGACCAGTTCTAAAGGCTCTTTGTATGGCTGAATGGCCTTCTCCTCGTGCTCAAGCAACCTAGTAAGTTCTTCTGGAATCTCATCTAATTCCTCCTCTTCTGCTTCATACACAGGAAATTCAAAGTTGGGAGAGGGCGCATAGTCATTGTTTTCAATGAATTTTTTAACTAATCTGCACATATGATTGATGCTTGATTTTAGAAAATAGATAAATTTGAAAGTGATATGCATATAAAGAAATTATTATTATTTAAGGGTTTTTTAGGTTACCATTTTTCCAGAAAATAAAAAAATAAAAAATGCAATATGGACAACAAAATATCTTTTATTGATGATTCTAATAATTGAGACAAAAGGGTCAGTCCAAATAATTAATTTTCACCTTGGGTTGAGCTAAAGGATTTTTTTGAAAAACAAGAAAAACTAATTACTTTGAAATGTGTATAATAGAAGGAATGTCAACAACTGTCAAATTTTTCCTCGTCCCTCCGTGAGTTACAAAGCTCGGATAATCTGCTTCTAAGTCATCATCTATAATAGCATCAACCTCTGGATGAACTGGATTGGAAAAACCTCCATTGCGAAACAAATTTTCAATTGGAGGAAAAGAAACCTCCTTCTTCATATACTTTTTAGATGCATTAGAAAATCCCAGCCTGACACGGAGCATGTTATCTGGAATATTCAAAACTTGACCCCATCCTTCGGTAGAACCTTGCTGAACTAGCTGTTATGTAGCTTTCAGGGAAGAGATGGATACCCTACTTTTCTTAACACAATCAACACAAAGGGCTTGAAATAAAGTCCTAATAGCTTCATTTGCATCAATATAATTAAATGACGAGAGATGAATCACCAATACCGCCTGCTAACCTCCTACAACCATAAGTTTTCCATTCTAGACGTGCAACCCATGATTAACCTCCCGGAGCAGCTCACATTGGATCCAGTGCTGGAAATTGGGCCTAAACTTTTATTGCTATTCACAACCCCCTCTTTTGATGATTCAGGCCCAACTGCCTCTCTTTATATTTTCTTTTTTTCTTTTATTATTTATTTCACTTAATTAAAATACAAAAAATTAGTTTTTTAGGTTTTCTTAATTAAAATAAATTACGTTTAGTTTTTTAATTAATATTTTAATAATTTAATTAATTAATTAATTTTTTAATTAAAACTTATTGGATTTAATAGGGTTTAATTAATTATTACAAACCATATCTTTCATAAAAAATCACTAGAAATATTTTCCTTTTCTATTTTTATATTTTTTAGATCGAGGGTGTAAGTTGCACGAATGTAATAGTCTAGATTTTATTTTTCGCTCCTTTTTCATTATCATGTAACTGCTTATGGGATGTAATAGTCTAAGTTTAAATTCCGCACTTTACTTTCCTGCATCTTTTTATGTAACTGTCCCAAAGCGTTGTAATAGTTTAGGGTTTACGTTTCTGCCTTTACTTTCTGCACTTTACTATATTTTATGCTACTACTTAGTAATGAGGGTTGTATGGAAAGACTTAAACGAATCGTTAGAAAAACCCTAATTCAAGACAAAATAACTTAATACAAATCACTTGCACACTTACACCTCTAGGGTAACCTCCCTTGTTGCATTCAGAATAAAAACAATCATGTCCCTCGAAAGTGGGGATGCTTTAGCAAAGTCCTTTGATTCAAAGATCATAGTCCCTCGATGACCCTTCGACATTGCCTTTTGGTAAATGATCTAGTCCCTTATGAAATTGCTAAAGCGTCCCTACCAGTTTCCTTCAATTATTGTACGACGACCCTCGCCTGTCCCTTCACATCTAATGATAGGGCTTCCTACTAACTAATGGTACAAACAAGAATATTTAAAGGAGGAGAAAAATACAAGAACGACCTCGAGTATAGTAGAACTCTTAGTCACTTTCTCACAAAGTTCTTCAAAACATAAAAACATTTCTCACAATCACACTTTTCAATAAATATTTTCAAACAAACACTTTGTACACATTCTTGAGGATCGACATGAGAATCATTAAAAAGTTTCACCTTACATTGGAAACCTTTCGAAATATTTTATAAATACACGACACAAAATAATTTTCAAAAAGTGAGCTAAGCGATTAAGAGCCTGTAGATAACTACGGATGAAAAGGGTCCTAACACCTTCCCTTTTTATAACCTACCCCCCGAACTAAAATCTTTGAGGTCTTTCCTGTTCTTTTCACCTTTCCTAAATATTGAATAAAATAAAAGTCGGTGGCAACTCTTTCTAACAGCAACATTTGCGATAAAACGCAAAATCAAGTTAGTTCTCCCACCGTATCAACAGGAGAAACCCAATGGTTTTTCTCGGATGAAGACCCCTACAAATCTCAACCCAAACTAATTGGAAATCCACAATTCTTTGTCTAGATGGCACCCCGATGGAAAATCATCATAATGTAATGTTGGTGTGTATGCATAGATTGGAATGTTGAAGAAGAAGAGGAAATGTAGGCTAATTTATGGTATCACCAAGTTGGAATGATATATTTATAGTTGGACTCTTTTTAGGTAAAAGAGGATAGTTTAAGAATGAAAAAATAATGAAAAAATGACCCACAAAACAATATGTGTCGACCTGAAAAAGTTATATGTCGACACATACAAAACAATAGTTACAAGCTTTAAAAATGCAGTACATGTGTTAACCTGAAAATTGTATGTGTTGACACATGTGTTTGTGTTTTAAAGTAGAAATGATGAAATCTTTAATATTGAAGTACATGTGTCAACCTGAAAAAGTTATGTGTTGACACGTACTGAAACTTTTAAGAAAATGTAGAATTTATGTGTGAACACATAGAAATATCAGGTCCACACATAAGTGTTGATTTTGTGCAAAAACTGAATTTTCATGATTGGGACCAATTTTAAATTTATTTTAAATGATTCCTAAGACCTCTAATGCAAGGGAGTGCCACAAGACATAAGTATACTGTCCACCATATTGAAATCCTAGCTTTCCGAGTTTTGACATCATGCAAAACCTCTAATAGTGAAGTTGCACTCACAGTAAAGATGAAACATTCTCGGCTTTCACACGTCTTGGCAAGTTATCTAAAAATAAATTGAATTAATAAATAGTTGTCATTCGAAGTGATCATGGAGGTGAATTTGAAAACCACCTCTATGAAGAATATTATGGTAAATTTTGTATTGGACATAACTTTTCAGCTCCTAGAACTCCACAACAAAATGATATTGTGGAACACAAAAATCGTATTTTAGTGGAGTTGGCAAGAAAAATACTCAACGATTCTAGTCTACAAAAATATATTTGGGCCGATGCTATTAGTAGGACTTGTTATATCTTGAATATGATACTTATTCGTACTATAGTTGACAAAACTCCTTATGAACTTCTAAAAGGTAGAAAACCAAATTTATCGCATCTTCATGTCTTTGGATGTAAAAGTTTTGTTTTAAATAATGGAAAAGATAATCTTGGAAAATTTGACGCAAAAGTGATGAAGGTAACTTTTTGGATGCTTACAATCTAGTAAAACATATAGAGTTTATAAGAAAAGATTACTTATTGTCTAAGAGTCAGTTTATGTTACATTTGATGAGACTTGCCCATATAGTATCGAGAAAGTTATTTCTTTTCATGGTTTAGGTGGATCTACAGAAAACATACTCAAAGACACTTATAAAGGAGTTGATCAACCTAAAACGGTGGAAATTGAGAAAGAGGAATATGACAACCAAGAAAAGAAGGATGATGAAAGTAAAAAAGAAGATGATGGTATTCCATTGGAGTGGAGATCCTCCAAGGATTATCATATCGACAACGTTATTGGGGATATCACAAAAGAGGTGACAACACACTCTAAGATAAGTGATCTTTGTTATCACCATGCATACATATCACAAGTTGTACCTAAAATTCTAAGGATGCCTTACTAGATGAGCATTGGCTTATGACTATGCAAGAATAATTGAATCAATTTGAAAGAAATGACGCATGGGACCTGTCCCTCATCCACAAAATCGTCAAGTTATGGGCATTTCATGGGTATTTAGGAATAAACTTGACGAACATGGTGTGATAACGAGAAATAAATCTTGTCTTGTGGCTTTAGGGTATAACCAATAGGAAGGCATTGATTATGAGGAAACTTATACTCTGGTTGCCTGACTTAAGGCTATACGCCTTTTATTAGCGTATTCATTCTTTAAGAACTTCAAATTATATCAAATGGATGTTAAAAGTGTGTTCCTTAACAAATACCTAAGGGAAAAGGTGTATGTTTCACAACCTCCCGATTTTGAAAATTATGAGTTTCCTTATCATGTTTTAAAGCTAAAACGTGCTTTGTATGGTCTTACACAAGCCCCAAGGGCATGGTATAACCGACTTAGAGGGAAGGTAGATAATACACTCTTTATTAAACATAAAGGAAAACACGTTTTACACATTCAAATTTATGTTGATGATATCATTTTTAGATCAACTAACATGCATCTTTTCAAGGAGTTCTCTAAGCTTATCCATGGAGAGTTTGAAAACGAGTCTAATGAGAGAGTTGAACTACTTTATCGAACTACAAATTAATAAACTCGATGAAGGAACATTTGTATGTCAAATCAAATATTGTCTCAAATTACTTAAAAGATTCGGTGTGGACGGTGCACAGGAAATTGACACACCTATAGCCACAAATGATAACATAGTTAGAGATGAAAAGGGTAAGGATGTTGAGTTCAAAAAATATAGAGGCATGATTGTATCTCATCTTTATATTACCACGTCTGGGCCTGATATTACGTTTAGTGTTTGTATGTGTGAACAATATCAAGCGGCTCCCAAAGAAACTCACTTAAAATTAGTTAAGCGTATTCTTAGATACCTTATTGGTACCTGTAAGTTTGGGCTTTGATTTCCAAGGGAAGAGTTTGTAGCTTGGTAGGTTATTCCGGTTCAGATTTTGCCGGTTGCAAATTGGAAAGGAAAAGTACTAGTGGAACTTATCAAATGTTTTCAAAATCCTTGGTTAGTTGGCATATAAAAAAGAAAGTTTTCGTTGCTTTGTCAATGGCTGAGATAGAATACGTGGCAGCCGGTAGTTGTTGTGCCAAAATTTTGTGGCTTAAACTACAATTTCTTGATTTTGATATTAAACTTTCACGTATTTCCATCATGTGGGAAAACACTAGTGTCATTAATCTAACCAAAAATCATATGCCACATTCTCGCACTAAAGATATCGATATACGTCACCACTTCCTCCGCGATCATGTTGAAAAAGTGGATGTTGTGTTCGAGCATGTTGATAGTAAAAATCAACTTGCTGATATTTTCACTAAACCTCTCGCAACTGAACAATTTATCAAATTACATGGGGAATTGTGGATCATCAATATCTCCAATGTTACTTAATCCTATCATGTTGCTTTCACTTTATACTTTCACTCTAACTCTTTTTTTGAGTATTTTATATCATGGTGTGTGAGTGAAACTTCTGTTTCATCAAGAGTGAGGTAATATCGTTTCAACCCTACTACAGGAAATGAATTTAACAACGGTTGAGAAAGATATATAACCACACGGGACCAGGCGTTTTTATGTAGCATGTGGTTGTATATTTGGTACTTACAATCACGACCCAATGACCATCGTAGTAAACTGGAAAGCACGTACCTTATAACAACGGTTATTCCTATTACCCGTTGTGATATTTCATATGAATAAATGTCAAATTTTCATACCAGAATCAGCACTAAACCAATTTTGAATTGATATCGAAACTTGTATTACAAGTACACAATTCCATTAAGTACATCAAAATTTGAACATTTCGAGGGTGCAATCTTCCCAACTTCCAAGAGAAAAGATATATTATAGAATTAAAGAAACAATGATGAGTTTGATTTTTAAACTTCCAAGAGACAGAAATGAAGAATCAAAAGGAACAACATAAAAGCAGAAGAACCAAAACACAAAAACAACTTCACCCAAAGAAATCAACATGTGTTATCCTAATGAAGCTACCAACAATGATGAGAATCAAAATGTTGCTATAGAGGATGATGTGGTGCAAAACCAACCTTAAAATCAAGATGTAGTTGTAGAGGGTGTTGTGGTTCAAAATCAACCTCAAAATCAAGATGTAGTTGTAAAGGGTGTTTTAATGCAAAACCATCCTCAGATTCAAGATGTTTATGTAGAGGGTGTTGTGTTTAGACTAATGAGAGCTCTCTGGGTGAGGAGAAGAAGAAGAAGAAGAAGTAGAAGAAGAAGAATAAGAAGAAGAATGTTGAGAAGGAAAATGATGATTTTTTTCAATTGTTATGATGATGATGAGAATGCCTATGATTGGTCTAACTTTATCTCAGCGAGAGGATTTAGATTTGATTATGGTTTTTGATCATGTAATGTAAGTCTTATGTAATGAAGTTTTAATCTGCTTAACTCTCTTAAGGTTATGAACTTAAACATTCAACTTAAACATTAAACTTGACCAATAGCTTAAATTACAAAATATAAAAAACACATAGAAAATTATGGCGAAGAACTTACTCGTAAGAAACTATATAATAGTTGCATAATCCTGTCAAGTTCACTGCATCTTCAACTATTACATTTCATAACAAAGTAAATATTAAACATAAAGGATATAAGAAAACATAACATTTTCAAATTTCAAACCCTTATTCAACTATAACATTTTATAACAAAGTAAATATTAAACATAAAGGAGATAATAAAACATAACATCTTCAAATTTCCAGAAAATCTCTCGGACTTTAGTTTGTCATTCAAACTCTTGTTCTTCTTTTTTGAATCTGTATACAGAACCTTCAAATACCCAACATATTCCAACTTTGGCATCATACTACTCTCATTTTCCAATTTTTGTTCATCACCCCATATTAATAAATTATATGTTTCATCACTCCACCAATTTGGACATCTCCAAAAAAACATTCCTTTATTTTGATCCCTCTTACATTGGTACGAAACTATATGACTGTCATAACCACAAAAAATTCCAAATCAATATTTTACACCTTTCGATGATTTACCATTCAAATGTGACATTGAGACGAAACTGGACAACAAAAATGAGTGTTAGGGTTGTTTTCTTCTTCCCGACGATGTCGACGGTATTAGTGTTAGGGTTGTTTCTTTTATAAGTGGAGTAATGGGTACTTAGTGTTTAATATATATAAAGAATCACTGATGTGTAACAAAGGTTGTACAAAAGAACCGTAGTGATATCCCTATTATTTTTTAATTATATATATATATATATATATATATATATATATATATATATATATATATATATATATATATATATATATATATATATAAAACTGAAAAGGTGTGCATTAACGTAAAAAGGATAAACTATTTGAGGGAGATGAGGATCGAACACAGGAAAGCTGGACTGTATCACCATGGTTATTGAATTTACCATAATTATAACCTTAAAATTTTCATTTAAAAAATATTAAAAAAATGTTAGCACGTTAGTTTAGCAGTGTCACTACGGTTTTGGGGCGAACCGTGGTGAGTATGGAGTTGTTGTTTGTGCGTTTTATAGTAGTGCAATTTCTCCTTAAGATTTGCTTTAATGAATGTTACTTGTTCATTTCCAAAAATGTTTGATACTCTCTCAATATAAAACCATGAATGTTCATTTCCAAATTTTTTTGATTGACAACCATTATGTGTTCTCAATTTACATGCTTATAATGACTTCATGTATTAATTATTTCATATTTGTATAAGTTTGTTCTTGTGGTGGAAGCATGTGTTTTTTTTAAAGCTTATTTCTTGCATTTGTGCTTGAGTTACTTGTATGTGTGTTATTTGCAATGTGTTTTTCTTGTTGTTTTCGTCTACATGGTATGACAAACATCTTCATTTTTGGTTTTAGTAGCGAAATGTTCTTGTCGCTATGCTAGGCACATGTGTGTCTGTCATCAGGAGTTCCATTTTATTGTGTTACGTAAGCGTAATTCTACAAAAGCAACTTCAAATATTTGCTTCTTCACTTCCTGTTTATTCTTTATGCATTTATATTAAATTTGTTGTAATGTTGTTTGCTGGTTATTTATCAATTTCTCATCATTACATATATATGGGGATATGTATTGTTGCTCTTCTAGGAAAAAATTCCTCTGAGTGATTTATTAGTATTTGTACAAGAATATGATACTTCTCATGGTTTGCCATCTTTCTTTTTGATGTTTTCAAAGGGTGAGAAACATAAACAAGAGGTAGTTGGGAAGCACAAAGTCAGGGGAAGTCTGCAATAAGTAAATGAAATGCATCATCACAAGTTTTTCCATCATCAAAAAGGGGCAGTATGTGAGTACAACTTCCCCATTAGATATTTTGCATGATGTAAAACTAGGAAAAGTTAACATTTCTATATATTGGACGATATCTCTATGTCTTGTGGCACTTCTTTGCATTAGGGGTCTTAGGAACCATTAAAAACCACTTTGAAATTGATCTAAGTTTTGAAAGACAAGTTTCTGCATAAATTTCCGTTGCATGTGTCGACACATATGAATTTCAGGTCGACACATGCAACTCGATTTTGAACCCTGTAGCTTCTGGAAGGCTCAGGTCGACACATGCATCATACATGTCGACACATACTGAACCTTTTCTGAAATTACAGAAAAACTTATTTTATGTGTCGACACATACAAATTTCAGGTTGACACATTTTCTGTTGTTTTAAAGCCTGTAGCTACTGAATGTTTCGGTCGACACATTCATCTTTTCAGGTTGACACATACAACTAAAACTTGACGTATGTGTTGACACATACGCTTTTTAGGTCGACACATACAATTTTTAGGTCGCCACATATTGTTTGTTTATGTCAAATTTTCAATTCTTTTTAATTCCGAAAATATCCTTTTTGCACATAAACTTACACAACTATAAATACATCATTCATGCATTATTCTAACTTGATGATACCATAAAAATTTCCTGTAAATGCTCTTCACCTTTAACCTCTAACCTATGAATACACACTAACAAATCATCATAATAATATTTTTTTGGGTGCCATCTAGACGAGGTTCGATAACGTGTAATCAGGTTCTTGTGTAGCCGAAAATATTAGGTTGAGATTTGCAAGGGTCTTTATCTAGAAAAACCACAGGTTTATCCTCCAAGATCACTGATTGATTTCGGGGTTTTTGTTCAAGACATTCAAAAGAGGATTGAGGTCTATTGAAAGCCTTTGGAGATACAAAATGCAAAGGACCCTTTGGAGATAAAGAACACATAGGAAGTAGCGCGAGAACGACGAATCAAATTGAAGTCTTATGTTGAAATAGTTGAAATTGATGGTGCACGAAAGCTTTGGAGATAAAGTACACAAAGGAGTAGAAAGATCTAGAAAATTAATTTGTAGCTATTGTGTCTTTTTCTTTCTCAAGATCTAATGAAGAGAAGTTGTTGAATCAACAAAAAATGTTAGGGTTTATGGAGTTGCTCTTGGAACACTTCTCTTTTATCAAACTTTTTGCATATTAAGAATTATCCTAATTCCATTGGAATTAGGTGCAGACATACCCACACGCAAGGACAAAAGTGGGGGAACTGTGAAGACAAATCCACTTGTCTCTTTTTCATATTATTTTACTTTCTTTAATTTTCATCAATCAATTTATCTAATATCAATGCATAATTGATTGACTCTTAGGAATTTTTCCAAACTGTTTTGTGTTGAATCAAGTGTTGTTATTCTTTATTATAAATTTTGATTATAAGTTCTTTTTGTATCAACACACATCAAAGGGAAAATTATGAAAATTCAGTTGCACACCAAGTGTTCGACAAATTGTTTTATTAGTTCTTTTGATAAGTTCCATTGGAAATAGTATTACTAGTAACTTGCTATAAATGATTGATAACATGTTACTTGATTGAAGTAAACATAATTCAGATTATTATATTCATTCCATATTAATTTTTATATTTTCATATCCAATTACCAATAACACAGTTCATATAGACGACATATTTTTAAAACCTTTCGCTTGCACTCTTTTATTAAACAATTTTAAAACCTTTCGCTTGCACTCTTTTATTAAACAATTTTAAAACCAGATTTTTTTATCTGGACTTTTGGCTTTGTGATCTATTCACCCCCTCTAGATAAGGCGTCATCGTCTAACATACATCATCCACTTGGATCATATGAGACAGATCATGAATGTACCTCCTCAACTGAGACACATGAAACATATCATGAAAATTAGCAAGCACTGATGGCAACGCAATCTGATAGGCCACTTCTCATATCCTTCCCAAGATCTAGTATGAACTGACAAAACATAGCATGAATAGATGGAGACTTCAAAGCTCTACCAACATCAATTACCGGCATAACTCTCAAAAACACATGCCCCCCTCCTAGAACTCAAGTGCTTTTATCCTTTTGTCATGATAACTTTTCTGATGACTATGTGACACTTTCATGTTCTCTTAGATCTTCATGATCAACTCAATTGTCTACTGAACAATTTCAGGTCTAAGCACAACACTTATGCCTGACTCATGCCAACACAAAGGAGTCTTTTACCTCCTACCATATAATACCTCATACGGTGTCATTAAAATAATAGAATGGAAACTATTGTTGTAGGTAAACTCAACAACAACAAGTAGAAATCCCAAACACCACTTTGTTCTAGCACACAAGCCCTCAACAAATCACCCAACGACTAGATAATTCTCTCTGTTTAAGCATCCTTCTATGGATGATAAGATGAACTGAACCTCATCTTAGTACCCAAACTAGTTTGCAGACTTTCCCAGAACCTCGATGTAAATCTCGGATCTCTATCTGACATAATACTTGAAGGAATACCATGCAATCTTAGAACCCCATCAATATACAATTCTACCAAATTCTTCAAAGAATAAATGAACCTCGTTGGTATAAAATGAGCCGATTTGGTCGACTTATCCATAATCACCCAAATTGAATCGCATCCCTTCGATGTCTTCGAAAAACCTGTTACAAAATCCATAGAAATGCTATCCAACTTGCACTCTTGAATATTAAATAGTTGCATCAGACCTAATGGCTTCAGATGTTCAATATTTGACTTTTGGAAAGTCAAACAAGCATATACAAATTCAACAACCTCTTTTTTCATTGTTGGCCACCAAAACAACATATTTAAGTCTTGACACATATTGGTTGGACCTGGATGGATACTCAGTTTACACAATGTCCTTCTTCAAGAATACTTTTTTTAAGTTCGGGCACACCTGAAACACAAACACTGTCTCTGAATCTCATCACTCCATTCTTGTCAATCCCGAAGTCACCACCTTCACCATTATTTATCAAAACTAACTGCTGAATCAATTCCAAGTTGATCTTATGTCCTTTCCTGATCTCTTCAAGGATACCACTGGTCAGTTTCAACATACCTTACTTTACACTTCTAGGAATCTCTTCACATACCAAACTTATATCTTTGAATTGTTCAATCATTTCCAACTCTCAAACCATAAGTAGCGGCATGTGCAAAGACTTCATATTCAATGCATCAACTAAGATATTAGCATTACCAAGATGGTAACTTAAACTAAAATCATAATCTTTCAGGAACTCTAACCACATTCTTCGCCTCATGTTCAAATAAATTCTTTAAGATTTTGTGATCACTGAATACCTCAAATCGTGAACTGAACATGTAGTGTCTCAAAATCTTAAGCACAAACAAACAATGGCTTCTAACTCCAAATCATGTGTATGATAATTTGTCTCATGAAATTTTAACATTCTAGAAGCATAAGCCACAAGATGACCATTATGCATCAACACACCACCTAAACCCATCTTTGATGCATCATAATAAACCACAAAGGACTCACTTGGATTCTGAAAAATTAACACTGGAGCAGTCACCAACTTCTTCTTGAGTTCTTAGAAAATTTCCTCACATTTCACATCCCAAAGATAAGCTTGACCTTTTCTAGTCAACTGAGTCAAAGGCAATTCGAATCTGGAAACACCTCTAATGAACCTCCTGTAATAACCAGCCAAACCCATAAAACTTTTGATCTCTGTAACAGACTTCGAAGTCTCCCATGGTAACACAATATACACCTTTGTCAGATCAACAACAATACCATCACTGTAAATCAAGTGACCAAGGAAACTCACTCCCTTCAACCAGAACTCACACTTATATATCTTCACATACACTTCTTTTCTTGAAAAACTTCTAACACCACTCATAAATGTTCTATGTGCTCTTCGTCATTCTTAAAATACACCATAGCATCGTCGATGAACACAACCATAAACTTATCTAAGTATAGATGGAAAATATTATTCATATACTCCATGAATACTCCTTGTGAATTAGTCACTCCAAACGACATTATAGTATACTCATAATGACAATACCTCATCCTGAATTTAGTCTTCAGAACATCGCCTGGTTTCACATGAATCTTATGATAACAATACCTTAAATCTATATTACTGAACACACAAGGACCCACCAACTGCTCCATCAGATCATCAATTCTCAAAAGAGGATACTGGTTATTTATAGTAACTTTATTTGGTTATCTATAGTCAACATACAACCTCATACTATCGTCTTTCTTCTTAACTAGCAAACACTGACGCACCCATAGAGAAACACTTGGTCGAAAAAAATTGTTCTCAAGGAACTCTTACAATTGTTTCTTTAGTTCCACCAACTCTAAAGCATACTCCTATATGGAGTCATTGACACCAGACTCGTACCTGGTACCAGGTCAATGGAAAATCCACCTCGCGCTCTGGAGGTAAATCATTGATATCATCTGGAAACAATTTTGGAAATTCACACACAACTGACAACTTCATCATCATATATTTCTTATTTATTTCCAAAGCAATAAAACATCACAAACATTTGCGCATCATCCTTCAAAATTTCTTCTACTTTCTTAGCAGATACTCGTTACCTTCTTGAACTTAGATTCACGCTGTGGAGGCATGTCGCAGATATCTTCAGGAAAAACATTAGGAAATTACACACCATTGGTATATCACTAGCCTTCCCATTTCTCATTACTCTCTAAGAAGAAAACATCAACAATTCCTTGATCATTCTCCCTTAAAGACATCTCAATTTGACCAACAGACAAGAATATTAAATCTACATTCTCTTAGGGTTCGGGAAACAACACCTCTTCAACATCACCTACACTATTGCAATCAACGACACAATGATCAAACTATCCATTCCTGCTACGCTTCAAAGAAACAGAAGCTTCTCCTCCACTTATTTCAATCCTTCCCCTGCACACAAGTGGCTAGAAAAACAAGCAATCACTAACAATGTTTCACATGTATGTCGCATACTAAGGATGAAACAACATTAGACAACTTAACTGGATTGACTGACCTGCTGTGCTACCACTACTGTAACACCCCAAACCCAAAAAATTATTTATTAATTTTACTCGAAAATATAAGGTGTCACCAATGACAATCCTTTAACACCACGGGCATTTAATAAATACACAACGGAAAATATTAATGTTCATACAACACTTGTCATCGTACGCTCACCTTCACTTAGAGTATCATTACAGCGATATAGATATTAATTCAAATAATAAAAGATGGAAAACTTAGAATTTTAGTCTCAAACTTCATTTTAAACTAAAACTTTTGTCATGTGCAAATCTCAACAACTTCAACAAAACATCAACTAATACAAATAAACTCCAAATAAAACATAATAAGCAATCAATCATTCTCGACTTTCTAAACAATGATAAACTAAAGAATTAACTCCATGAGCTAACTCCCACTTACTACATCAATTCTACTCCTGAGTATCTGCAAGATGTCCTTGGTGGACAACATTCAGCAAAGGGGTGAGAAATACCATTCAATGTAAACAGTGTAAAGAATGCTAAGGTAGAAAAACATACAACAAGCATACATTCATTACACAATTGGCATCATCATCATTCATAATAACATACACATCTTTTAAACCACACAACAACATCAGGGATAATCAACAACATATGCAAGCATGTATGCAATGCACTCCACAACTGACTCATTATACATGCGGTACCATTTATGAACACTCAGGTGCATTTTTCTCCACGGTCCCCACCAAAGGACTTGATTTCCTTTTGGAACAAGATCACACCAAAAACGCCATCATCACCATAGGTAATTATAGCAGTAGAAATGTTGAGACTAAGCCATTGGATTGACTTAACTTGTACAGATCAAATAAAAATTTCCACCCCGCTTTATTGTTTTCAAAGGAATATGAAAAGAGCGAATAAAACCAAAAAAGAGGGGGGAGAATCTAGGTACAAGGATTGGTTATGAAAATGGAAGGTATTAGGACCCTAAACATTTATGGTACGCTGTAAAAACATCTTTGAAAATATTTGTATTTTGGATATAAAAAGGGTATACAAAAGAATAGATGGTGAAGATGAGAAAATAAGTATTTTTTACAATTTTTCACCCGCCGCAGTTGCGAACCTTTAGTGCCTACTTACCACCTTCCGTGTAACAGGTGATCAAGGTACTCGTAGTTCACCTTAAAAAATTTAAAAAACATGTGTATTGGTTAATTTTAAGAGAAAAGAGATTATCGTAATATCTTAGTAGAAAACATACTTACTACCCACAATTATGAGAAAGTAGAATTTGCATCATCTCAATGTGGAGGACATAGCTTGGATTTTAAAATAAACAAAGCCTCACTCAACACCCAAGTAGAAAATATCTCACGTCACTACATATCATAGAAGTGTAGTAGCTCACATCACTACAAGAATAGACGTGAGTCTAATCTTTTGAGAAAAAGGTTTTAAAGTAAAAAGCCAAAGTGGAAAAAATGGTTTCAATGAGGTTAATGGCTTTTTAGTATTTTAAAAGATGTCAAAGTATGGTTAAATTGACTAATATTTGATTAAGAAAAGATTTTTTTAAATGCATGGACCTAAGTCCAAGTTTATTATGAAAGAAGTTCAAGTTAGAAAATTGGAAGAGTTTTGAAAAGGAGGGAGAAGATTTTTGAAATTAAATAAGATAGAAGGAGATGAAGGGACAATCTAACCAACAAGAAGCCAACACTTGACATAAGAAGTCAATTTAGAATTCCCATCATTTGGATTATAACCAAGCAAGCAAAGATACTAAACCTCTGAGAAATACCAAGCTTCAGATGAATCAAGTCTTCACAAAAACTTGGCAGAGTAACAGCTGTATACAGGGGAGTTCTTAATCAGAGACAAAGCACATAATCAGAATAACCCGCACACAAATAAAATTAACCCAATGCCTTGGAGTAA
Organism: Vicia faba; assembly: GCA_948472305.1. Taxonomy (NCBI): domain Eukaryota; kingdom Viridiplantae; phylum Streptophyta; class Magnoliopsida; order Fabales; family Fabaceae; genus Vicia; species Vicia faba. The sequence goes on along the minus strand of CATIWC010000517.1, from coordinate 232,895 downwards.
ACCCCAAGAACTTCATACAAAATAACAACAGAGCAAAAAGGTCCCAAGTATCAAGGCTTCTAATCCTAAGTCTGAGAAATCCACAACTCCATAATGCCAATGATAGTAACCAGATATTCCAAGTAACCTTACAGTTTTTTATTGTTCAATATGATTATTAGGTGTCTTTAAAGGAAAAGAAAGCTCAAATGAGCAAAGATAAAATGACATAAAGATAAATGCTCCAGTGAGAAAAAGAAAAATGGCATGGAATATAAATGCTAAAATAAATGGTACATAAAAGTTAAGGCACATAAATATAGGCATAAGGTAAAGGCACAATGTGAAGTTATTTTTAATGAATTAGAAGTTAGAGAGTTAGTTGAATGACCATCTTGAAGCTTTCATTTGAGAACTAATTAGAAGATTGATAAAATCAAAGCTTCACAACAACAAGTCTCATCGCTTTTTGTCAAGTATATCATTCATTTCAAGTACTCAAAGCAAACCACATATGATCAACGATGTTCAAATGATTCACTTAAACCAAAGTTCATGAAGTTCATTAGAGGATGGATAAAATAAAAGCCTCCTAACAATAAACTTCAAAGTTATTGGATCCAAGGTTTCAAATTAAACATACTTAGGCGTGCAAACATAGAATTGGGCCACGAATGATCATTTTCTGAATCGGGACAAATTTAGCGCTATATTAAGCAATAGAAAGTGGACATATGTAGAAGTCACACCTATTTTGAGGCCGGTCAATAGAAATCTATGTACTAAACAAGTTAGAAAAATGACATGTAGATCATTCTCCAAAAAACATGTAGCACAAGTAAAAATAGGAAAGAGATAAGATGAAGAGGGAGGGGGATGCATCAAATGAAATAAGTGTTTCAAATATTATCAAGATCATACATCCATTTTAGTGGATTTGGTTTTTCAACCTATCAACACCCAAGATCCAATAAGGTTGCAGAACTTTTCCCCAAAAAAACACTCAAGTATCTCCAAATCTGGACCAATAAAAAAATTAATATAAAACAAAATTTAAATGATTTAAAAAAGAAATAATTGGTAAAATACCCAACATGTATTAAAACACCAAACATGATTCAATAAGTGTTGACAAATTTTTTCAAAATTTTTTTTAAGTCAGAAACTATTTTTTAAAATTTGAAGAATTAAGAAAATAAACCTTATTTTATGAAAAATAGTAAAATCAATAATAGAATAAAATGAGATCACCAATATTTGTCAAGAGGTCATTAGATCCTTCAATAATTTTTCCAGAATTTAAAAATCAAGAAATGTATTTTTAAACAATTAAAACAAATTAAATGAAGTGAAAAATCATAAAAAATACCAAATCACAAATAAAAATTGTGAAAAAAAATCAAAAATCACAAAATAAAATAATAAACCAAAAATAAATGTGGACCATCTGATCATTGTCAAACACATCAGTAAGCAGATCTGAGGGACCTAGCGCGTTGTGCATGTTATGAACCTTATTAAAAACACATAGAATCAGTAAAATACCAGCCAAGGAAATTAAAACAAATGTGACGCAATCAATGGTTGAAGAATGACATGCAGGTCGTCTTCAACCCTCAGACCCCTGTGCGTTGAAATTTTGTGAGATTATTCAAACAAAATATTAGAATCTTACAGCGGTATCATTGAATTCGTCTCTTCCAGATGATTCGAACCTACCCTTCACGAAAAATTTATTTAAAGTATAGCTCAGTCGGTTTAGAAAAAACCAAAGAGTTTTGAAAATTTTGAATTCAATAATAGATGCATGAAATGTATCAATTAACCAAAATTAAATTATCAGCAAGCATCAATGAACATCATAGACCATTTCAGTAATTTGAGTTAGAAGAATTGATGCCAATTACTACCTAAACGAAGTATGAAGAAATTGCTCTGAAACTTGACTTGGCTAGCGCGATTTAGAGTACCTCAAGGGTTGGTTCTTCTTTTGTTAGCTTCAATGAAGTTCAAGGAAGAAGAATCAATAAAGAAATTGGAGCTGGAAGTTCCCTAAGTGGGAATTCGAAGTTGTAGAAATGAGAGGTATGGAGGAAGTTTGACAGGGTGTTTATGGCTATCCATGTTTGTTAAAATGAGTGGAATGTGGTTTGTATTTATAGGAGAAGTGAATGGAATAAATAGGAAGCGTGAATGTTGCAATCTCATTCGAATTCATGTACACCTGCCTCATGAGCAAAGTGTGAGCACATGTGCATCAAAACTCATCCAAATGATGTGTTTGGACACTCTAATTGATCCAATCATTTATGATAATCATGTTTAAGTGGAAAACACACACAAATTTGGTGATTAGAAGTCCCATTATGGAGATTACACTTTGACTATTTTGACAAAATCAGTTTCAAGGTTCTAACTTTGAATCCATGGTGCACACAACTCAAGAGGCTTTATCACAGGATTCTTGAAGAATTTGAAAGACAAGGTCATAATATTTACAATGTGACAAGAAAGACTACATTTGGATAATTGAGCTGGAAATTATGTCCTCTTGAAATCATGAAAAACAAACTGATTTTTGTACTTAGAAATATTTCTAAGTACGGGACCTCAAAATGACCTATAATGTTCTTCAAAATTATATGACCTTCCACTCAAAATTTGATCTTGATATCTTAAGATGATATGAAGTAGACCTCTTGAATTGAATTGTGGAATTGAGATCACTCAAAAATCATAAAAATTGAAAGATTTATGACCTTTAGAAGATGATAAACAAATTTGGGAAAATTCACAAAAGACCTATAATCTTTTCAATTCTTCAACAAGGTTCAAAGCATTTTCAAGTCTTGAAGATTGAAAAGAAGTTGTGGTAGACATCCAAAAGATCAATGTGGAAATAAAATGGGCTCAAGGAGATAAAAATTGAGCAAGTTATGATCATTTCAAGTAAAACCCTAAGATTTAAAGGTTTTTCAAAGAGACTTGTGATCTTTCTCAACCATTAGTGATCTTCCATTAAAAATTAGCCTTAGATCCCTGAAGATAACTTGTTAAGGACCCTTTAAAGAGAATCATGGCTTTGGAGTCATTCATAAATCTAAAACAATGAGCAATATATGGTCCTTGGAATTCAATAAACTATAGCTTAGAGAGTGTCAAAATGACTTGAAACCCCTTTCAACTTTTGATGACTTTTCTTGCACAATTGGATCTTGTCATTTGATGAAAAGTTGTTGTAGACAATGATAAGAACCCATAGCAAAAAGAACCAAATCTAAATATTAAAAATTGAGAGAGTTGTGCACTTATGATCACTGAATCAAGCACTTGCTTAATTAGGTCAAACGTTGAACTTGAATCTTTTTAAACTTTCTTGGAAAAAAAGCATGATGAATCACAATAGGCCTTAAAATTAGGTTGTCTTGAAGTACACTTAAATATGGAGCTTAAGTATCAATGAAACTTGTTGAAGAAGGCACGAAAATAAACACATGAACTTATGAATTTTCTTGATGAATTCCACCACCAACTTTGAGGAAATTTTGACCAAAATTAAGTGAGAGAACTCTTTGAACCACAAGTATTTTATATCATAGACATGCCCTTGAAGCTTAAGCCCTTGCAATCCACTGAAAAATAATTTGATTAAGAACCAACCATTAAACCATAGGTTAGATGGTGAGATGAATGCAATTGTGTCATCACCTACAATATGCACATTAAAGAAAATATATACATATCTTGATGTTAGTTAAAAGAACACATGTACAAGATACACACTTCAAGGTGCTTGGTGATTCCTCAAGAGCAAACTTAAAGATAGGATGAAGTAGAAAGAGAGAACCAACCCTAATGTGTGTGTCTGGATGTATTGATAAAATGAGATAATGAGAGATCTTAGGGGGAAAATTAGGACATAACAGTAATGCTTCATCGATTCCCACTTGAACCATCTACTCAAAATCAATCCACACTATAGGATTAACGCTCACAAAAACTGGACTGGAATCCGTACACCATGATGCATGACAAATAACATGCATTATCACCAATAAAATCACCAAACATATATCATCATCATTGATAATATTATTCACCATTCGTAACCTTAAACATCCAATCATGTTAATTCATTATAGCATCAATATTCCACTAGGATAATTCAACGATTCATTAATCGATCATACAAAGTATTATAAACATCCCTTCATTAAACACCTTACTATTGCTCAATTATTTAATTAATGACTTCCATGCTATAAATTTGAGTGTTAGCTTTATAACGCTCAACACGTGGCGTCATTTGGACTTACAAATCAAAATTTATGGCCAAAATTGCTAGACAATGCAACAAGGGTAAAACAACATTATTTTCAAAAATTATACAGGGTCAACCGATTGCACTAGGATATCCATCTATTGACATCAAACCTGGTTTTCTACTACCACTTCAAAATCGTATTTAGTCTGCATTCAATTGATTGCACTGAGAGCACAATTGATTGCACTGACTCTAAAATCCAAAAATTCGGTTTTCACTACATTCATCTTCTACCTTCCATACCCTTCATACCTAAAACCAGTCCCAATTTCATTGATCATGTAATTCTGGAACGTACAGAACATATGTCGAATATGACGTCAAGACACCAGAATGTCGAATGCAATGTCATTACATCATAACAACCCAAATAACAATAAACAAATTAAAGTGAATTGCCAGAAGTAAATAACACAAGGTAATTGTTAACCCAGTTCGATACAAAGTCACCTATAGCTGAAGGCATCCAAGCCAGGAAGGTGAAGCGTTATAAAGTTGAGAATAAGCTTTTGATTAACTTAACTCACAAAGTGAAAGTCACTTCCGCACTTTATTGTTTCCAAAGGAAATGAGAAATGAGAGAATAAAATCTAAAGATGTTTTTAAAACAAAAACTAATAAAAACAAATATCTAGATATGGGGCTTAGTTATGCAAAAAGGGAAGGTGTACATGAGAAAGAAGATAACTAGCATCCTCAAAGATACAAGTTACTCCGCCTAAACTCAGAACCAGTTCTTTTCATAAATCCCTAAGAGAATTTTCTTGAAGCCTAAAGAAACCAAAAATAATTCTAACTTGAATTATCCAAGTTAGAAGACCATGTGACAAAAGAAACACAAATTAGAAGATCATGTGACAGAAGCAAAAAGAAAACCCTAGACGGGATGTTAGAACATCAAGAATGACATCATGTATAAACCTATACCAAGAGAACTAACAAAAAAATAAACACAAAATCCTTATGATAGATGATCATATTCCCCCTTAATTGTTGCATGCAGGGAGCAACAAGAGCAGCAACACTCAACAACACTAAACAAGACTCAACTGCACTACTCTCCCAATTTTTAGCCAAACGAAGACAAAGAATGAGTGTGATAATGATAGAAAAGAATACAAAAACAAAACCTCAATGAAAGGCTCGACAAACAATACTGAAAGGAAATAAAAAATAAGACAAACAGACGAAGAGGGAAACATGAGAGGGAAGAACAAGTGATGGGTATTTACATTCAAGGAAAGTTACTACAGTTTGTAATGGTGCATTGTTTATAACACCATAACCATTCAATGCATTTGTTTTCTAAGAAGTTAAAATCATCCTTTTTAATGATGCACCAATCATTTTGGGAGAGAGAGAGAGAGACATGGATCTGTTTAGTTTCTCATTTTCCAAGCCTAGACCGCTGAATTGTTCCAACATCAGGTGTGACTTCTCCATACAATTGAAAAATGTTTTTCACGTGTCACTAGATGAAGAAAAAATGATGGCATACCGTCCACTAGAGCCTATACTCATTATTTAGTAGTGAAATTCCAAACCTGCCCTTCAAAATACCTTGCTCCTCACAAAAAAAATACCTCCTATAGTTTACCAAGAAACTAGCCTTAGAAGTGTCAACAATTGTCATTATTACGACCCTTGATAAAAAGAAAAACATTATAAGTACTTGGTATGCTATGCACACTGTCATCCTGGGGACCCTTGGACTAACCTCTCCATAATACAATGTCTTGACATCTGGTTTAACATTGCATTCTTTAAACATAAAAAACATTGAGAGTTCAGACTTCCTTCAACCTTAACCATAGTTTTTGGAAAATACTAAAATTAACAGATAACCACAGCTGAATGAGGAGCCACTAAGAAAGATTATCCATGGACACTAACTCCATAAGAATTTCCCAAAAGATTTATTCTAACACCTCACCAAATACTAACTCTCAATCAAGTGGAGATATAAACACCAAAACTCATAATTCCCTTAGATTCACATCTTTGAACACAGAGACAATAAATAATGAGGACTATAGATTTTTCAGATAAAGCTCCTCCTAACTGCTAGAGTCTTAATATGTTGAGATAATGTGCCAAAATTAGCTTGGAAATTAATATCTTTTTTAATGATCACCCCACTGGACTTACTTTTGAGGATTCCAACTATAAACACCCAATACACATGGAGTCGATATTTCCATGTCCTGCCATGTTACTTCTTTGAGAACCATCCTGATTATTAAACACATGGATGACAAAAACATTTCATGATGAAACACATATAGAAGTTGTCTTCTTCATAATAGTGAACAACCATTCTCCCTTAGAGGAATCAACTTCCATACCATGATCACTTACCTGAAATGTTCTCCCCCTCAAGAGGAAAACCCAAGACACAAGAAAAGCCAATGTATTAAACCCACATGAACTACCGAAGTTCAAACATCAGGAAAAATGTTATAAAATTTGGTAGGACTTCATGCCCAAATACATACCACCATCAACACTAGTAGCAAAAGCACATATTAGCGTTGGTAACAAAAATATTAATCATCTCCAAGTGGTCTTCCACCTCTTGCCCATATCAAATAACCTCCTAAACTCATTGAACTTGTCACATGTTTTAGGAGTGTTACCACTGACCTTCCTTCTCATTACCTCAGAAAAGTCTTCCTCAAATCAGCCATTTGTAGAGATCTTTTATTCCAACCTTTGACAATTTTAACCATAGTAACATGGAGGAAAGATAAAGAATATGTTGCATTCATCCCCATTTGTAATTTCTATAAATACTTAAAGGCTTCAATTCCATTTGATTTTTCTTTGATAAAGTTCATCCAGTCTGATTTTGAAAAATCATCAGCAACTACACCGACATATATTTTTCTACCAAGACTGTCAACCTGCATAGGTTATCTAATACGGTGGGAGAACTGATTTTTTTTGGTTTTATCCAAATGTGAGGATAGCTAGGGTCGTCACCGACTTTTCTTTTATCCAATATTTAGGAAAGGTGAAAAGAACAGGAAATACCTATGATAAGGGAAGGTGTTAGCACCCTTTTCATCTGTAGTTATCTACGAGCTCTTAATTTCTTAGAACACTTTTAAAAAACATGCTTTGTGTGTGTGTGATTTGTTTCAAAATATTTTGAAAATCCAATGTAAGGATAAATTTGTAATAATTCTTGTATCAGTCCTCAAGAATGTTTACAAAGTGTGTTTGAAAATATTTGTTGTTTTCAAAGTGATGTGTGAAAAAAGTTTTGATTGTGAGAAAAGTTGTGAGCAAGCAATTAGGAAATTCTTACCCACTAAAGTCTTTCTTATTATTTTCATTCTCCTTTAGAGACAGTTCCATCCATCCCATTAGTTGTTAGGTAGCCCAATCTATTAGATGTGAAGAGACAAGTGTAGGGTCATCGAATGGTCATTGAAGGCAACATATATGAATACTTTAGCAATTTGTATCAGAGGGACTAGATCATTTTTGTAGGTAACTTATAGGGGTCATCGAGGGACTATGATCTTTATTCGTAAGGTTCTTTTGCTAAAGCATTCCAACTTTCTAGGGACATGACCATTAATCGTAAGGAAACAAGAGAGGTTACCCTAGAGGTGTAAGTGTGCGAGGTGTTTATTTTCAGTTATATTATCTTGAGAATTTAGGGTTTTCTATGTTTGTTTTTAATCTTTCCATGCAAACCCTAGTTACAAGCAATTAAATATGTATAGAATGTAAAGTGCGGAAAATTAAACTAAGCTATTACATCTTGTGATCAGTTACATAATAGGAAAAATAGGAAAAGTAAATCTACGATATTACAATAGAGAGTGCATCCTATACACTAGATCTATGAAGATAAATAAAAGAAATAGGAAAATGCTTTGAGAAAAGTTTGAAAGACCTAAAATTCTAAGTATTAGTATTTTGGTATTTTATGGAAAAATAATTTAAAGGATAATAATTAATATAAACCTAAATTCTAATTGATTTTAATATTTAAGAAAAGGTTGATTAGTTAATTAGTTTAGTAAAATAAAAAATCAGGAAAATTAAATGTTAGTTAAAAACCCTAATCCTAATTTATTAGTATTAGAAATTATTAGGTTAGTTTAATGATTGATTAAATAAAAAAATTAGGGTTAGAAAAGAAAAAAAAAAGAAATTAGGTTAAAAGAAAATAGGAAAAAGGATTTGCATAGGGTGGATGTCGAACCCACACCCTATTGGTTTCACACTGCATTGTTTGCCACTAGGCCAAGCGCTTGTTGATGTCTGGAAATAGAAATTGAAAAATACATAGGAGACATACGCGTTAGTTTAAAAATAACAAAAAAATATTGCAAAACGCAGGGATTGAACCCACGCCCTTCAAGTTACACGCCTTTACCTTAACCAACTGCATTACGCTTCTATTTGGTTATACAAAAACAAATCAATAAATATAATATGAACAAGTGGACCAGAGAGGCGCCGGAGCCCTAGCTCTGGTCGTCATCTCTAGTGAGATCATTTTATAACCTGCAAAAATATCACGTGTAAGGAATAAAGAAGGTCCCTATCCCCCTAAATCGACCCTTACAAATTCAATTGTGGCATCATTTTTGGCTAGTTCGACCTGTATAAGGAGATACAATGAAAACAAAGCAAAACGGTTTGATAATGGTGGTGGACTATTCTGGATTCATGGGTCTCATGAAAGAGATTAAACCTATACTATTTCGTCTCAGGATAATGTTAAAGTTGTTAGTTTACATCAAAGCATCATAAAAATCAAAACATGAATTTCACAAAATATGTAAACCGGCGATGCATCATATGCATGTTTCAGGCATCTTTGATCATCAAGGATGATTAAAACTTACCTTATGATACCTCAGGAATTGATTTGAATGGTTGGTTGGCCTTGAGGAATGATGAATGATGGATTTTGAATTCACCCTCTTCCTTGCAAATTTCGACTTCACCACCCCTATTTCTTGCGCATCTTTTCTCGTGTTCCTTTGGTATGAATATAAAGTGTATTTATAGGAGAAGAGATTAGGTTAAGAGATGAGCTTGGACATCATGTGAAAAATTTCTTTTGATTTTGTTTGGAATAAGATTGAAATATTACAAAACCATGAAGATTTGATGCTCAAATAGGTCTACACGATTTTTGCATGACCTTGTGTAACGCCCGTAACTTAATTAATTATTTATTTAAATTACATTTGGAATACTTGTGAAGTTGTGTTGCGTTTAATTTGATTTAATTTATTTTATTAAGTGGAGAAATAATATTAGAAGTATAATATTATTTGATGTGGGCTTGTTTTTAAAGGAACAATAGTAATAAGGGGGTGTATTAGTTTTGAGCCCAATAAGGAGTAAAGAGAATAATAGGTTATTTTATTATTGTTAGAAGGAATAGAAAAGAAAGAGGCATTGGAAGAATAAGGATTGAGAAGAAGAACGTGAAGTTGCTGGAAAAAGAGGAAAAACAGCAGAACAAGGATTTGATCGGAAGATTGTAGAGCGACCTTCAATCCAAGGTAAGGGTGGGGTTCTGACTCTATAATTTGGATCATGATGATTGGTATGTGAAGTTAGAGATGATTGCTGTCTTGTTCATGAATTGAAGGAATATGATGTTGTATGATGAATAATTGATGAATTTTAGATGAATAATGATGCCTCGATGTGGTTTAATTGATGTAGAATTATAGGGTAATTGTAAGTGGTGATTATCTATGATTAGATTAATTTTTTAGGGCTTAAAATATGAAACCCGTAGTGAAAAGGCAGAGAAAATCGCATAATTTATGCAGGATGTAACAATATGCGTCGACCACAAACATGATGTGTTGATACATGAAGGTTGAAAGACTCAGCATGAGTCGACACGAAGAGGCTTGTGTCGATCCATGAGGACTTACAGACTCAGGATGAGTCGATACGTAGGATGCACATGTCGATACATGTTGTGTGTAAGACTATGGATGATTCGATCCAAGAGAGGATGCATCGACTCATGTTGCGAGTTTAGTGCAGTACGCGTCGATCCAAGGAGATATGCGTCGACCCATATTGTCTGATTTTTGGCAGATTCAGTTTGAAAATGATTTAACTTGAGTCTTAGGATGTCGTTTGAGATGTCGTTCTAAGCGTTGAATAGTTAGCGCAATGAGCTTTATTCTTGAGGGTTAAAATGAAGAGTAGGAAGGATAACCCTTGTAATCCCAATTAGGACTAGATTTAATTCCAGCATTAATCGTTATGTTGGTTTTATGCAGAATGATGAGACCGAAATGTTTATAGGCTGCTGTTTGATTTGTAATAGTAGGAGTAATGATAGCAATGATGTCAGATTATATAATAGCAGTATGAATTGCTGTCGTATTAATGTACAACTGAGTTGTTGATGAGACATTATTAATGATGTTGTGTTGATAATTTTTTATGAATAAATGACGTTGGATGAATAAATGATAAATATTTATGTATGATATGAGATGTTGATGAAGAGTTATTGAGATGCTTTTGAGATGTAGGCCTTTGGCAACGATGATGTTGTATTATGATTGTCGTTAATTATGGTGTTGTTAATACATTCATGATTGTGTCTCATACATTGCATTTTGAGATGGAGCTTATGCTCGTTGAGATGGCCTGTATTGGCAAATATTGAGATGAAGGGTTATGCCTTGTTGATGCCACTATTAATTGGCAAAGTTTTGAGAGGGGAGTTCTGCTCCAATGGTACCTCATGCATTTGCATAGTATTGAGTCGCATTATATGATTGCATAAAGAAGTGTGTATTGATGTTGTGGTTGTGTATTATTGTTGTGATTATTGTTGATTATAAGATGAGAAGTGGTGATGTTATGTGATCTAATTTAATATATTAATCATCATGCGCTTTATTATATTGTTAGATATCTCACCCCTTCTGTTTAAATGTTGCCCTTATGTTGGTAACGTGCAGGTAATCGAGAGTGAAAGTTGTATACCTTCAATAGTTCGAGTCGGTGTCATTGCTCTGATATGTAACACTCGTGCGGATGAACGCTTGTTGCTTTTGATTGTTGATTATTCAGTTGTTGAACTTTAAGTTAATTATTATTAAGTATTTGTTGTTTGAAGTTTCTGTACCGATGATAAATATGTTATAAGAATTTCGCTGCGCAGATGTTGAATTATTTAATTAAAGATGTTATGATGATGGTTCATCCGATGTTTTTAAAGTGTTATATATCCAGATAAATGCAATGATTTTTTGATAGAATAATTTGTGGCATCCCGATTCGTTTGCATGAATGATTTTTATGACTCTGATTTATTTATATAATTTTCTAGGGTAGAATTGGGGTGTTATAAAGTTGGTATCAGAGCAAAAGGTTGGTCATACCTTGTCATTGATTCGTAGTTGTCTAACAATCAAGTATTGTTATTTTGAGTTCTAACAGTTGTTTATGTTGTAGTGATAAGTTGAGATGGATGGAAGGAATGATGCTGCACTTGCTGCTGCTTTAGAAGCAATGGCTCATGCAATGGAGAATCAGCCGAATGCTGACAAGAATACTGGATCTTGTAGCTTGGCGACTTTCCAGAGGGAGAATCCACCTACGTTCAAGGGAAAGTATGATCCTGGCGGAGCATTGTAGTGGTTGAAAGAGATTGCTTTGGTTAAAGTGATTTGGATAGGAGCTGCCAGAGAAAGCATGACTTGGGAGTTGGAGAGCAAGATGCGAGACTCCTACCCTGAGTTGTTTAATTAAGGTATATTTTCGAGGACGAAAATATTCTAAGTGGGGGAGAGTTGTAACGCCCGTAATTTAATTAATTATTTAATTAAATTATCTTTGGAATACTTGTGAAGTTGTGTTGCGTTTAATTGGATTTAATTTATTTTATTAAGTGGAGAAATAATATTAGAAGTATAATATTATTTGATGTGGGCTTGTTTTTAAAGGAACAGTAGTAATAAGGGGGTGTATTAGTTTTGAGCCTAATAAGGAGTAAAGAGAATAATATGTTATTTTATTATTGTTAGAAGGAATATAAAAGAAAGAGGAAGTAGAAGAATAAGGATTGAGAAGAAGAACGTGAAGCTGCTGGAAAAAGAGGAAAAACGGCAGAACGAGGATTCGATCGGAAGATTGTAGAGCGACCTTCCATCCAAGGTAAGGGTGGGATTCTGACTCTATAATTTGGATCATGATGATTGGTATGTGGGGTTATAGGTGATTGCTGTCTTGTTCTTGAATTGAATGAATATGATGTTGTATGATGAACAATTGATGAATTTTAGATGAATAATGATGCCCCGATGTGGTTTAATTGATGTAGAATTATAGGGTAATTATAAGTGGTGATTATCTATGATTAGATTAAGTTTTTAGGACTTAAAATATGAAACCCGTAGTGAAAACGTAGAGAAAATCGCAAAATTTATGCTGGATGTAACAGTATGCGTCGACCCCAAACATGATGTGTCGATACATGAAGGTTGAAAGACTCAGGATGAGTCGACACGAATAGGCTTGCATCTGTCCATGAGGACTTCCAGAATCAGGATGAGTCGATACGTAGGATGCATGTGTCGATACATGCTGCGTGTAAGACTCAGGATGAGTCAATCAGAGATAGGATGCGTCGACTCATGTTGTGAGTTTAGTGCAGTACGTATCGATCCAAGGAGATATGCATTGATCCATATTGTCTGATTTTTGGAAGATTCAGTTTGAAAATGTTGTAACTTATGTCTTAGGATGTCGTTTGAGATGTCGTTCGAAGCGTTGAATAGCTAACGCAATGATCTTTATTCTTGAGGATTAAAATGAAGAGTAGGAAGGATAACCCTAGTAATCCCAATTAGGACTAGATTTAATTCCCACATTAATTGTTATGTTGGTTTTATGCAGAATGATGAGACTGAAATGTTTATAGGCTGCTGTTTGATTTGTAATAGTAGGAGTAATGATAGTAATGATGTCAGATTATAGAATAACAGTATGAATTACTGTCGTATTAATGTACAGCTGAGTTGTTGATGAGACGTTATTAATGATGTTGTGTTGATAATTTTTGATGAATAAATGACGTTGGATGAATAAATGATAAATATTTATGGATGATATGAGATGTTGATGAAGAGTTGTTGAGATACTTTTGAGATGTAGGCCTTTGGCCAACGATGATGTTGTATTGTGATTGTCGTTAATTATGGTGTTGTTAATATATTCATGATTGTGTCGCATACATTGCATTTTAAGATGGAGCTTATGCTTATTGAGATGGCCTGTATTGGTAAATATTGAGATGAAGGCTTATGCCTTGTTGATGCCACTATTAATTGGCAAATTTTTGAGATGGGAGTTCTGCTCCAATGGTACCACATGCATTTGCATAGTATTGAGTCGCATTATATGATTGCATAAAGAAGTGTGTATTGATGTTGTGGTTGTGTATTATTGTTATGCTTATTGTTGATTATGAGATGAGAAGTGGTGATGTTATGTGATCTAATTTAATATATTAATCATCATGCGCTTTATTATATTGTCAGATATCTCACCCCTTCTGTTTGAATTTTGCCCTTATGTTGGTAACGTGCAGGTAGTCGAGAGTGAAGGTTGTATTCCTTCAATAGTTTGAGTCGGTGTCATTGCTCTGACATGTAACACTCGGGGGGAGGGGTGAACGCTTGTTGCTTTTTATTGTTGATTATTCAGTTGTTGAACTTTAAGTTGATTATTATTAATTATTTGTTGTTTCAAGTTGCTGTACTGATGATAGAGATGTTATAAGAATTTCGCTACGTAGATGTCGAATTACTTAATTAAAGATGTTATGATGATGGTTCATCTGATGTTTTTAAAGTGTTATATATCCACGATAAATGCAATGATTTTTTGATAGAAGAATTTGTGGCATCCCGATTCGTTTGCATGAATGATTTCTATGACTCTGATTTATTTATATAATTGTCCGGGGTAGAATTGGGGTGTTACAAAGTTTGTATCAGAGCAAAAGGTTGGTCATACCTTGTCATCAAGTCATAGTTGTCTAACAATCGAGTATTGTTATTTTGAGTTCTAACCGTTGTTTATGTTGTAGTGATAAGTTGAGATGGCTGGAAGGAATGATGCTGCACTTGCTGCTGCTTTAGAAGCAATGGCTCATGCGATGGAGAATCAGCCGAATGCTGACGGGAATGCTGGATCTTGTAGCTTGGCGACTTTCCAGAGGGAGAATCCACCTACGTTCAAGGGAAAGTATGATCCTGACGGAGCATTGTATTGGTTGAAAGAGATTGCTTTGGTTAAAGTGGTTTGGCTAGGAGTTGCCGGAGAAAGCATGACTTGGGAGTTGGAGAGAAAGATGCGAGACTCCTACCCTGAGTTGTTTAATTAAGGTAAATTTTCGAGAACAAAAATATTCTAAGTGGGGGAGAGTTGTAACGCTCGTAATTTAATTAATTATTAAATTAAATTATCTTTGGAATACTTGTGAAGTTGTGTTGCGTTTAATTGGATTTAATTTATTTTATCAAGTGGAGAAATAATATTAGAATATAATATTATTTGATGTGGGCTTGTTTTTAAAGGAACAGTAGTAATAAGGAGGTGTATTAGTTTTGAGCCCAATAAGGAGTAAAGAGAATAATAGGTTATTTTATTATTGTTAGAAGGAATAGAAAAGAAAGAGGAAGTAGAAGAATAAGGATTGAGAAGAAGAACGTGAAGCTGTTGGAAAAAGAGGAAAAACGGCAGAACGAGGATTCGATCGGAAGATTGTAGAGAGACCTTCAATCTAATGTAAGAGTGGGATTCTGACTCTATAATTTGGATCATGATGATTGGTATGTGGGGTTAGAGGTGATAGATGTCTTGTTCTTGAATTGAATGAATATGATGTTGTAAGATGAACAATTGATGAATTTTAGATGAATAATGATGCCCCGATGTGGTTTAATTGATGTAGAATTATAGGGTAATTGTAAGTGGTGATTATCTATGATTAGATTTTGTTTTTAGGGCTTAAAATATGAAACCCGTAGTGAAAACATAGAGAAAATCTTAAAATTTATGTTGGATGTAACAATATGCGTCGACCCCAAACATGAGGTGTCGATACATGAAAGTTGAAAGACTCAGGATGAGTCGACAAGAAGAGGCTTGCGTCGATCCATGAGGACTTCCAGAATCAGGATGAGTCGATACGTAGGATGCATGCGCCTATACATGCTGCGTGTAAGACTCAGGATGAGTCAATCCAAGAGAGGATGCGTCGACTGATGTTGCGAGTTTAGTTCAGTACGCGTCGATCCAAGGAGATATGCATCGATCCATATTGTCTGATTTTTGGCAGATTCAGTTCGAAAATGCTGTAACTTGAGTCTTAGGATGCCGTTCGAAGCGTTGAATAGCTAACGCAATGAGCTTTATTCTTGAGGATTAAAATGAAGAGTAGGAAGGATAAGCCTTGTAATCCCAATTAGGACTAGATTTAATCCCCGCATTAATCGTTATGTTGGTTTTATGCAGAATGATGAGACTGAAATGTTTATAGGCTGTTGTTTGATTTGTAATAGTAGGAGTAATGATAGTAATGATGTCAGATTATAGAATAGAAGTATGAATTACTATCGTATTAATGTACAACTGAGTTGTTGATGAGACGTTATTAATGATGTTGTGTTGATAATTTTTGATCAATAAATGACGTTGGATGAATAAATGATAAATATTTATGGATGATATGAGATGTTGATGAAGAGTTGTTGAGATGCTTTTGAGATGTAGGCCTTTGTCCAACGATGATGTTGTATTGTGATTGTCGTTAATTATGGTGTTGTTAATACATTCATGATTGTGTCGCATACATTGCATTTTGAGATGGAGCTTATGCTCGTTGAGATGGCCTGTATTGGAAAATATTGAGATGAAGGCTTATGCCTTGTTGATGCCACTATTAATTGGCAAATTTTTGAGATGGGAGTTCTTCTCCAATGGTACCACATGCATTTGCATAGTATTGAGTCGCATTATATGATTGCATAAAGAAGTGTGTATTGATGTTGTGGTTGTGTATTATTATTGTGATTATTGTTGATTATGAGATGAGAAGTGGTGATGTTATGTGATCTAATTTACCATATTAATCATCATGCGCTTTATTATATTGTTAGATATCCCACCCCTTCTGGTTGAATGTTACTCTTATGTTGGTAACGTGTAGGTAATCGAGAGTGAAGGTTGTATACCTTCAATAGTTCGAGTCGGTGTCATTGCTCTGATATGTAACACTCGGGGGGATGAACGCTTGTTGCTTTTGATTGTTGATTATTCAGTTTTTGAACTTTAAGTTGATTATTATTAATTATTTGCTGTTTGAAGTGGTTGTACTGATGATAGAGATGTTATAAGAATTCCGCTACGTAGATGTTGAATTATTTAATTAAAGATGTTATGATGATGGTTCATCTGATGTTTTTAAAGTGTTATATATCCACGATAAATGCAATGATTTTTTGATAGAAGAATTTGTGGCATCCTGAATCATTTGCATGAATGAATTTTATGAGTCTGATTTATTTATATAATTTTCCGGGGTAGAATTGGGGTGTTACAAAGTTGGTATCAGAGCAAAAGGTTGGTCATACCTTGTCATGGAGTCATAGTTGTCTAACAATCGAGTATAGTTATTTTGAGTTCTAACCGTTGTTTATGTTGTAGTGATAAGTTGAGATGGCTGGAAGGAATGATGTTGCACTTGTTGCTGCTTTAGAAGCAATGGCTCATGCGATGGAGAATCAGCCGAATGCTGATGAGAATGCTGGATCTTGTAGCTTGGCGACTTTCCAGAGGTAGAATCCACCTACGTTCAAGGGAAAGTATGATCCTGACGGAGCATTGTAGTGATTGAAATATATTGCTTTGGTTAAAGTGGTTTGGCTAGGAGCTGCCGGAGAAAGCATGACTTGGGAGTTGGAGAGCAATATGTGAGACTCCTACCCTGATTTGTTTAATTAAGGTAAATTTTCGAGGACGGAAATATTCTAAGTGGGGGAGAGTTGTAACGCCCGTAATTTAATTAATTATTTAATTAAATTACCTTTGGAATACTTATGAAGTTGTGTTGCGTTTACTTGGATTTAATTTATTTTATTAAGTGGAGAAATAATATTAGAAGTATAATATAATTTGATGTGGGCTTGTTTTTAAAGGAACAGTAGTAATAAGGGGGTGTATTAGTTTTGAGCCCAATAAGGAGTAAAGAGAATAATAGGTTATTTTATTATTGTTAGAAGGAATAGAAAAGAAAGAGGAAGTAGAAGAATAAGGATTGAGAAGAAGAACGTGAAGCTGCTGGAAAAAGAGGAAAAACGACAGAAAGAGGATTCGATCGGAAGATTGTAGAGCCACCTTCAATCCAAGGTAAGGGTGGGATTCTGACTTTATAATTTGGATCATGATGATTGGTATGTGGGGTTAGAGGTGATTGCTATCTTGTTCAGGAATTGAATGAATATGATGTTGTATGATGAAAAATTGATGAATTTTAGATGAATAATGATGCCTCGATGTGGTTTAATTGATGTAGAATTATAGGCTAATTGTAAGTGGTGATTATCTATGATTAGATTAAGTTTTTAGGGCTTAAAATATGAAACCCTTAGTGAAAACGCAGAGAAAATCGCAAAATTTATGCTAGATGTAACAGTATGCGTCGACCCCAAACATGATGTGACGATACATGAAGGTTGAAAGACTCAGGATGAGTCACACGAAGAGGCTTGCGTCGATCCATGAGGACTTCCAGAATCAGGATGAGTCGATATGTAGGATGCATGTGTCGATACATGCTGCGTGTAAGACTCAGGATGAGTCAATCCACGAGAGGATGCGTCGACTCATGTTGCGAGTTTAGTGCAGTACGCGTCGATCCAAGGAGATATGCATCGATCCATATTGTCTGATTTTTGGCAGATTCAGTTTGAAAATGTTGTAACTTGAGTCTTAGGATGCCGTTAGAGATGTCGTTCGAAGCGTTGAATAGCTAACGCAATGAGCTTTATTCTTGAGGATTAAAATGAAGAGTAGGAAGGATAACCCTAGTAATCCCAATTGAGACTAGATTTAATTCCCGCATTAATAGTTATGTTGGGTTTATGCAGAATGATGAGACTGAAATGTTTATAGGCTGCTGTTTGATTTGTAATAGTAGGAGTAATGATAGTAATGATGTCAGATTACAGAATAGCAGTATGAATTATTGTCGTATTAATGTACAACTGAGTTGTTGATGAGATGTTATTAATGATGTTGTGTTGATATTTTTTGATGAATAAATGACGTTGGATGAATAAATGATAAATATTTATGGATGATATGAGATGTTGATGAAGAGATGTTGAGATTATTTTGAGATGTAGGCCTTTGGCCAACGATGATGTTGTATTGTGATTGTCGTTATTGATGGTGTTGTTAATATATTCATGATTGTGTCGCATACATTGCATTTTGAGATGGAGCTTATGCTCGTTGAGATGGCTTGTATTGGAAAATATTGAGATGAAGGCTTATGCCTTGTTGATGCCTCTATTAATTGGCAAGTTTTGGAGATGGGAGTTCTGCTCCAATGGTACCACATGCATTTGTGAAACTACACGGCCGGAACCTGTCATCTGGATGTTAATTAAACATCAATGAATTCGCCACCAAACGTCTTTTATCCTGCTGAGAGGGAAAGGTAAACATCGAGAAAACCTGGAAAGGAAGAAATCACGGTCTTTCAACCGAGAGATCGGGTAAGGGAGTCTGTTACGCGATGAGAAGGTATTAGCATCCCACACGCCCGTAGTACTCTATGGTATCCACTCTTGTTGTCTAATCTACTGGGTGTGGTCAAATCCTATGTCTATGGCTTAATACTAAAAAGGGAATGCATGCAAAAGGGAAAAAGAAAATAATGTAGGGAAAATAAAAATTATGCTCGGTTGGGCCCTACACCAATTCCTACGTATCCCTTTTAAGGAATCAGAGCAGTCGTAATTCGGCTTACATATTTTGGTTGGTTTGTGTTTTTTAGTTAAGACAAAAAAAACAGTCAAGATGGCAAGGCATCAAATAAAACAACAAACAAATGAGATGGTAAAACATCGGCTAAATGATAACAAAGTAACATGTCGAAGATGGCGAAACATCAAATGATAAAACAATCACACCTAACAATGACATTGAGAGTCAAAGTAGGGTAACCAACATATGCGATGACGAAACATCGACTTCAAACAAATGTGCGATGGCGAAACATCGGCTAAAAGATAACAAAGTCATGGCAAAGATGGCGAGACATAAATAAAACGGGTGACTAAACATCACACCTAACAATGATATTGAGAATCAAACTAGGATAACGAACATGTGCGATGGAGAAACATCAGCTTCAAGATAACAAGATATCATGGCAAAGATGACGAAACATCAATAAATCGGATTACAAAACATCACACCTAACAATGATATTGAGAATCAAAGTAGGATAACAAACATGTGCGATGGAGAGACATCGGCTTCAAGATAACAAGATATTATGGCAAAGATGATGAAACATCAATAAATCGAATAACAAAACATCACACCTAACAATGATATTGAGAATCAAAGTAGGATAACAAACATGTGCGATGGAGAGACATCGGCTTCAAGATAACAAGATATTATGGCAAAGATGACGAAACATCAATAAATCGGATGACAAAACATCACACCTAACAATGATATTGAGAATCAAAGTAGGATAACAAACATGTGCGATGGCGATACATCGGCTTCAATATGACAAGATATTATGGCAAAGATGATGAAACATCAATAAATCGGATGACAAAACATCACACCTAACAATGATATTGAGAATCAAAGTAGGATAACAAACATGTGCGATGGCGAGACATCGGCTTCAAGATGACACAGACAAGGCAAGATTGGTTTGTATCTTTTACTTTGAAGAAGGGCTTGAGTTCATTATAAATGTCTTATGATTTGCCAAGAAAACAGATTTTTGTTTTAAGATGCAGAATGCATAGAAAGGAAAAACAACTAAGGGAAACTAACCTAGTGTTATCCCTAGTGTTATCATACAATGGTTGACCCTAAGGTTGAGGATAAAGGAGAATCCTATCCTATGTTAATATGTTAGAGGGAGCTTAATCAAAACTATCCTATCGGGAACATGCAATGAGAGCGAAGTCGTGATCTCAATGTCTAAATTGAGTGACTCATCGATCAACAAATAAAGAAGAAAAGTAATAAACATCCTATAGGGAACATGTAATGAGAGCGAAGTCGTGATCTCAATTTCTAAATTGAGTGACTCATTGATCAATAAATAAAGAAGTAAAGCAATAAAAATCCTATAGGGAACATGCACTGAGAGCAAAGTCGTGATCTCAATTTCTAAATTGAGTGACTCATCGATCAAAAACAAACACAACACATACATCAGACAAAAAACAGAGGGCCTCCTGACATATATCAGCAACAGAGGTCCCATCATGCAACCAAAGAACTATGCAAAATAAAATTGGGAGAAAGGAAATAGTACAATACCAAACAGATAACTATCTGTAATAGTTAAGCAAGAATAAAAGAAACCCAAAGAAACTTCAAGCAAGCTGGCATCAGTAGACAAATTGAGTCAGGAATTACACAATCAGGATGTAAACATTTTATCAGATATGATCAAATCCCAGGGGAAATATTCAACATTCACAATCAAATGTATATGTCCTGCATGGAATATCAAATATGCCAAATACAATAGCAGTGCCAATATAATAAGTTGTGTTTCACAAATAAAGTAAAACAAAGAATCCTCAAGTCAAAAGTGGAAACTTTCTCAGAGTACCTCGCACATTCAACAACCAAGTTAGTATTCCATAAGGTGAATGATGGCTCACATAGGGGGTGAATGCAACTTGTTGAGGTGAGAACAACATGATGACAATTATTAAACATTAGACATGACAGGTAAGAGGAAACAGGCATATGCACAATTAGGTCAAAAGAAAAAGAGAAATGTTGCTCTTTTCTATCACCATATTGAGTTGACAATTGAATGTCAATCAAGCATCATAAGAGCTTGAAAATAAAGTAAACAAATTCCATGAAGGTCAGTAACAAACACAATTTGATCATGAACAAATAATTCAATCACAACTTCATGAACACAACAAAAGATAAAACCTTCATAATGCATTAAATGGTTCAAATCATTCAAACATAAAGCATTCTAATGAAATGGCTTGAGTTAACATGGACAATCAGAATCAACATGATCATTAGGTTCCCATTTATAGGCCTCACCCAAGTTCATTGGCCAACAAACAAATTGCAACAAGACATGCAAACATAATTGGGTACCTTCACTTCAAAATTGCATAAAAAATGGGGATAATGGTCCATAATTCAAACCAAAAACAAATTAGCATCCTTGAAAGGTACAAAAGTCAGAATGCAAGCCCTAAGTTCATGAATGATTGAGGAAGAGGTCAAATGATGTTCAAAGTTCAAGAATAGTTGGCAAAACTACCAAACTAGACAAGTTTTCAAAATAATTTGTGGAAAAATGTCAAACCAAGTCAAATAATTCAAGAAAAATGGTTTTCAAATCCCCAACACATTCATGAACCATAAACAAGACTTTAATTCCCAACAAAGTCCAAGGCACAAGGGTTAAAAAATGAACTTGCACCATAAGCAACAAAACCCTAATTTTTGACTTTTTATCTCAAATATTGATTAAATGAGATCAAAATTCAAACAAATTAAGTCAAGATCATACAAATCATCAAGGAACCCTAAATGTCAGAAAATACATTTTCTCATATTTTTTTGAATTAGGAAAAGTCAAGAAAGAAATTAGTATTCAAACAATTAGGTAATTAAAAAAAATATTCACATATCAAAATAATATTTAAATCAAAAAGTCAGAAAAATGCCCAACAAAAATTATATTCAAATATTAGGACTAAAAACACACATCCCTGAATTTTTGTGAATTTTTTTTGGATAAAAGGAAAATATTAAAAATAATAATAAAACAAACAATTATCAATTAAGCTATTATTTAAGGGCAAAAATGCAAACCCTAGCTAAAAATCATGAAAAGGTCAAAAATGAATTTATATTCTAACTCCATGCCTAGAAACAAGCTTAAATGATTTTTTTTTGAATTTTTTTATTTAATAAAACATTCAATTAAAAACTAAACAAACAAATATTACAAATAACCCTTTGAAATTAAATTTTAAATCAAAATTAAGAAAAATGATGAACCAAAATCAGAATCAATTTTTACATTAATTTATGAGTCTCAAATAATTTTTGTGGATTATTTAGGTCAAAGGAACTATTAAAATAAAAATTATCTTCAAATAAATAATTAATTAAGCCTATGAATTATTAAACCAATCAAATCATTTTTAAAAAAATCCCAAAAAAAAGTGACAAATACTAAAAAATAATATAGACCTATGGTAATTTTTTTGTGATTTTTGAAAGTGTTTTGATCAGAAAATAAAATCAAACAAAATGTCAAATAAAACAAAAATTCAAATAAGCCAAAAATTCAAACGGACCAATCAGGATGTGCCACCACATCATCTTCAACCTCTAGGTATTTTAAAAACGCGCACATCTTCTCAGGCTTAGGGCTCACTTTCAGATCAACATAACATGCTCAATTTTGCATCATTTTTTATGAAATCAAAGGCAAATCAAAGCTAGCATGGCAAGGAATCCATAGCAATTCGAATCAAATCAAATCATCAACCACATTGTCCATAATCAAGTCATGAATATGAACAAAAACATTCTGAAATGCAAGTTTCAGAGCATCCAATCATGCATTATTCATCAAATTAAACGCTATAAAGCTTCAGAAACATTCCATTAACATCATTGAACATGAATCCAACCTCAAACATCCTAATAAACAAGTGCATCTCATAAATTGAAGTTTGGAATCATTACCTCAAGGCGAAAAGTGATCTACTGTCTCCTTCACTCCAGATGCAAACAAATGGTGCTAGCTTGATCTACTTGCTTTGCTGAAGCTGAATCCACAAGAATTTTGAAGAAAACACCAATGAATTGAGAGAATCGAAGCAAGTTACAGAAGATGAAGGAAAATATCAGATATGGAATTCTTGCAAATGGCGCGTTCTCTCCCTCTCTCTTTGCTTGCTTCCTCTTATATAGAGTTTGTAGAGAAGGTTAGAAGTGGAAATCTGTCCTTAAAACCGTTGGAGGATAGGATTGTGAATTTTGGCCAAAAATGAGGTGCATACTGACTCAGGTGTTTTGCCCGTGCATTCTAATGCTTCTTAAATGTTTTGTGAGCCAAATAACTTTAGAAATGAATGCTCAAAATGCCAGCCCACGAATACTTGAAATCAGAGAGTGTTGGTGAATTGGCCATTTTGAGCAAGTTTTGTATTTTTTGATTCAAGCAAGTTCATGAAGCACATGGGCACGAAATGGTTAGTGTAATAGGCCTCATCATATCACAAATTACCAATGGGCTTGATTAGAATAAAGAGGAATGGCTAAAACTTGAGTTTGCAAGAAATGGCCATTTTGCATATTTTCCATATTTCAATAAAATGCCCCAAAATTCCAAAACTCATAACTTGCTCATGCCTTTGAGTTTTGACACAAATGAGTACAATTTAGAAAGGTATTGAAAAGATCTAAAATATCTTAGTTTGGAGTTTTTGCAAATTAATCCATAAAGTTCTCAAAATTTGGCTTTAAATTCAATAATTTTGGAAAATGACCTATAATTTTGTGACTTCAAAAGACCATAACTCTTGATTCCTTGCCAATTTGAATATGAGACCAAAAGGAGATGAAATATCATTATCTTAGCTTTCCAAGCATATTTCATTTGCATTTTCTTGATTAAGGATGAATAAGATATGATTTTTTGAAATTAAGTCCTTATTTTCCAAAATTAGTAATTTCTAGGGTTTCTTCAAGAACAAGTTTCATCCCAAACTCCAATTTCTAGGGTTCCCTTGGTCAACTTTGACTTTGACTGATTTTGACCAAAATGACCATTTTGCCCCTCTGAATCAATTGATCCACTTCCCTTCAAAATTAATGATCAAAACTTCAAACATATGATCTTTCAAACACAAAGAGGCCATGTGCAAAGTTTCACTTCAAAATTCTCAAGAAATCTTGATAAAAACCCAAACCCTAGTTTTGATCAACATCTCAAGAGACAGATGAATCACCTTCCAAACTTCAAATCCTCTGGGTATCAAGACCAATTCTTGTGCAAGGAATTTTCAAATACCAATGAGATGTTGTAACTTCCAAACCAAAGCTTGTATATTGACCAATAGCCTTGCCCAACAAAACCATAATTTGACTGGTGAATCCAAAGAGTGTATCTTTGTAGTCAAACACAAACTTCAATCCTCTGATGATCCAAAGAGATGGGTGGAACATCTTGAGATATGCAATAAATTTTGAGCTTGAAAGATCCAAAGGTTTAGATAATAAGATTCCACTTGAACAACTTGTCCATGTAATCAACCTTCAAAGTTTGAGGAAATATGACAACCAAAGTACTTTGATCCTACCACAATGTATGAATGCAATACACTATGATGTTCATGATGAAACATAAGCCTAAATCAAGAGGGTAAATTTTGGGGTGCAACAGCTGCCCCTATTCAAATATCTTCAACATGATAAGTGAGAAAAGTGATAACTTTCGAGCGTTCAAGGTTGAAGATGATTAAATACGAAAGAACCCGAAAATTTACACTCTTGAGAAAGAAAGAAACAGAAGAAAACAAAGAAGGGTAGATGCAAATGAACTTCTGGACAAATGTTCCAGGGCAAAACTGGGCTTCAAAAAGAGTGAGATGAAACTCAAACTACAGAGTATAGACGAAGCTAAGCTCTGGAGTAAAAAACGTACGCGGGTGAGGAGACGAAACTCTCAGCTCGACCCAAAGCAAAGTGGCTAGAGTGCGCGATTCTAGGAACACTTGCTAATCTCAACTATGATATACAGTATGAAGGAATTGAAAGAATCTCAGAGATGAGGAACAGAAGCGGGACGAAACTCGACTCAAAAACCAGTTAGACGAAATTAAACTAGATGAGTACCAGGACGAAACTGAATTTCACGCACGGGTAACGAGGAGAAACTTGACCCAAAGCAAAGTGATGAGAGTGCATGTTTCTCAAAACACTTGCTGGTGTCAAATCAATGGATAAACAGTGACACAAACTGATAGAAGAATCCAAGGAACAAAAGAGACTGATTTCAAACCAGGGATGCAGTACGAACACTGCACTCGGTAAACGAACACCGTCAAAAGGGCCCAAGGTATGAGAACAAAGATGAGACGAAACTCGACTCAATAACTAGTTAGGCGAAACTAAACTAGATGAGTACCAGGACGAAACCAGATTTCATGCACAAGGTGACGAGATGAAACTCTGAGCTCAACCCAAAGCAAGGAGATTAGGGCGTACACCTAAAAACCTGCTGAAAGCGAATATCAGGACGAAACTGGTATTTGAAAGGTGCATCAATAGTCCTTGGAATGAAATGGAGAGGGTAGTGAAGACTAGACCCAAGAAGACCGTGCCAGGGCGAAACTGAACCACCGTCAGGAGTAGACACTCAAACAAACAGATGATTAACGTCAAAAGGATATTGGTATGGGGTGGATAATGAGGACGAAGACCTCGCTGGGGATTAAATCCGAAGTATTAGCAAATCACTAGGGATGACGGAAATAATAATAGCTTATGTTCCGATGTATGTTTGAAAAATTTTATATAGTGCAATGTTCCATATAATGGACATGCTACACTTTTGGTAGATGCAATGTAATGATGCATGTTTAAAAGTCTTACTGGGGAATGGCCAGTTGAGAAGCCCATAACCAAGAAGTCAGAATCTGGCATGACTTGCAAAAATTAATTGCAAAATCCCGAGGAGAGAAGGAAATATGGGAATCTACTAGAGAAGTAACCTCAAAGAGATGAAGCTTCACGCAGAATAACAAATGGGAAATTAGTAGAAACAGGCCACAAACATTGAGGGGAAAACCCCTGGTGGGGGAGTAAAGCTCTGCTGGGGAGACAGGACTTCACCGGGGATGCAGAATTTTGTTGAAGATTTTCTTGCTGGAGAAAGATTCCTGGAGTGCAACCAATGAACGGGTCATGCAGATAGTCACACAGTAACGACCTTACTGGGTAATAGGAGAAGATCTTTATCATAAGGATGCCCCAGTAAACAGGTCGGCTGGGGAAATGAGAGGTCAAAGTAAGGGATCTCTGTTGGAAATTCCATTGGGGAGTTGAAACCTTTTTCAGAATGGGGGTTCCTACATAACGACTCTACTGGAGATGGACGACATATCCAAACTTTGAAGTCATAGAATGAAGCTTTTGAAAGAAAATCCCTGGGGCAACAAAACTTTGCTGCAGAAACGAAACTTCACTGGGGAGAAGAAACTTCACAGGAGAAAAGAAAAGTCTTACACATATACGGGCTTTGTCTAGAAAGAAGAAAACCAAACATTCCCTTCCTGACAATCATTAAGCTCTTCACAGGTGTTTCAATGCGTGAACTCCTTTTTTGATGTTTAGACAATTGTTTTTCATACAAAAAGATGTTTATTTTCGAGAATAACAGACTTGATGCGATGATTATTTAAGCCCTGAAATTGAAAACTTTAACAAAATGTCGCATCTCTATTGTGAACGAATCACTGGCTAGAGTGCAAGGAATTTTAAAACCCTTTTTTCCTTTTTGACAAACGAGTCAAGATGCGGGTGATAAGATACCAACATGAATATGCAGTGCATATTTGGTAATTTAGGAAACGGTACCTTGTTGTGGTATGCTTTCGAGTTAAACCCTTGTTTCAGTTCGGACTTTCAAAGGTTGTAACGTGGCCTGGTTCGAGGTTCTTTTGAAAAAAAGTTTTTCAAGGCTCAAGTTATTTGGTGCCCGCCCCTTCGTGATATTCTCCTGTCTTAAGTTCAGTTGACTTATCATAAGCATTCATTTTTCAAAAGATTTATAATGATTGAGTGGTCACAACAAATCCTCCAACATGATCTTTACTTATCTTCTGCTGCTTTTGTTCGTCTCTTTTTGATGTTATTTTATTGAATAGTCTTTCTCTTTTTTTTTGGCCTTATAGGCTCTTCTTTTCCCTAACTTTTGCCTGGACAAAATCTTTTGAATTTCCATTTTAGGAGTCCAACGGGATGCCCTAACTTTTGCCTAAGCGACTTATTTCAAGTTTCAACTTAGCAGGGTTTTTTGTTTCTTTCTTATTCATACTTTCTTCTTCGAACAAGTCCAAATGACTTTAAGTCCTTGAACTTTTTCTTTCTTTCTCTTTTTTGGAGAAAACAAATGCCCCATTCCTTGGTCGGCGAGGGATAGCCATTGTATTGATTCGATCTCGACCTTAGGACTTTGTGAGGAAATGAACATCGTGGTTTAGAAATTTTTCTTGATCTCATGACGCGAGAGATAAAATGTGGTGATCCTCAGATGGGACATTCCTTCTGAAATTTGAATGCTTGGTCAAGTCAACTGAACATCTACCCTGCCCCTGGTTAAAAGGTTTTGTTTTGTTTTTTTTAACGGAAAAGAAACTCCTACTTCGAAGGCTCAGAGGGGTTAACGAGGGTCTAACTCCCTTATATCTCTGGTGTTTGGGGATTGAAACAATGCCTGTACATTGTTAACATGGTTCTACTCAAAAGCATACCACTACAATCATCGTTTTTGTCTAGACTCCTTCCTCCAAACTTTTGGCTAAGCAAAAGAATCGGCATAGTTGGTATTAAAATGCCCGAAAAATCGATTAAAGAGTGATACAGGAGGGATTGAGTAAAATGAAACTTTTTTTTCAAGGCAAAAATATTCAACGCATCAAGACTGATATTCAGATATAAAAAAAATCCTATATGCAGACAATGCTAAAAACAATCAAGATAACGCATGAAAGTGCAACAAAGAGACGTAATAAAAGCCATTATGGGGAAGAAGTATCTCCAACTAGGTTCGCCGACCTGCCGTAATCTTGATATTTACCCTGACGCATGACCTTTACCAATAACACGGAGTTGTGAAACAAAATGGCAAAGCATCCTCCAGGCAAAAGCCAACAGAGAGAAAGAGGAGTCCATCAGACAGAAAAATAAATGTGCCCCTTGCGCAGTAGTAGATATTGCGTTTGTTATCTGTATTTCAAGCGACCAACGAACCATAACTCACAATACCATTTCCGTGTAAGGCCCACGAAGTTTATATGCATATGCTTATAAAAAAATAGTGGACATTTTTGCAAACAAAATAGTAAAAAGGGAGAAAATAAATGCATACGCATACTTGAAAGAAGATATTTTTATTGATTTTGAGAGATCAGCCTGTGAAAAGGCGTTTACATTTAGAAGCAAGCAATTACAAAATCAAAACAAACAACTATTTACAAATGGCAGTGTAAAAATGTGAATATCCATCAAGTCCTGACTCTGCTATGACTTTTATGACTCTCATCTTCCTTCTTTCAGACAGATTGTTCTTGGATTAACCTCGAGCTCATGCCAGACGATGGATCAAAGGAAGGAAACAAAGGAACTCAGGCTGAACGTAGTCATTTGCTTTAAGTCCCTAACTTTTTACTGAATCGCCCTTTCGGGTTTTCGATTCACCAGGACACCCTCTTTTTGCCTAAACCGCCCTTTCGGGTTTTCAGTTTAGCGGGTTTTTATTATTTTTTATGCAAAGTATTTTTTAACTACGTCAGCATTCACAGGGAGAGGGAAGTACTCTCCATCCATAGTCGTGAGCATCATCGCTCTACCAGAGAAAACTTTTCTGACCACGAAAAGACCTTCATAAGTTGGAACCCACTTGCCCCTGGGATCTCCCTAGGGAAGAATTATCCTCTTTAGCACAAGATCACCTGGCTTGTAACACTAAGGTCGTACCCTCTTATCAAAAGCTTTCCTCATCCTTTACTGATATACCTGCCCATGACATACAACCGTCAACCTCTTCTCGTTAATAAGTTCCAACTGATCTAGCCGATTCTATACCCATTCACTTTCATCTAGCTCAACATCTCTCATGACCCTGAGAGATGGAATCTCGACTTCTACCCGCAGTACTGCTTCCATGCTGTAAACCAATGAAAATGGGGTTGCCCCATTCGAAGTACGCACCATGGTACAATAACCATGTAAAGCAAAAGGCAGCATCTCATGCCAATCTTTATAGGTTAACACCATCTTCTGCATAATTTTCTTGATATTCTTATTGGCTACTTCGACAACACCGTTCATCTTTGGTCTATATGGATAAGAGTTATGATGCTTGATTTTGAAAGACTCACAAAGCTCCTTCATCATCTTGTTATTCAAATTAGACCCATTATCAGTAATGATCTTTTCGAGCACTCCGTAACGACAGATAATATTGTGCTTAATGAATCGAGTTACCACCTGCTTGGTGACATTGGCATAAGATGCCGCTTCAACCCATTTTGTAAAATAATCGATGGCAACCAGAATGAAATGGTGCCCGTTGGACGCAGCCGGTTCAATCTTTCCGATCATATTAATTCCCCACATCGCAAATGGTCAAGGGGAGGTCAAGACATTTAAAGGTACTGGAGGCACATGCACTTTATCAGCATAGACTGACATTTGTGGAAGACCTGTGCATGATTGTAACAGTCGGTCTCCATGGTGGACCAATAATAACCTGCTCGTAAGATCTTTTTAGCCATGGTATGCCCGTTGGAATGGGTCCCAAAATCACCTTCATGTATCTCCTCAATGATTCTAGCTGCTTCTTTCTTGTCAACACATCTGAGCAGTAAACCGTCATGATGCCTTTTATACAATAGACCACCATTGAGAAAAAACTTTGCTGAAAATATTCTCAAGAACTTCTTATCTGCGACGGATGCCTCTTCAGGGTACTCTTGTGTTTCAAGAAATAGTTTGACATCATAAAACCAAGGGTTACTGTCTGGTTCCAAACTGGCCTCAAAGAAAAAAGCTGGCTCACTCAAACTTTTGATGGTAATGGAAGGTGCCTCATTAGCCCACTTAACCTTGAACATGGAGGACAAAGTTGCCAGTGCATCAGCTAGATTATTTTCTTCTCTGGGAATGTGCTTAAACGTGATCTCTTCGAAGTACGGAATCAACTTCATAGCATGCTCACGATAGGGAATTAGGTTCTGATGGCGAGTCTCCCAATCTCCATTAATCTGGCTGATAACAAGATTGGAATCCCCGTAGACTTTTAAAAATTTGATGCGCAGGTCAATCGCCGCTTCAATGCCATAAATGCAAGCCTCATAATCGGCCATGTTGTTTATGAAATTGAAACATATACGAGCCGTTAAAGGAATGTGGTATCCCTCAGGGGAAGTGATAATAGCTCCGATGTTGTTTCCCATGGCATTGGAGGCACCATAAAAAACAAGCGTCCAACGTGATCCTGGCTCGGGTCCTTCGTCTGGGCATGGTATGTTGCAATCCCGAATATACACAATTTCCTCATCTGGAAAATCAAACTTCATCGGTTCATAA
Source organism: Vicia faba (assembly GCA_948472305.1). NCBI lineage: Eukaryota > Viridiplantae > Streptophyta > Magnoliopsida > Fabales > Fabaceae > Vicia > Vicia faba. The sequence continues at coordinate 201,931 of CATIWC010000517.1, read as the reverse complement.
TCGTCCAGAGGCTGATAAGCAAGATGGTTGGCCAGTACACTACCCTTAATTTCTTTTTGAGTAGTGTATTGGATATCATATTCGGTGAGTATCATCTGCCAACGACCTACCCTGCCTGTAAGAGCTGGCTTCTCAAAAATGTACTTGATTGGATCCATTTTGGATATCAAGTACGTGGTGTGAGTTAACATGTATTGCCTCAAACGTTTGGCGGCCCAGGCAAGCGCACAACAAGTCTTTTCCAATAATGAGTACCTCGACTCGCATTCTGTAAACTTCTTACTCAAGTAGTAAATAGCCTGCTCTTTCTTCCCTATCTCGTCGTGCTGACCGAGGACACAACCCATTGAGGTCTCCAACACAGTTAGGTACATGATTAGTGGCCTTCCTTCTACTGGAGGCATGAGTATTAGAGGTTCTTGTAAATATTATTTTATTTTATCAAATGCCTTCTGACAATCCTCATTCCATTTCGCTGTCTGACTTTTCTTCAACAACATGAACATAATTTCACAGGTGGCTGTGAGATGAGAAATAAATCTAGAAATGTAGTTTAACCTTCCAAAAAAACCATGTATTTCCTTCTCTTGCCTTGGCTCGGGCATTTCCTGTATCGCTTTTACCTTGGCCGGGTCTACCTCGATACCTTTTTCACTTACAATAAAACCCAACAGCTTGCCGGATCTCACCTTGAAGGTGCACTTATTCTGATTCAACCTTAGCAAGAACTGCCTCAATCTCTTGAAAAACCTCTCCAGATGAACGAGATGTTCCTCTTCTGTGTCAGACATGGAAATCATATCGTCTACATATACCTCAATCTCTTTGTGAATTAAATCATGAAAGAGAGTGACCATGGCGTGGTGATATGTTTCCCCGACATTTTTCAAACCAAACGGCATTACTTTATAACAGAAAGTTTCCCAAGGCGTGATGAACGTTGTCTTCTCCATATCCTCTGGGGCCATCTTAATTTTATTGTAACCCGAAAAGCCATCCATGAATGAAAATACTTTGGAATGAGAAGTATTATCGACCAACACATTAATATGAGGAAGAGGGAAATCGTCTTTAGGGCTGGCACTGTTCAAATCCCTATAATCCATGCACATCCTGACTTTACCATCTTTCTTGGGCACAAACACAATATTTGCAATCCATGGCGAATAATTGACGACCTTTAGGAAATTCGCGTCTAATTGCTTCTGGACCTCCTCTTCGATTTTCTTGGACATCTCAGGATGAGTTCTTCGGAGCTTTTGCTTGAAAGGGGAAGAACATTCTTTGAGCGGTAGTCGATGCACCACTATGTTTGTATCCAACCCAGGCATATCCTCATAAGACCAATCAAAGATATCAGAATACTCACGGAGTAGCTTAATGAATCCGACTTTTATACTTTCTTCGAGATCTTCCCCTATCCTGACTTCTCTTCTTACCTCTTCTGTGCCAATATTCACCACCTCAATCGAATCTTGATTCGGCTGGATAACTTTATCTTCCTGTTTTAACAATCTTGCTAATTCCTCAGGAAGATCACAATCCTCATACGCTTCTTCTTCAGCTTGATAAATAGGAGTATCAAAGTCATAATGAGCCATAGCAGAGTCGTTTTCAATAGAATCGGTGGTGGAAGTGCATCTGTATGAATGACATTTTGGCGTTTTTTAGTGACAGTGTGTGAAAAGAGAAACATTGCCATTTAAAAATAAAAAGAAAAGAAAAAGAAGCAAAATTTTGAATGCAAAAACGTCCTTTATTTCATGATAAACTTGAAAATAAACATGGTGGCCCTACACAAATGATTCACTACGCCTTGGGTAGAGCGTAGGAGTTATGATATGACAAATAAAAGAAGCAAGAAAATTACTCCTCGGCGCTTGAAACGCGGATAACATCCACAAAAGTCCAATTGTTGAGTGCCTGGCCTGGAATACTCGGACGAATCCAATCTTCAACCTTGTAGCCGTCAAACTTATCGTTGCCAACTGCATTGACGTGTCCTTCTTGAGTAGCACAAGGACGGGAAAACTTCACAGGAGTAGATAAACTAGATGCTCTGGGAGTTGCACTCTACTGACCTGGGATAAAACCAAGACCAAACCTATTAAATTTTGGGGTAATGTCCAACACTTGACCCCAACCTTCAAGGTTACCATTTTCCACCACAGCTCTTGCATCCTTGAGAGAAGACATAACAGTTTCAGGCTTCCTTTTCTGCTCCGGAGGAGGAAAATTGACAGCATGAACCGTCTCAAACGCCTGAAACGGAGTTTCATGAATCTCGCCTTCAACTTCAACATAACGGAATGATGTCAAATGACTTACGATGTACTCTTCCTTGCGGCATACAGTTATCACCTTTCCCTCTGCAGGATACTTGAGTTTCTGATGAAGAGTAGAAGTGACTGCTCTTGCTCTATGAATCCTCGGCCTCCCCAACAAGCAACAATATGCTAGTTGTATATCCATCACAAAAAATGTAGTCGTGAAGGTGCGAGGACCAACCTTGATTGGTAGCTCCAACTCCCCAAATACTGACCTTCGAGACCCATCAAACGCCTTCACCATCAAATCACTTGGGCGCAACTCCAGTCTAGAATAATCAATCTTCATCAATGCTGATTTGGGCAATACATTTAAAGATGACCCGGTATCAACCAAAACCAGAGATAAAGTAGTGCCCCTGCACTCCATTGAAATATGAAATGCTTTGTTATGGTCTGGTCCCTCTGGAGGAAGATCAAAATCTGTGAAGCCCAAACCGTTCCCGGCAGATATTTTAGCACAAACATTCTCAAACTGATTGATTGTTATCTCATATGGCACAAACAAATTCTTTAACAACTTCATCAAAGCATTTCTGTGAGGTTCTGAATAAATCAACAGAGACAAGATAGACATCTTGGAAGGAGTGTGGCTTAGATGATCAATTATGCTATAATCACTCTTTCTGATAATTCACATCAGCTCTTCAACCTAATCGGGAACCGAAGAAGCCACTGGTATCAGAATTGATTGAGTCACATTGGCAGGCGTAACCCTGGGATTACCAATCATTACCTATTATTTTCCTTTTTCCCCTGCAGAAGCATCTTCCGCATCCTACACATTGGAAGGACCAAATACTCTCCCGCTTCTAGTCATTCGACCCACACCAGAAAAGTTATGGACTTCCTCTTCATCACCTTTAGCATGTTCTTCCTCAGACAAACGAGCATTAACCTTCTACTTTACCCCATGGTAGTAAACATCGGCACCGTAATGCCACGGGACCACCTTCTCACTGGAATATTGCATGGGACCAGGTACTGTAATCATCAGAAGGGGCGCCCTTGACGAGGCAGGAATGCGCGCAGGGGTGTAAGGAATAGATATCACAATAATATCTTCTTCGGTAACATTGTGGTAACTCGGTTTTCTATCAAACTGCAGGGAACCTTTCTTCATCAACAACTGGATACCGGCTTTTAAATCAATACAGCCCTTTGGTTGCTCTCTACACTTGGCACACTCTGAAGTACAACCCAGGAAAATAGAATTGTCGAGCAAATACTTCTTAACACAGCCTAACGGAGTAGTTACTTTTTCCACATCCATGATCAAATTCAACACTTCACCATTATCATCAATCATATTAACAACACCCCCTCCATGCCTAGGCATTGGGTTCTAAGTAACATTCGGACCAGTCACTGGAGTAAACTCAATCGCCTTTGCATCCAACAAGTCTTGTACTTTACATTTCAACGCAAAGCAATTGTCAGTAGAATGACCAACCCTGCCTGAATGGGATTTACATCTTGCGTTAGCATCATAGTTAACAGGGAGCCTTGCGGGTGGCGGTGGCATATTTCTCAAACTGATCAGCTTCAAATCAAGCAGGTGGTGTAGCGCTTCAGTAAGAGTTACCGGCAAGGGATCAAATTTCCTTGGCTGTCTCTGTTGTTGATTATTATACTGACGTGAGCGTCTTGCTGCCTTTGTTGCTGAGGCACTGTATTCGGTCTTTGCTGCGGAGGGGCATTAACAAGAATAGAAACAACATTGATTTGTTGATTCTGACGATCCGCTCTTCTTCCTCTATGAGAGTAGACCGCACTTGCATTGCCCTCCCTTTTCTTAGGGTAAATGTTGAATGGTTTCTTACCGCCCCCTGATGAGCCGCTAGAACCTCCAATCTGAATCTTCCCCAATTTCAAACCTACTTCAATTCTTTCACCAGCCATAACCAAGTCTGCAAATCCTGCCGAAGTACTTCCTATCACATGCTCATAAAACGGCCCTTGCAGGGTACTCATAAACATATCAATGAGTTCTCTCTCCATGAGTGGAGGTTGAACCCTCGCAGCCAATTCACGCCACTTCTGAGCGTACTCCTTGAAAGATTCCTCCGGTCCTTGTGACATATTCTGTAACTTAGTGCAATTAGGCACCATATCCATATTGTACTGATAATGTTTGACAAAAGCCCGAGCAAGATCATTCCAGCAACGAATATGAGTTTTCTCCAGCTTCATGTACCACTCCGGGGATGCCCCAGATAGGCTATCCTGGAAAAAGAGAATCAAAACCCTTGATCCTCGGTATGCACCGACATATTCCGAAAATAAGCAGTTTCATGAGTAATAGGACACGACATTCCGTTGTAATTTTCAAATATAGGAGGCTTGAATTTTGGAGGAGCTTTCACCCCAGACACCAACCCGAGATCATTAGCATCCATACCAAGGACTCATTTCCCTTCCACAGCCTTCAGACGCTCTTCCAACAAACGGTACTTCATATCCTCAATCTGAACCCCCGACTCTGAACATCGTACAGAAAACTGATCTTCATCCTAGTCAAAGTCGTAATCTTGTTCCTGATAATTCCTCACACCACCCTGATTAACTCTTCTATTCCCCACAAGACGAGGTCCAGGAGACGAAGGAAACTGTCCTACATTGCATACAAAAGGGTTTCCTGGCATCCCGTGAAAATTTCCAGCAGGCTGATCTTGCACATCCCCCAATCCTACAGAAACATTCTGATAGAGCCCTTGATTTCCACCATCCCCTGGATAGCGGCGCTGATTGTTGACAATAGCAGCTAGTTCTTCCTGTCGGCGATTCACATTGGTGATGACCTCCATGAACTGAGTCATCTAAGTAGCCATCTGGGCCCTCATTTCAGCGAGTTCAGCTTGAACATGTTCCATCTGTCTTGGCAAGTTGTTTCTAGTGGAATACCGATGAGTAGTCGTCTTGAATTCTGAATAAGAAAAGCAGCAGAATAAGAAAACCGTCTTGAGATAACCTGTAATGTTATGAAATACATGATGTGCATGATATGTTTGTCATTTCTAGGTATCCAAGAGTCCTTTTATTCATCAGTTACGGCGTGCGACCATACAGTTAAAAGAGAAAGGATAATAAGATGAACACTTCAATTATTTACAAACAAAAGAAACGATGTCCAAGTGACTTCAGACAATTAAGAGCATAACGGTAAACAACTAAATACATGTCTTAACGATAAAGCAAAAAAAGAACTGAATAATAACAATAATCAATTGGTCCCTTCCAACAATTCTGGGGGTGACCAAATATACCAAAAGTAAATAACAAAAACTAAATATCCGACACTAAACATGCTTCAAGGTGTTGACAATACTCTTCAAGCCTGGCTTTCTCCTTCAAAAGTCGAGATGCGACTATTTTACTTTCTTGGAACCGATCTTCCGCGACACGCTTCCGGGCTACTTCCTTCTTAAGCTGAGCATCTTTGTCTTTGAGTTGTTTCTCTATGTTCTGAATCTTCTTCCTGTAGCTATTCTCAGATATCTGAAGCTTTCGACATTCTTGCTGAGTCTTACTCAACTCTTCTTCCACTTCAGAATGAGACCTCTTCCGAAAACTGGTTGCATCAGAAGTTTCCCCTTGAGCTTCCTTGAGTTTGCAAGCTAAGTCGTCCCTTTCTTAATCTGCCCAATAAAGTTTCATCTCCGCTTCACTTTCTTTTGCACGAAGCTGAATGTTCTCAACATGAACCTGGGTGAACATCTTGGTAGGCACTGTGTCACTCGGAAAAGTAGGAGGTTGCTCGTATAGAGGAGCCAACCTTGCAAATGGTAATCGTAAGATCTTGACCCTGGCTTTAACCCACTCCAGGTAAGGGACCCTAGCAATAGGAACCTTCTTGCCCAAAGTAGTTCTATCCTTCTTGTGAATCCCTTTCCAAGCACTTATCACTCTTTTCAACATCGCATGATCATTTCCTCTAGCGAAATACACTGATTCAGACACCTCCTCAGCCTTTGGCGGTCCATCCATTGCATATCCCAATTGACGATAAGCAAGCACGGGATTATAGTTAATGCACCCTTTAGTTCCTATGAGGGGAATATTAGGGAAATCTCCACAGCCAGTGATAATACTTCGTACTTCCCCCATGTCATAATTCCACCGGATATCAAATGAAGTGAGGTTGACGAGCCTTGATGACCATTGGAGAGAATACCTAGTATACACAAAAGGACCACTTACTGGTAGGTGCAACTTAAGCCATTGATACAACATCGAATGACATAAACCTACATTACCACCTTTTCCATGCCTGGAATGAATGGTATAAAGAGTATTTGCCAAGAGTATCGATATCGGGTTCTTGTTTCTAAAAACACAGATAGCCGCAAAATCCACAAAATTTCTCTTGTGAGGGAAGAGGATGATCCTGTATATCATAAGAGAAAATAGAGAACTGAAGTTACTCCAATCGCCTTTCTCTGCACAGTCTTCAGCTTTCTTCACTAAGAAATCCAAATAAAACCCTGTAGTACCTTCACTCGACTTCTAGTTGTCTTTCACCTCTTTCCAACCCAAATGAAGAATTTCAGCAATAACTTCGAACTTGGGCTTCTCCGACACTTGGACAAAAGGAACTTCATCAGATAACTTGATATTAACAGGTACGCGCACTCTTCTAGTGTGGGAACCAGTTGATAATCTTGAAAAGTAAAACACCATAATTCCTTGTCATAGAATTGGAAGAGAGTGATCAAAGCCATTGGGTCAACTGGAGTGTTAAGGATTAGTAGCAAGTTGCCATATTTTTTGTTGAAATTACTCAGAACATCACCCTTAAGACAAGAACTCAACCTATTCAACTAGGACACATCAAGGGTAGGAATCTGATAAGCGAAAGTATGCCTGGTGAGCTCTTTAACACGAACTGAATCGAACTCAACTGGAGGGAGACCGGCCATTTCTGATGGAAAGAAGACTCTTGAATGTCCCTGGAAAATGACATGTGCATGCTAGTTATTTTTTATATTATTTTTTTAGAAATAAATATGCTATGATGTAACATGACAGGATCAAAGTTTCACACTGGATCGTGGCTGGACCATTACAGAACAACACCACCCAAGATCGAAAGAGAATCTCGAAGCTTCAAAACTATCACGGAAACCTGAGTCACCTTTGCAACACAAAGTCACCAACAGTACATGTACCTGTAAGAAAATTTTTCCCGCCCCTCTCACGGGTGTAGTCTAGGTCAAGGTAAGGTTAAAAGCCAAATCAGAGTACGAGAGCTCGAATGTCGGTATCGTCATACGATAACACCTATCCGAACTACCTCTGAAGTCATGGGTGTCATGGTCAGGTCTACAAAGCATCCGCCTCATAGCTGCCATGGCCACTCTATCCCTAGTTCCTATTGAATTCACTCATAGCCTGGGTATGAGGCCTTTTACCTCATGGAATAGCCCACCCACAAAGAAATCCAGAATCCAAAAAGTCCAGCCAAATCCAGTATGCAGAAAGTAAAGCGCATATAGGATGCAATGAAAACAGATAAATATGCAAAGAGGTAAAATAAACACGCAAAAAGAAAACAAACAAGATCTAGGATCGACTCCGGGATGGACCAGAAAGAGGTCAATATGTCCCCAGTGAAGTCGCCATCTGAAACTACGCGGCCGGAACCTGTCATCTGGATGTTAATGAAACATCAATGAAGTCGACACCGAACGTCTTTAATCCCGCCGAGAGGGAAAGGTAAATATCGAGAAAACCTGGAAAGGGAGAAATCACGGTCTTGCGACCGAGAGATCGGGTAAGGGAGTCTTTTACGCGAGGGGAAGGTATTAGCACCCCACACGCCCGTAGTACTCTATGGTATCCACTCTTGTTGTCTAATCTACTGGGTGTGGTCAAATCCTATGTCTATGGCTTAACACTAAAAAGGGAATGCATGCAAAAGGGAAAAAGAAAATAATGTAGGGAAAATAAAAATTATGCTCGGTTGGGCCCTACCCCAATGCCTACGTATCCCTTTTAAGGAATCAGAGCACCCGTATTTCGGCTTACATATTTTGGTTGGTTTGTGTTTTTTAGTTAAGACAAAAAAAAAACAGTCAAGATGGAAAGGCATCATATAAAACAACAAACAAATGAGATGGTAAAACATCAGCTAAATAATAACAAAGTAACATGTCGAAGATGGCGAAACATCAAATGATAAAACAATCACACCTAACAATGACATTGACTGTCAAAGTAGGGTAACCAACATGTGCAATGACGAAACATCTACTTCAAACAAATGAGTGATGGCGAAACATCGTCAAAAAGATAACAAAGTCATGGAAAAGATGGAGAGACATCAATAAAACGGGTGACTAAACATCACACCTAACAATGATATTGAGAATCAAAGTAGGATAACGAACATGTGCGATGGCGAAACATCGGCTTCAAGATAACAAGATATCATGGCAAAGATGACGAAACATTAATAAATCGGATGACAAAACATCACACCTAACAATGATATTGAGAATCAAAGTAGGATAACAAACATGTGTGATGGCGAGACATCGACTTCAAGATAACAAGATATTATGGCAAAGATGACAAAACATCAATAAATCGGATGACAAAACATTAAACCTAACAATGATATTGAGAATCAAAGTAGGATAACAAACATGTGCGATGGCGAGACATTGGCTTCCAGATAACAAGATATTATGGCAAAGATGACGAAACATCAATAAATCGGATGACAAAACATCACACCTAACAATGATATTGAGAATCAAAGTAGGATAACAAACATGTGTGATGGCGAGACATCGGCTTCAAGATGACAAGATATTATGGCAAAGATGACGAAACATCAATAAATCGGATGACAAAACATCACACCTAACAATGATATTGAGAATCAAAGTAGGATAACAAACATGTGCAATGGCGAGACATCGGCTTCAAGATGACACAGACAAGGCAAGATTGGTTTGTATCTTTTACTTTGAAGAAGGGCTTGAGTTCATTATAAATGTCTTATGATTTGACAAGAAAACAAATTTTTGTTTTAAGATGCAGAATGCATAGAAAGGAAAAACAACTAAGGGAAACTAACCTAGTGCTATCCCTAGTGTTATCATACAATGGTTGACCCTGAAGAAGTGAAAAACACAAGAAGGGGGGTTGAATTGTAAAAACTGGAAATCAATTGCAATCAACACGATATTTTTATCCTGGTTCGTTTGATCTCAAACTACTCCAGTCCACCCGTCAAGGTGATTTCGCCTCTCTCCAACGAGGTATTAATCCACTATATTCAACTGAATATTACAATCTGCTTTAACAACTGCTAAAGCCTTCTTGATGCAAACCACAAACCGGTTTCTCAAGGAATTACTTTCTTACAAAGAATTGAAATCTAGGTGTGTGAATGTTTTCTACAAAACTGTTTATCACAACTGTGATACTACACAACTTAAGCTTAAGAGAACTAGAGTGCTAAAATAATTGAGTAAGGAATTTGATAGCTTTTAGCAAACTGAGAGTGAGGAAGATGATGAATAGCTTTTAGGTGTGTAGATTGTTGTAGAGCATTAGCCAATTCAATCTTCATTGACTTGTTTATATAGCATTGGAAATAGTGTACGTTGGAGAATAATTCTGTTTCAATGCCAATAACATTATTTCCTTATTAAGAAGATCTTGTCTGGAATGATGCCGTTGGTAATAACTCATCTTGAATGCACAGTACCGTTGCCACTTTAGCGTGTTCTGGCTTTGGCTCATTCTGACGCTGCTTAGGTGCTGATGAACTGTTGTTGTCTTTATCAAAGTTCAGAGTGTTGAGCGCAGATCTGTTCATCAAGCTTCAGCCTAAGCGCAAGTTGATCTTCTGATTCTGGTATTTGATATAACATCTTCTGATGCTGATGTTGATATCCAATTTTCTGATGCTGATGAGGATGTTCTCATGCTGATACTCATCAGAGTTTCTGTAAAACAGAATATAATTTTTAGGTAGCAAATAGTTCTAACATGAATCATATAATTAATATATCTTTGCATTTTGTTATCATCAAAACTTAAACTTAGGGTAGTAGATTCAAACTTTGTTCTAACAATCTCTCCCTTTTTGATGATGACAAAAACTAGATATTTTTTTAATTGAAAATAGCGTGAAAAGTATCAGAGATAACTAAATAATAAGTTGAATCAGAATTAATTAGGAAGTTATCAAGGATAAGGGATAAAGAGATATCAAAGTTTAGATCAGAGATACTCCCCCTGAATTTATTACTTCCCTTTTTTTTAATTCCAAGAGTCTTCAGGATCAGATCTTTATTGATTTTTTTTGAACATCAGAATATCAGAGCTTCAGATCAGAATATCAGAGCTTTGAGCTTCAGTGTATCAGAGGTGATTAACTTCTTGTACCTGTAGCCTTATGCAAAAACAGAAAACATTCAAGTATATCAGAGTGTTAGAATGTTTGAGACTTTTTGTCTCAGTAATCCGTTATTAAAAAATATCATTCTTGTTCTCCCCCTTTTTGTCAGCAATCAAAAAGTGTAAGTGATATGCTAAAACGATCAGAGCAGAAAAACTTGTTATATTAAATTCAGATCCAGACAAACAGTACAGATGATATGCAAAGAAAACATTGAAAATATCATGAATGAAAAACTAAGGTTGGGGTGGAAAGCGTGTGAACAGAGTCTCCAGCATTGCCTTAATTTGATCAGCAGTCTCATTCTGCTTGTGCACCATGCTGACTACTGTATCTATCTTACTGTCTTGCACATCCATCCTTTCCTTCATCTTCTGATCATTTTCATCCATTCTTTTCTGCAGACGAATATCATTCAACTTCAGCTCTTCCAGAGTCTGCCTGTCTAAGGCAGCTTGAGAAACATCAGAAGCAGGAAGCTTCTGAGAGCTTTCTGCAACATCTTCAGCTTGACTGACCTCTTCATCTTGAATAGTCTGATCTTCTGCTTGCTGAACTTTTAAAGTTGGACGCTTCTCAGACCATGGCTCGCTATCCAGAAAGAGCACTTCGTCCTGTGGCAGCTGACTTTCAACTTCCTTCAGCAGCTTGCTGAAGTTCTGTTGTGCCTGCTCATAATTGATGTCTTGCAATTTGAGGGCTTCAGCGCGTACCCATATTCTGAAACATGTCCAGAGTTGGTCTGAGGCAGCAGGATCAATCATTCCAGGACAAACTTGCTTTAGAGAAGCAATCCGTTGCTGCAAACCTGTTTCAAAATTCACAATGCCAACACCAACATCTAATGGTTTGGGTTTGGGGATGGATATTTTGTGTTTAAGGTCAGCAAGACGGTCAAGGATTGTTAAATCGATGAAGGTCCTGCTGTGGTCTTCAGTAGTTTGTTTGGGAGATGGAGTGGGAGAATCAGAAATAATAATTGGACTGTTTGGAGTATTTGGAGGGGTAGTTTCTGGCGAGGATGGCAGTTGGGCCATGGTTACACTTGTTCCACATGGCAGCTGAATTGCCAAAGGTTGTGGCTCAGAGGATTGAGGAGAATGAGGTTCAGGTGATAGAGTTTCAGAATGATGAAACTCAGGTTGTGGAGGTGATGGTTGAGGTGATGGTGGATGAATTTCTGGTTGAGGAGAGGGAGGAGGAATTGCTGGTTGTGGAGAAGGAGGTGTAATTTCTGGTTGAATTTATGGTTGTTGTGGAATTTGTGGTTCTTCTGGTATGGGTGAAAGAGTATGTTCTGGTTGAGGAGAGTGGGAAATTTCTGGTTGAGTGTTTGGATTGTTTGAGAGGTGAGCGGAAACAATTTCATCAATATCAGACAGAACTTTGTCAAGTTCTGATGCCGTTGATGTTGTGGGTTTTGGAGTTTGGGATTTGGTGCGGGGTCTCCTGAGAGTCAGTGACTCAGAAGGGTCATCTTCTGGTTCGGTTTCATCAATAGTTGGTATGGGGATTGGAAGTTCATGTGAAGCTGGGGTTGGGATTGATGTTGGAATAGCAGAAGAATTTAAAACAGAAGCAGCAGATAGATTACCTCTTTTCTTAGGGGTCTGCTGGGATGGTCCTTCTGAAGTGGCCTTTCTTTTCTTCGTCTTCTTCATAGTAACTTCTGGTTGTTGTTGGTGCAGATCTTTGATATTCAGTTTGGGATCTGTACCATCAGCCTTGCAAGCGTCCAAGTATCTGAGAACCACCACTGGTTTAGATTCTATCTCAGAAAATAATGGAAAGTCGTCCAGAGGGACTCTTCTGCTGGTGATGTCAGAAAAAGGAGTAACGCTGGGCTCCTTTCTGATATTCTCTATCAGTTTCATTTTCTTCAGATTCTTGGCGTTCAGAGGCTTGCCAACAGTAGGTTCAATAGAACTTAATTCCTGAGCTTCTGTAAGGTGTTCTATCAGCCTATTCTCAGTCAGAATATCTGATATTAACCTGCCAAAGGGTATCCAATCCCTCTTTGTCCTTTCTTCTTCCCTTGTCTCCTTGACGCTGGTCCTGAGGTGATTAAACAGAAGATGAGCCAAGTTAATTTTTACCTTCTGATTAATAAAATAGATCAGAAACTGCTGATCTATATTTATATAATCAGGAGAGCTTGTTGGCATCCTGTGATTAAAGCACCCCCAGAATGATCTTTGCCCATATTCTGTCCTGATCCTTTAAGTCTCTGATTTTGCTGCTGGGAACCCCATGGGTGAAAATCTGCCTTGCAATGACAGCAACGTCAGAGCATCTTTCAGCCATGTTGATACAGCGGATACCACCACCACTGTATCCAATCAATCTTGCAATGTGATCCTTAGTGATCACAATCTTCTTTCCCATTATGTAGGAGGTGACTTGATGCGTTGATGAGTACGCATGAATCCAGAACTCCTTGACCAAGACTAGGAACGTTGGTCCAACCAACCTATCAAAATATCTCTCCCATCCATGTGCCCTAACTTCTTCTGTCAAGTTAAATCCATTTTCTTTCAGACTGGAGAAGTCAACAATCAGTTCAGACAACACTTCCAAATTCTTCACTGGTGTAAGGAGTGTTCTGAAGGGAACTTTGTATTGTTCAGAGGAAGCCTCCTTCTGAGAACCTGCAGAAACATTGCTGGAGGTTGCCATGTTCACACTTAGGGTTTTTTCTGAGAAAACTGAAAAATTGGTTTCTTTTGAGAGAGATGAACACACAAGGAAAATGCAGAAAATATTTGTAAGATTGTAAGAAACGGTAAAGGATTAATGTGAGATGTTAATGTGCTTAAATAGATTTCAAAATAATTTTTGAAAGTGTAAACGGTTTCAAGAAAGAGAAATAATTCATGATTACGTTTTTAAAACATGATTACGTGCATTTAATGCTTGCTGATTTTGGGGGATTTGAGAAAGATACTTGAAACAGTTACCAGACATGTGTCTCAATGCACCCAATCAGCGTTTTGCCTTCTCAGAAGCGTGCACGCGTTCTGCTTCAGAGATTTGCTGATGATTGGATGACACTTGTTTGATTTAGTGATCAGCACATCTATCCTTGAGCTGAAACGCTCAGATCTTTAAGAATAGCATCTGATACAAACTGCATGTCTATCTTTCTGAAAAGAGATTGATCAGAAGTTCACAGTAAAACAAATACATTCTGAAGGATAATATATAGAATTAAAGCATTTTCACTCTGGGCAGATTTTCATGCTGAGATGTTTCAGAATGAAATTGAACCTATCTTCAGAAAGGGGTTTAGTGAAGATATCAGCCCATTGATGGTCTGTATCAATAAATTTTAAGTTCAAAATTCCTTTCTGAATGTAGTCCCTAATGAAGTGATGTTTTATTTCTATATGCTTAGCACTAGAATGTAAAATGGGATTCTTACTTAAGCAAATAGCAGAAGTATTGTCACAGAGTATAGGGATGTTACTCTCAAAAATCTGGAAGTCTTCAAGTTGACTTTTCATCCAGAGAATTTGTGTGCTACATCCTGCTGCTGCTATGTACTCAGCTTCTGCTGTTGATAGCGCAATTGTGGATTGCCTTTTGCTGGACCAAGAGATCAGATTTTCTCCCAGAAACTGGCAGCTTCCAGAAGTACTTTTACGCTCTACTCTGTCTCCAGCAAAGTCAGCATCGCAGTAGCCTACTAAGCTATAATCACTAGATTTTCTATAAAATAAACCCAGATTAGTAGTACCTTTCAGATACTTGAAAATTCGCTTAACAACTGTTAAGTGAGATTCTCTAGGATCTGATTGGAATCTAGCACAAATACATACGTTGAATAAGATATCAGGCCTTGAAGCTGTCAGATAAAGGAGAGAACCAATCATACCTCTGTAGACCTTCTGTTCTACCTTTTTGCTTACCTCTTCTCTTTCCAGAATGCACGTGGGATGCATTGGAATCTTTGATGGCTTACATTCTGAGAGGTCAAATTTCTTTAGAAGATCTCTGACATATTTGCTCTGATGAATGTAAGTTCCCTCTGGAGTTTGATTGATCTGAATTCCTAGAAAGAATTTTAGTTCTCCCATGAGGCTCATCTCAAATTCTTCCTGCATACACTTAGCAAATTTTCTTCCAAGAGAAGGATTAGTAGATCCAAAAATAATATCATCAACATAAATTTGACAGACTAAGATGTCATTCTTAACTGACTTACAGAATAAGGTAGTGTCCACCTTCCCTCTGGTGAAATCATTTTCTAACAGAAAGTTACTTAGTCTTTCATACCAAGCTCTGGGAGCTTGTTTCAGACCATATAGTGACTTCTTTAATTTGAGAACATGTTCTGGATGTTTTGTATTTTCAAAACTAGGGGGTTGGTGCACATAAACCTCTTCTTCTATATAACCATTTAAGAATGCACTCTTGACATCCATCTGATACAGAGTAATGCCTCTGTTAACAGCAAATGAAATTAAAAGTCTGATAGATTCTAACCTGGCGACTGGAGCAAAGGTTTCTGTATAGTCTATCCCCTCTTGCTGACTATAACCTTGTGCTACCAGTCGTGCTTTGTTTCTGATGACTTCACCTTGTTCATTTAGCTTGTTTCTGAACACCCATCTTGTTCCAATGACGTTGAATCCTTTTGGTCTGGGAACAAGATCCCATACGTCATTTCTGGTGAATTGATTCAGTTCTTCTTGCATTGCTAGAATCCAGTCGTTGTCCAGAAGTGCTTCATCAATAGAAGAAGGTTCAATCAGAGACACAAGTCCCGTGAGGGTTTCTTCAGAGTTTCTGAAGCTTTCTCTTGTTCTGATTGGATCTTCCTTTCTTCCTAAGATAGTTTCTTCTGGGTGATCCAAGCTGCTTCTGGGTAGTCTCTTCTGAGGTTGATCAACCGCTGTTGTAGGATTGCTAGCAGTACTCCTTTCAGATGTTGAAGGAGTGTCTGTGTTGAGAGCTTCTGATGACTTGTCTTCAGAACCTGTAAGTTCAATTTCCATACCTGCAAAAACTTCATTCTGCTTTGACTTTTCAGAGTCAAGCTTATCATCAAAACGAACACTGGTTGATTCTTCCACAATCTGTGTTTCTGTATTGTATACTCTGTACCCTCTTGAGCGTTCAGAGTATCCTAACATAATACACTTCTGTGCTTTAGAGTCAAACTTGTTCAAATAATTCTTTGTATTTAACATAAAACAAGTACATCCAAATGGATGAAAATATGAAATGTTGGGATTTCTGTTCTTCCACAATTCATATGGAGTCTTTTCCAGAATAGGTCTTATTGAGATTGTATTCTGAATGTAGCACGCTGTGTTTATTGCCTCTGCCCAGAAGATCTTAGCAACGTTTGTCTCATTGATCATGGTTCTGGCCATTTCTTGCAATGTTCTGTTCTTTCGTTCTACAACTCCATTTTGTTGGGGAGTTCTAGGACAAGAGAAATCATGCAGAATGCCTCTGTCATTAAAGAATGACTCAAAATCTTTGTTTTCAAACTCTCCACCATGATCACTTCTGACTTTAACGATTCTAAGATCCTTTTCATTCTGAACTTGGTTACAGAAGGTAACAAACACAGAGTGTGACTCGTCCTTGTGTCTTAAGAACTTTACCCATGTCCATCTGCTATAGTCATCTACGATTACTAACCCATACTTCTTGCCACTGACTGAAGCAGTTTTAACTTGTCCAAATAAGTCAATGTGCAGAAGTTCTAATAGCTTAGAGGTAGAAACAACATTTTTAGATTTGAAAGAAGGTTTTGCAAACTTGCCTTTCTGACATGCTTCACACAGAGCATCTGAATTGAACTTCAAATTAGGAAGTCCTCTAACCAGATTGAGTTTGTTAATCTGAGATATTCTTCTCATACTAACATGCCCCAATCTTCTATGCCAGATCTACTGCTCGTTGCTAACAGACAGAAGACACTTTACATTCTGACTTTTCAGTTCAGAAAGTTTGATTTTATAGATGTTGTTTTTCCTCTTTCCATTAAACAGGATAGTCCCATCTTTCTGACTAACAGCTTTACATGATTTTTGATTAAAGATTATATCATAACCGTTATCACTTAATTGACTTATGGATAACAGATTATGCATTAATCCATCTACTAGCAGAACATTATTTATAGAGGGAAGATTTCCATTACCTACAGTTCCAGAGCCAATTATCTTTCCCCTCTGATTGCCTCCAAAGCCAACGTGGCCTCCAGGCTTAAGTTCCAGGCTTTGGAACATATGCCTTCTTCCCGTCATGTGTCGCGACCAGCCATAGTCCAGGTACCATGACTGGTGTTTCTGATTTGCTGCTAAAGATATCTGCAACATGTATTATTTTATCCTTAGGTACCCAGATTTTCTTGGGTCCTGATTTGTTAGATTTACCAAAACTCTGGTTGAATTTTGGTTTCACAGAATACTTACTGCTAGTGTATTTAATATCATGTGTGTGACCATACACAAAATGTGAGTTCAGAGGAGTGTGTTTAATGGTTAAATCCATGACATTCTTTGGTGTAGGAACCTTACCTTGGTATCCTATTCCCTTCCTGCCGTTTCTGCTAACTCCATAGATCATTGAAGCCATTTTGCTTCTATCTATGCTTTTAGCAAGGAACTTCTGGAAACTGTGATCATACTCCTTGATGATCTCATCAGCGCTGTTGGGAGTTTCAGAAATTGGTTCCTTCTGAGAGTTTTGTAATGTATTTTCTAATTTTGAAATTTTATTTCTCAGCTCAGAATTTTCCAATTTAAGACTCTCAGTCTTATCAGAGTCGGATTCAAGATTCCTTTTCAGGTTTCTGAATTTAACTCTAATCTGCCGGTACCTTTCCAGAATTTCATTAAAGCTTTCAGCAAGTTCAGACTTAGTAAAATTAATTGCAAAGTCAGGAAATACCTCTTCAGTATCTGATTCTGAGTCTGATTCAGAAGCTTCACTATCTTCTGAAATGTTGGCCATGAGAGCTATGTTTGCTCTCTCATCATCTGATTCTGAGTCAGCTTCAGACGAGTCAGAGTCATCCCATGTAGCCATGAGACTTTTCTTCTTTTCTCTTCCAAACTTATTTTTGGGATTTTCCCTCTGAAGCTTTAGGCAATCACTCTTGTAGTGTCCTTGCTCATTGCACTCATAGCAGATGATGTCCTTGGTGTTTGGCTTTCTGCTTCCTGAGGAGCCTTCAGATCTTCTGTATCCAGAGGAAGAATCTGTCCTTCTGTATCTGGAAGAAGACTCGTTCTGATAAGATCTTCTGGGATTCCTGAAATTCCTTTGCCTCTGCTTCCACAGTTGATTCACTCTTCTGGAGAGGAGAGAAAGTTCGTCTTCTTCTGATGAGGATCCATCAGATGTTTCTTCAACTTCCTGCAAAACTTTAGACTCAGATTTTTTGTTTGATTTTAATGCTAAAGGCTTACCTTGCTTCTGGGGTTCATCAGCTTCTAGCTCTATCTCATGACTTCTGAGGGAGCTGATAAGTTCCTCCAGAGAAATTTTGTTGAGATCTTTTGCTAGCTTCAGAGCTGTAACCATTGGCCTCCACTGCTTTGGTAAGCTTCTGATGATCTTCTTGACGTGATCAGCAGTAGAGTATCCTTTGTCCAGAACCTTGAGACCAGCCACCAAAATTTGGAATCTTGAGAACATTGTTTCAATGGATTCACTTTCTTCCATTTTGAATGCCTCATACTTCTGAATAAGCGCAAGAGCTTTAGTTTCTTTGACCTGAACATTGCCCTCATGCGTCATTCTGAGTGAGTCAAACATGTTCTTTGCTGTGTCTCTGTTAGAGATCTTTTCATATTCAACATAAGAGATGGCGCTGAGAAGGATGGTTCTGGCCTTGTGGTGATTTTTGAAGTCACGCTTTTGTTGGTCAGACATTGCTTTCCTATCAATCTTCTGACCGCTTGCATTTACAGGGTGCGTGTATCCATCTGTCACCATGTCCCACATATCAGCATCATGTGCCAGAAAGAAGCTTTCAATTATGTCTTTCCAGTAATCAAAATTTTCTCCATCAAAGACTGGAGGTTTGCCGCTGAATCTGTCTCTGTCTTCATTGTTGTCATTGCTGATGTGTTGATAAGTTCCTGCCATTGTGTTTTTCTGACGCTGGATCTTGTACTGACACGGTTAAGTGTTTTAGCTCAGAACCAGGCGCTCTGATGCCAATTGAAGAAGTGAAAAACACAAGAAGGGGGGTTGAATTGTAAAAACTGGAAATCAATTGCAATCAACACAATATTTTTATCCTGGTTCGTTTGATCTCAAACTACTCCAGTCCACCCGTCAAGGTGATTTCGCCTCTCTCCAACGAGGTCTTAATCCACTATATTCAACTGAATATTACAATCTGCTTTAACAACTGCTAAAGCCTTCTTGATGCAAACCACAAACCGGTTTCTCAAGGAATTACTTTCTTACAAAGAATTGAAATCTAGGTGTGTGAATGTTTTCTACAAAACTGTTTATCACAAATGTGATACTACACAACTTAAGCTTAAGAGAACTAGAGTGCTAAAATAATTGAGTAAGGAATTTGATAGCTTTTAGCAAACTGAGAGTGAGGAAGATGATGAATAGCTTTTAGGCGTGTAGATTGTTTTAGAGCATTAGCCAATTCAATCTTCATTGACTTGTTTATATAGCATTGGAAATAGTGTACGTTGGAGAATAATTCTGTTTCAATGCCAATAACCTTCTTTCCTTATTAAGCAGATCTTGTCTGGAATTATGCCGTTGGTAATAACTCATCTTGAATGCACAGTACCATTGCCACTTAAGCGTGTTATGGCTTTGGCTCATTCTGACGTTGCTTAGGTGCTGATGAACTGTTGTTGTCTTTATCAGAGTTCAGAGTGTTGAGCGCAGATCTGTTCATCAAGCTTCAGCATAAGTGCAAGTTGATCTTCTTATTCTGGTATCTGATATAACATCTTCTGATGCTGATGTTGATATCCAATTTTCTGATGCTGATGAGGATGTTCTCATGCTGATACCCATCAGAGTTTCTGTAAAACAGAATATAATTTTTAGGTAGAAAATAGTTCTAACATGAATCATACAATTAATATATCTTTGCATTTTGTTATCATCAAAACTTAAACTTAGGGTAGTAGATTCAAACTTTGTTCTAACAGACCCTAAGGTTGAGGATAAAGGAGAATCCTATCCTATGTTAATATGTTATAGGGAGATTAATCAAAACTATCCTATAGGGAACATGCAATGACAGCAAAGTCGTGATCTCAATGTCTAAATTGAGTGACTCATCGATCAACAAATAAAGAAGAAAAGCAATAAACATCCTATAGGGAACATGCAATGAGAGCGAAGTCGTGATCTCAATTTCTAAATTGAGTGACTCATCGATCAACAAATAAAGAAGTAAAGCAATAAACATCCTATGGGGAACATGCACTGAGAGCGAAGTCGTGATCTCAATTTCTAAATTGAGTGACTCATCGATCAAAAACAAACACAACACATACATCAGACAAAAAAGCAAAGGGCCTCCTGACATATATCAGCAACAGAGGTCCCATCATGCAACCAGAGAACTATGCAAAATAAAATTGGGAGAAAGGATATAGTATAATACCAAACATATAACTATCTGTAATAGTCAAGCAAGAATAAAAGAAACACAGAGAGACTTCAAGCAAGCTGGCATCAGTAGACAAATTGAGTCAGGAATTACACCATCAGGATGTAAATTTTTTATCAGATATGATCAAATACCAGGAGAAATGTTCAACATTCACAATCAAATGTATATGTCCTACATGGAATATCAAATATTCCAAATACAATAGTAGTGCCAATATAATAAGTTGTGTTTCACAAATAAAGTGAAACACAAAATCCTCAGGTCAAAAGTGGAAACTTTCTCAGAGTACCTCCCACATTCAACAACCAAGTTAGTATTCCATAAGGTGAATGATGGCCCACATAGGGGGTGAATGCAACTTGATGAGGTGAGAACAAAATGATGACAATTATCAAACATTAGACATGACAGGTAAGAGGAAACATGCATATGCACAATTAGGTCAAAATAAATAGAGAAATGTTGCTCTTTTCTATCACCATATTGTGTTGACAATTAAATGTCAATCAAGGATCATAAGAGCTTGAAAATAAATTAAACAAAGGCCATGAAGGTCAGTAACAAAAACAATTTGATCATGCACAAATAATTCAATCACAACTTCATGAACACAACAAAAGATAAAACCTTCATAATGCATTAAATGGTTCAAATCATTCAAACATAAAGCATTCAAATGAAATGGATTGAGTTAACATGGACAATCAGAATCAACATGATCATTAGGTTCCCATTTATAGGCCTCACCCAAGTTCATCGCCCAACAAACAAATTGCAACAAGACATGCAAACATAATTGGGTACCTTCACTTCAAAATTGCATAAAAAATGGGGATAATGGTCCATAATTCAAACCAAAAACAAATTAGCATCCTTGAAAGGTATAAAAGTCAGAATGCAAGTCCTAAGTTCATGAATGATTGAGGAAGAGGTCAAATGAAGTTCAAAGTTCAAGACTAGTTGGCAAAACTTACAAACTAGACAAGTTTTCAAAATAATTTGTGGAAAAATGTCAAACCAAGTCAAATAATTCAAGAAAAATGGTTTTCAAATCCCCAACATATTCATGAACCAAAAACAAGACCTGAATGCCCAACAAAGTCCAAGGCACAAGGGTTAAAAAATGAAACTTGCACCATGAGCAACAAAACCCTAATTTTTTACTTTTTATCTCAAATATTGATTAAATGAGATCAAAATTCAAACAAATTAAGTCAAGATCATAAAAATCATCAAGGAACCCTAAATGTCAGAAAATACATTTTCTCATATTTTTTTGAATTAGGAAAAGTCAAGAAAGAAATTAATATTCAAACAATTAGGTAATTAACAAAATATTCACATATCAAAATAATATTTAAATCAAAAAGTCAGAAAAATGCCCAACAAAAATTATATTTAAATATTAGGACTAAAAACACACATACCTGAATTTTTGTGAATTTTTTTTGGATAAAAGGAAAATATTAAAAATAATAAAAAAACAAACAATTATCGATTAAGCTATTATTTAAGGGCAAAAATGCAAACCCTAGCTAAAAATCATGAAAAGGTCAAAAATGAATTTATATTCTGACTCCATACCTAGAAACAAGCTTACATGATTTTTTTTGAATTTTTTGAGTTAAGAAGACATTGAATTAGAAATTAAACAAACAAATATTACAAATAACCCTTTGAAATTAAATTTTAAATCAAAAATAAGAAAAATGATTAACCAAAATCAAAATCAATTTTGAAAATATTTTATGAGTCTCAAATAATTTTTGTGGATTTTTTAGGTCAAAGGAACTATTAAAATAAAAATTATCTTCAAATAAACAATTAATTAAGCCTGTGAATTTTTAAACCAATCAAATCATTTTTAAAAAAATCCAAAAAAAAATGTGACAAATACTAGAAAATAATATAGACCTACGGTAATTTTTTTGTGATTTTTGAAAGTATTTTGATCAGAAAATAAAATCAAACAAAATGTCAAATAAAACAAAAATTCAAATAAGCCAAAAATTCAAACGGACCAATCAGGATGTGCCACCACATCATCTTCAACCTCTAGATATTTCAAAAACGCGCGTATCTTCTCAGGCTTAGGGCTCACTTTCAGATCAACATAACATGCTCAATTTTGCATCATTTTTTATGAAATCAAAGGCAAATCAAAGCTAGCATGGCAAGGAATCCATAGCAATTCGAATCAAATCAAATCATCAACCATATTGTCCATAATCAAGTCATGAATATGAACAAAAAAAATTTGAATTGCAAGTTTCAGAGCATCCAATCATGCATAATTCATCAAATTAAACGTTATAAAGCTTCAGAAACATTCCATTAACATCATTGAACATGAATCCAAGCTCAAACATCCTAATAAACAAGTGCATCTCAGAAATTGAAGTTTGGAATCATTACCTCAAGGTGAAAAGTGATCTACTGTCTCCTTCACTCCAGATGCAAACAAATGGTGCTAGCTTGACCTACTTGCTTTGCTGAAGCTGAATCCACAAGAATTTTGAAGAAAACACCAAGGAATTGAGAGAATCGAAGCAAGTTGCAGAAGATGAAGGAAAATTTCAGATATGGAATTCTTGCAAATGGCGCGTTATCTCCCTCTCTCTTTGCTTGCTTCCTCTTATATATAGTTTGTAGAGAAGGTTAGAAGTGGAAATTTGTCCTTAAAACAGTTGGAGGATAGTATTGGGAATTTTGGCCAAAAATGAGGTGCATACTGACTCAGGTGTTTTTCCCTTGCGTTCTCTTGCTTCTTAAACGTTTTGTGAGCCAAATAACTTTATAAATGCATGCTCAAAATGCCAGCCCACGAATACTTGAAATCTGAGAGTGTTGGTGAATTGGCCATTCTGAGCAAGTTTTGTATTTTTTGATTCAAGCAAGTTCATGAAGCACATGGGCACGAAATAGTGAGTGTAATGGGCCTTAGCATGTCAAAAATTACCAATGGGCTTGATTAGAAGCAAGAGGAATGCCTAAAACTTGAGTTTGCAAGAAATGGCCATTTTGCATATTTGCCATATTTCAATAAAATGCCCCAAAATTCCAAAACTCATAACTTGCTCATGCCTTTGAATTTTGACACAAATGAGTATAATTTGGAAAGGTATTGAAAATATATACAATCCCTTAGTTTGGACTTTTTGCAAATTAATTTATTAAGGTTCTCAAAATTTGGCTTGAAATTCAATAATTTTGGAAAATGACCTATAATTTTGTGACTTCAAAAGACCATAACTCTTGATTCCTTGCCAATTTGAATATGAGACCAAAAGGAGATGAAATATCATTTTCTTATCTTTCCAAGCATATTTCATTTGCATTTTCTTGATTAAGGATGAATAAGATATGATTTATTGAAATTAAATCCTTATTTTCCAAAATTAGTAATTTCTAGGGTTTCTTCAAGAACAAGTTACATCCCAAACTCCAATCTCTTTCATCCAATGACCAAAATAGACTTGAAATATAAAAATTACTTCCTTGAATTGATGGTTGTCCAAAAATTCCCTTGGTCAACTTTGACTCTGACTGATTTTGACCAAAATGACCATTTTACCCCTCTGAATCAATTGATCCGCTTCCCTTCAAAATTAATGATCAAAACTTCGAACATATGATCTTTCAAACATAAAGAGGCAATGTGCAAAGTTTCAATTCAAAATTATCAAGAAATATTGATAAAAACCTAAACCCTAGTTTTGATCAACATCTCAAGAGATAGATGAATCACCTTCCAAACTTCAAATCCTCTAGGTATCAAGAGAAATTCCTTATACAAGGACTTTTAAAATACCAATGAGATGTTTTAACTTCCAAACCAAATATTGTATATTGACCAATATCCTTTCCCAACAAAACCATAATTTGACTGGTGAATCCAAAGAGTGAATCTCTTTGTAGTCAAACACAAACTTGAATCCTCTAATGATCCAAAGAGTTGGGTGAAACATCTTGAGATATGCAATAACTTTTGAGCTTAAAAGATCCAAAGGTTTATATAATAAGATTCCACTTGAACAACTTGTCCATGTAATCAACCTTCAAAGTTTGAGGAAATATGACAACCAAAGTACTTTGATCCTACCACAATGTATGAATTCAATGCACTATGATGTTCATGATGAAACATAAGCCAAAATTAAGAGGGTAAATTTTGGGGTGCAACAATTTGCATAGTATTGAGTCACATTATATGATTTCATAAAGTAGTGTGTATTGATGTTGTGGTTGTGTATTATTGTTGTGATTATTGTTGATTATGAGATGAGAAGTGGTGATGTTATATGATTTAATTTAATATATTAATTATCATGCGCTTTATTATATTGTTAGATATCTCACCACTTATGTTTAAATGTTTCCCTTATGTTGGTAACGTGCAGGTAATCGAGAGTGAAGGTTGTATACCTTCAATAGTTTGAGTCGGTGTCATTGGTCTGATATGTAACACTCGAGGGGATGAACGCTTGTTGCTTTTGATTATTGATTATTCAGTTGTTGAACTTTAAGTTGATTATTATTAAGTATTTGTTGTTTGAAGTTGTTGTACTGATGATAGAGATGTTATAAGAATTTTGCTGCGTAGATGTTGAATTATTTAATTAAAGATGTTATGATGATGGTTCATCCGATGTTTTTAAAGTGTTATATATCCAAGATAAATGCAATGAATTTTGATAGAAGAATTTGTGGCATCCCTATTCGTTTACACAAATGATTTTTATGACTCTGATTTATTTATATAATTTGCCGGGGTAGAATTGGGGTGTTACAAAGTTGGTATCAAAGCAAAAGGTTGGTCAGACCTTGTCATCAAGTCGTAGTTGTCTAACAATCGAGTATTGTTATTTTGAGTTCTAACGGTTGTTTATGTTGTAGTGATAAGTTGAGATGGCTGGAAGGAATGATGCTGAACTTGCTGCTGCTTTAGAAGCAATGGCTCATGCGATGAAGAATCAGCCGAATGTTGACGGGAATGATGGATCTCGTAGCTTGGCGACTTTCCAGAGGGAGAATCCACCTACGTTCAAGGGAAAGTATGATCATGACGGAGCATTAGAGTGGTTGAAAGAGATTGCTTTGGTTAAAGTGGTTTGGCTAGGAGCTGCCGGAGAAAGCATGACTTGGGAGTTGGAGAGCAAGATGCGAGACTCCTACCCTGAGTTGTTTAATTAAGGTAAATTTTCGAGGACGAAAATATTCTAAGTGGGGGAGAGTTGTAATGCCAATAATTTAATTAATTATTTAATTAAATTATCTTTGGAATACTTGTGAAGTTATGTTGCGTTTGATTGGATTTAATTTATTTTATTAAGTGGAGAAATAATATTAGAAGTATAATATTATTTGATGTGGGTTTGTTTTTAAAGGAACAGTAGTAATAAGGGGGTGTATTAGCTTTGAGCCCAATAAGGAGTAAAGAGAATAATAGGTTATTTTATTATTGTTAGAAAGAATAGAAAAGTAAGAGGCAGTAGAAGAATAAGGATTGAGAAGAAGAACGTGAAGCTGCTGGAAAAAGAGGAAAACAGTAGAACGAGGATTCAATCGGAAGATTGTAGAGCGACCTTCAACCCAAGGTAAGGGTGGGTTTATGACTCTATAATTGGGATCATGATGATTGGTATGTGGGGTTAGAGGTGATTTTTGTCTTGTTCTTGAATTGAATGAATATGATGTTGTATGATGAACAATTGATGAATTTTAGATGAATAATGATGCCCCGATGTGGTTTAATTGATGTAGAATTATTGGGTAATTGTAAGTGGTGATTATCTATGATTAGATTAAGTTTTTAGGGCTTAAAATATGAAACCCGTAGTGAAAACGCAGAGAAAATCGCAGAATTTATACAGGATGTAACAGTATGCATCCACCCCAAACATGATGTGTCGATACATCAAGGTTGAAAGACTCAGGATGAGTCGAAACGAAGAGGCTTGTGTCGATCCATGAGGACTTCCAGACTCAGGATGAGTCGATACGCAGGATGCATGTGTCAGTACATGTTGTGTGTAAGACTCAGGATGAGTCGATGCAAGAGAGGATACGTCGACTCATGTTGCGAGTTTAGTGCAGTACACGTCGATCCAAGGAGATATGCGTTGATCCATATTGTTTGATTTTTGGCAGATTCAGTTTGAAAATGTTGTAACTTGAGTCTTAGGATGCCATTTGAGATGTCGTTCGAAGCGTTGAATAGCTAACGCAATGAGCTTTATTTCTGAGGATTAAAATGAAGAGTAGGAAGGATAACCCTAGTAATCCAAATTAGGACTAGAGTTAATTCCCGCGTTAATCGTTAGGTTGGTTTTATGCAGAATGATGAGAACAAAATGTTTATAGGCTGCTGTTTGATTTATAACAGTAGGAATAATGATATTAATGATGTCAAATTACTGAATAGCAATATGAATTACTGTCGTATTAATGTACAACTGAGTTGTTGATGAGACGTTATAATGATGTGTGTTGATAATATTTGATGAATAAATGACGTTGGATGAATAAATGATAAATATTTATGGATGATATAAGATGTTGATGAAGAGATGTTGAGATGCTTTTGAGATGTAGGCCTTTGGCCAATGATGATGTTGTATTGTGGTTGTCGTTAATTATGGCGTTGTTAATACATTCATGATATTATCGCATATATTGCATTTTGAGATGGAGCTTATGCTCGTTGAGATGGCCTGTATTGGCAAATATTGAGATGAAGGCTTATGCCTTGTTGATGCCTCTATTAATTGGCAAATCTTTGAGATGGGAGTTCTTCTCCAATGATACCACATGCATTTGCATAGTATTTAGTCGCATTATATGATTGAATAAAGAAGTGTGTATTGATGTTGCGGTTGTGGATTATTGTTGTGATTATTGTTGATTATCAGATGAGAAGTGGTGATGTTATGTGATCTAATTTAATATATTAATTATCATGCGCTTTATTATATTGTTAGATATCTCATCCCTTCTATTTGAATTTTTCCCTTATGTTGGTAACATGCAGGTAATCAAGAGTGAAGGCTGTATACCTTCAATAGTTCAAGTCGGTGTCAGTGCTCTGATATGTAACACTCGGGGGGATGAACGCTTGTTGCTTTTGATTGTTGATTATTCAGTTGTTGAACTTTAAGTTGATTATTATTAAGTATTTGTTGTTTGAAGTTGTTGTACTGATGATAGAGATGTTATAAGGATTCCGCTGCGTAGATGTTGAATTATTTAATTAAAGATGTTATGATGATGGTGCATCCGATGTTTTTAAAGGGTTATATATCCATGATAAATGCAATGAATTTTGATAGAATAATATGTGGCATCCCGATTCGTTTGCATGAATGATTTTTATGACTCTAATTTATTTATATAATTTGCCGGAGTAGAATTGGGGTGTTACACCTTGGGCCTCCAAAATAATCAGATCACAAGCCTTTTATGCCTTACACATTTATCTAGTATTTATTTGACTTAATTTTGAATTTAAATGAATAAAATCAAAATAAATGAAATAAAAATTAAAATAATGCATGAAGGGACTTAGAGGTCTTCTAAGGTGTTATGAACATGTTTAGACTTTAAAAGATAGGTCCATTAGCCCAAAAGTCAAGTTTGCTTCAAATTGAATTTGATGCATTTTCTCAAAATTAGCCAACTTGAACAAATCATATGTCACTCAATTTTCATCATATTAAAGTGATCTGGGACTTCATGGAAACCTCGAGATGTCTCCTAGAACTTTCATGTTGGTCATTTTTCCATTTGAAGACTTTAACCTGATGTAGACTGCTTTGACAAAAGATGTCTTTTTGTTGACTTTTGAAATGATCTGTAATGTTTTGGCCCATATCTCTCAAATGTAGCATTTCGGCCTTGAGCTTAGAGAGACAAAGGTGTAGAGAATTGAATTTCCATCAAAATGGGCTTTGATTGATAATTTTATGATGAAGTATGTGGAAGTTATGCTTGGTAAAAGGTTAGTTGACTTCTCCTATAGAAAACCCTAATTTAGTAACTTTTGACTCTTGATGAATCTTGAGGTTTCTTGATGAATCTTGATCAACCCTTGATCAAATGATTAATTACACTTCAAAATATTGATGTTGTCCAAAAAACTTGAAGTATGACTTTAAATTGGTCAAAGTTGAATTTTTGTCCAATACAATTGATTTTTAATCATTTGAGTAGCTGACTGAGCAAACTTGTGCTACAAGGCTTGAAACTTGCCATGAGGATTCTTTAAAGCATATGAGAAACCATGAAATCAAATTTAGGCATTAGAATTCCATTGAGAGAGATGATAGAGTGTCTTCGGAGATGGGCTTATAGATGCCATCCAAAGTAACTATTGATAGGAGTATCAAAATGAGTCTACACTCGACTTGATCTGAAGGAAATGTTTTTCAGGATGAAGATCTAAAGGAAATGCTTTTCAGAGTGAAGATCTGAAGGAAATGCTTTTCAGAATGAAGATATGAAGCAAATAATTTTTAGAATGAAGATCTGAAGGGAAATGCTTTTTAGAATGAATATTTGAGGAAATGCTTTTCAGAATGAAGATCTGAATGAAATGCTTTTCAGAGTGAAGATTTGAAGGAAATGCTTTTCAGAATGAAAATATGAAGGAAATGCTTTTCAGAATGAAGATTTGAAGGGAAATGCTTTTTAGAATGAAGATTTCAGGAAATCATTTTCAGAATGAAGATCCGAAGGAAATGCTTTTCAGAATGACAATCTGAAGGAAATGCTTTTCAGAATAAAGATCTGAAGGAGATACTTTTAAGAATGAAGATATGAAGGAAATGATTTTCAGAATGAAGATCTGAAGAAAACATTATGGTCAGGTAGATAGTCTCCCCGTCTTGTTTCTAAATTGATCTATAACCTGTCTCTAAATTGCTGATAATATTCGTCTGTTTGTGAACTTAACTTGAAACTAAAAAGTTAGTTCTATGCAATGTCATGATACATGAAATGTATTTTGTAAGGATGCTCTCAAAATAATGATAATGGAATATGCGTTTCATATGCATATGTTATGATATTTCGTGAATGATGTATGGATGCAATATGTCGTCGGAGTGTATCGGTAGCTTCATGTAATAATGTCTGGCTGCGGAAAATAAACCCCTGACTGTTGCTAAGGATGAAGAAAGTAATTCTTCAAATTTTTTGGAATAACTTTACTGGGGATTTACGCCTTCTGTTTGAAGACACTCCGCTGGGGAATTTTAACTTCTGCTTGGGGATAGAAGCATTCAAGGAGAGTCTTCCATGAGTCGTTATTTGAAGGGTTTGATTATTATGTATTATAACTGGGGATAAGAGATATGGACCCTCTGATGTGCTATCTAACCTGGTTTCAGATATGGGTGTCATCTCTTATGGGGAGGACAATGTTGGGTGACATCTGGTCGGAGAAGAGAATCTTATCGAGAAATTGCAATAATGGAGAAATAAACTCTGTTGGAGAAATAAACCATGCAGACTGTGTTGACGAAATAATCTATGATGGGGATTAGCTTATGAAAATAACCCTTGATGAGATTGCTCTGTGGGAATTTATGGTCAACTTGAACATTATGCCGACTCCTAGAGTCTTTAGTAAATGCTAATCATGTTTTCATGCATATATTTGTAAACAGTAATCATATTCAAATGCATATGTCCATTCAATATAATCATTAGACGTTTTTGTAAACAAAGAAGAGAAAGTAAAAACAATTTTGAATTTGAAATTTGATTGCATTGATTTGGAATGTTGGCCTATAAACAGATAGTTTTACAAGGAGACAGAAATCATAGTAAGAGGAAATTTTCGTAAAAGGAAAAGGGGTACAAAGAAAAATAGCCATGTGGAAATGATCCCATCGAATTTCAACTCTACTATTGGCCTTATGTCTTTAAGCAACTCATCCTTTGTTGTCGGAAGAAGTTGATTAAATTGATCTATATCGTTTGAACTTGACGTTAGTAATTATGCTGGCTGTGAGTAGATGGGTGATCGAACGAGACATAGTCGTACGCTTTAATCCCTAACTTTTCCTTGACTGCCCTTTTGGGTTTTCAATCCATCGAGATATCCTTTTTTCCCATGCCGCATTTTCAGGGTTTCGACATGCTGGATGTACATTTTTTGTATATATCCCTAACTTTTAACCGAACCCTTTTGGTTCGCCGGGATGCCCTTATTTTTTCCTTAGTCAGTCAACCTAGTGGGTCTCTTTTATGCATAGTATTTTTTGACTATGTCTGCGTTCATAGGGTGTGGAAAATATTCATCGTCCATGGTGGTAAGTATCATAGCACCGCTTGAAAATATCTTTTTGATCACAAATGGCCCTTCGTACGCGGGAGTCCATTTTCACATTGAATCACCTTGTGGTAGGATGATGCTCTTTATTACCAAATCACCATCCTGGTACACTTGATGTTTCACTTTCTTGTTAAAGGCCTTGATCATGCATTTATGATACATATGGCCATGACAAATAGTCGCGAGCCTTTTTTCATCAATCAAATTTATCTGGTCGAGTCCATTCTTAATCCATTCATCTTCATCTAAACCTGCGTATTTCATAATCCTTAGGGAAGGAATCTGGACTTCGATTGGTAAGATAGCCTCCATATCGTAGACTAGAGAGAACGAGGTTTCCCCAGTTGATGTACATACTGAAGTGAGATAACCATGAAGAGAAAACGGTAACATCTCATGCCGATCTTTGTATGTCACCGTCTTCTTCTGCAAGATCTTCTTGATTTCTTGTTGACAGCTTCCACTGAGCCATTCATCTTTGGTTGATACGGAGAAGAGTTGTGGTTCTTAATCTTGAATTGCATGCAGAGTTCCGTGATCATAGTATTGTTAAGATTAGTACCATTGTCCGTGATGATCCTTTTAGGTATGCCATACCGAAAGATAAGGTTATACTTAATGAACCAAGCCACAACATTCTTGGTAACATAGGTAAATGAGTCTACTTCTACCCATTTCGTGAAGTAATCAATAGTGACGAGGATGAAACAATGCCCGTTTGAAGCAGTAGGCTTAACCTCTCCAATCATATTAATGCCCCACATCACAAACGACCAAGGAGCAGTCAAAACATTCAAAGGAGCCGTAGGCACAGGTACCTTGTCAGCATAAATCTGACATTTGTAACAAGTTCTGGAGTGATGATGGCAATCACATTCCATGGTAGACCAATAAAAAACCTACTCTCAGTATTTTCTTAGCCATTGTATGTCCCCTGGAGTGAGTACCAAAGACTCCATCGTGCATATCTTCCATAATTTTCTCTACTTCCTTCCTGTCTACACAACAAAGCAAAGTCGAATCGTGGTTCCATTTGTACAACATTATGTTACTCAAAAAGAACTTGGCAGAGAACCTCGTTAGAAATTTCTTATCACTGATAGATTCCCCTTCAGGATACTCTTGAGTCTCGAGGTATCTTTTTACTTCCTGGTACCAAGGCTTTTCCTCTACTCCGTCAGTACTAACTTCATAGTAATGCCCCAGTTCATCTAGTCTCTCAATAGTAATTTGAGGAGATTCATTATCCCATATGACTCTGAACATATATTACATGGTAGCCAATGCGTCTTTTAATTGATTCTCTTCTCGTAGAATGTGTTCAAAAGTGATTTCTTTGAAGTACGAAATTAATGTCAACACATGCTCACGATAAGGAATGAGATTTAGATTATTCATATCCCACTCTCCCTTTATCAAAATTATTACTACGACTGAGTCCCCATATAAATTCAAGAATTTAACTCTCATATCGATAAAGCCTTGATACCCATGATGCACGCTTCATATTCTGCCATGTTGTTGGTATAGTCAAAACATAATCTGGTGGTGAAGGGCGTATGGAAACCTTTGGGAGAGATAATCACAACACCAATCCCATTACCAAGCGCGTTGGAAGCTCCATCAAACACCATAGTCCATTGGGATCCTGGTTCAAGTCCTTCATACGGTCCAGGTTCTTCATAATCAGTAACTAGTATAATATTCTCATCCGGGAAATCAAAATTCATAGACTGATAGTCATCTACAGCTTGATGAGCCAAATGATCTGCCAATACACTTCATTTGATTTCCTTCTGAGTAGTATACAGAATGTCGTATTTTGTTAAGACCATTTTCCATCATATATTATCTTAGTCGGTGAGTCGCCCATGCCGAAGTGCAATAAGTTTTCTCGAGCAGTGGATATCTTGTTTCATTGTCGATAAACTTTTTGTTAAGGTAGTTGTTTCCAGTGATTTCTGGTAAACAACCGCTAGTCTTCCAAACTATCGAATAAACTTACTGACTGTTATTCAATTTCTTTGGTAACTCACAGGATCAACTAGATTGATCCTAGGATTCCTTGGTCATTAGGGTAACTCTCATGATCGAACAGATATTCATGGTTGGTATTTGAGTGTTGTATAGGTGTTTGGCTTATTTCGATTTCTCTCTTAAAGATCTAAAGGTGTAATCAAAATATGCGTGTACGAAACTGAGTTGCATGAATAAATGTTAATTGCAAAGACATGTAAAATTGCATAAAAGGCAACTAAATGGCTTCGAATTATAAAAACAGTTAATGTAAAAGATGCTCTGGAACGTAAAAGATTCGAAATATGAAGAAAGCGTTTAATGCAAGAAATCTGTAAATGACTTTAAGTAAAAATAGACTCTCGAAAGACAAAACTTGAAGATAAAGGCATGAAAAGTATGACAGTTTTCTGAAATGTAAAGTGCTTGAAGTGTAAAGAAAGCATTGAAATGTAAAACTTTAATGAAGAGATTTCGAAATAAAAAGACTTTGAATGAGAAAACTTGTAAATGTTATTTGGCAGAAAGATAAAGGAAAGTGCTTGAAATGATAAAAGGTTTTCATTAAATCATAAATATGTGGTGCTATCATACGTACATTGCTCTTGCATTCGTTTCCCTTGCCATGTGGTAGTTTGAATGTTACTGAGTATTTAGTACAATAGATATGACACACGAAATCCTAATACTAAGACTTCTATTTATACTAATTCGACCATAACGGTCTTGCTATAGGATTATGCCACGTTCAGAACATGCAGAACAATGCCTCTCTCTTCTTTCCACGTGTCTCCAAATGCTCCAGCACATAAATTTCAAACTTCGAATGTCCCGGTTCCATTTAAATTTCAAATGTTTTGGTACTTCTCCGTTTCGAACGCACTTCTCAGACACAGCCTTGTTGTTATTTCGCGACTTCTTTAGATATGTTCCCATAATTGCCACTCGAAGCTTCAAGCTTTGATATGCTTATTCGAAACACTGCTTCTGCTACTTCGAAACATGACCAATTTGTTTCATTTCGATCGAAACGTTCAATTTGCTTGGCTTCTAATAATATTATCAAAATCTTCAGCCAACAAATTGCCCTTTTAAAATATGTATTTTGATCTCTCTGAGAAATACCTATTTTAAACATCTACACAAGATTTTGATGCGACCTTCGAATCATCGTAACATTTAATGCATTTGACTCAAGTCACGTCAATCATAACACTTTTTGGATTCCTTAACCGCCTGGAGCCACGTCACAGTATGGTGCAATTACAAACAATGATTATCTTTAAATCACGCCTATTACCCATGTTAACTTTACGCCACCTCTTCATCACACCAACCCATGATTTCCACGTATCACACCCTCATTCAGTGGATGCTTAAACTTCCACATTATAAAACATCATCAACTTAGTCTTTTTCTTTTCTTTTCACATTCTGAATCTTTTACCCTCCTTCTCTCGCAAAAAACCCTAAGCTTTCAACATCCTTCAAAAATGTCTTCTTCTACTTCATCCCAACTCAAAAAGGTTTCCAAGAAGAAGGGAAAAACTGCAGGAACTACAATGGAAAGTAAGATTATCACTCACCAAGGTCAATCCGTTCTTGCTCCCCAGATGATCTCAAAGGAAAAAGAAATGTTGTATGCATCACAGGTACTCAATCCTACCACCGTTGCTGGTAAGAGGTTAGCTTTAAATGGCCCTCTTACGGTTTTTGAAATTTTAAAAGATACCAGGACAATTTTCCCAGTTTGCTATAGTTTCAAACCCTTGTTTAACAAAATGGACGCCCCTAAGGCAATAGAATCTTCTGGCTCAAACACCATAGAAAATCCAACTGTTCCTCCTAAGGACCCCTTTGTATTGGACTATGTAAAAAGTAATTTTAAGCCGTTTCGATCTTGCCCCACCTCCGATACTGCTTATCAAAATTGGTTCAAGAAAGTAGAAGCTAAGAAATCCCAGCAATGGGAAGAATTAGGTATCTATAATTTGATTAAGCTATCGAAGCCTGGTTTCACTTACAGCCACCCTCTGCTATTCGCGTCCCTCTATTTCTGGGACAGTACCTATAATACTTTCCATCTCCCAGGTGGAATGATCACCCCTACCTTCTTCGACATAGCGGCCATTATTGGGCTATCGCCAGTAGGAGAAACATACATCCCCGACAACGAAGAACACTCAAGCATAATTGACTTCGAAGTCAAACTAGCAAGTTTTTCCAAATTTATCAGTCACTACCATGCTGAGGGAGACAATGTGTCTGACGTAGAACACATTGCTTTCCTAACCCTATGGCTGTCAAGATACGTCTTCTGCAGTAGATCCCTACAGGTAGCCAGTAGGTTCATTCCTCTAGCTAGGGATTTGCATGAAAATCGAAGAGTGTGCTTAAGTGAACTGCTCTTAGTTGACCTCTATGAAAGCCTAAGGTCAGCTGTTTCGAGCCTCAAGTCCCATACCTCCAAGAATATCCTGTTGGCTGGCCCTTTTTGGTTACTTCAACTATGGCTAAATGCCATGTTCGAACCCTCCTTGTCAACTGCCAACACCATTGACGAACAAGACCCTGAGATAATTGATAGGATAGTCGAAGGCACTAGGCTTCGAAGATTAACTCCAAATGACGACAAAGATGACTTCAAAGTCCTATTCTCGAAGTACATCATGATATTCTCCAAAAGGCACAAGTTCGAAGAGAGCATGGCGCCTTTTGCTTCGAGGGCTCATGGACCTTCCTGGTTCACCATGGCTCTCTCAGAAGCTATCAAGAGCAAGGATATTCAGGATGTATGGAGAGCTTTTTTGCTACCTAGACTCATTTCTTCAAGAATAACTCCAACCAAGAATCAGATTTTTCTTTTTGCTTACCAACCAAATTTTGTTTCGAGACAGTTTGGCTTATGCCAACTGATTCCTGAACCTTTATTTCAAACTGAGAGTGCCATTACTTCTGGGCGAACTTTCAAGGCACGGGAAGCCAAAATACAGCAAGAACAATATCAAGGCTTTGCCCAGTTTGAGCTGATAACCTTCGAACCTACCCATCTCACAGCTAAAGGGTTTCTAGAATGGTGGACCAAGTTTTATCAAACCTATATGTTCGATACACTTACAATTCAACAGAAACTAATTGATGCCTTCGATGTGCAGGTACCAGCAAAGAAAGGTATGTTTACTCATGCCAAAGAGATTAAAGCTTTCCAAAATTATTTTGAAACTACTTATGACCCCACGCGCTTGGAATCCACTGTGCATCAAGCGGCTGAGACCTTGAAGGAAAAATTCAAACAAAAAGTTTCTAAGTTAAAACTTCCTTCAGGGTTGTCACCTGAGGATAGGTATAGGTTGGCATTCGAAATGCATCCACCTAAATTTCCTAGATTACCTACCTCAGAACTGGCTCTGGCTTGGTTTCCCCCATATCCTTGGTGGTTCACTTGCAAAGAGATGTTCAAACATCTTCAAAGGAAACCAAAGCCATCTGAGACTGTGACATGGGCTCGACACTGGCTTCACGATTTCCCAGGACACCTTCGATACGACCTTTCTGCCATGTCAATTAAAGCTGATCAAGGCACAGGTGCGAATGCTTGGGAAAATCCCAAACGTCTTTCATTTTCCATATCTTTAACCTTTGCTTTAATTGTTTCGATTTTCAGCCATCAGGATAAAGACAGCTGCCTCAAAGTCGAAAGAAGGGAGCGCCTCTCAAGCCTCCATCGAAACTACTGACAAAGTGACTCCATCCGAAACAACAACTATTGCTGCAACCACAACAACAACAACAATACCAACAACAACCAGTGTTCCAACTCCAACGGTAATCACTTAGCCTTGATGTTTTGAATTCTCTCGTGTTTTATGGTTTGCATCTAACTCTTTGTTTGAATCTTTTCAGACCAACAAACTTCCTCCTACTACTCCCAAGAAGCGGAAATCAAGCACCACTGGGGAAGACCCCAAGGCTGGAGGAAACTTACCAACTGCTTCGAAGAAGAAGCAAAAGAAAGATATTTCGAAAAGTACCGTTCCAACTAGTGTCTCTGGACTAGATTCCAGGGATGCTGCTCCCTCACCCAAATCCAAAATTCCACCTTCGACCTCCAACACAATGTTGGAACGCATAGCTAGTAACCTCTCCTCCGAGAGTCCACAGGTAAATTGAACTTTAAATCTCTTTGAAAATAATAATTTCTTATTACCTTGGTGCATGTTTTTAACATTCTGTTGCTCTTTGCAGAACATCTTGAATCCAGCTTCCACTACTTCGAACTCACCGTCCAAAGCTGCCGCTCCACTCAACTCCTCTCCTCAAGGAGATTCCAGCAACCTTATACAGAATAAAGTT
The DNA here is from genome assembly GCA_948472305.1 of Vicia faba. NCBI lineage: Eukaryota > Viridiplantae > Streptophyta > Magnoliopsida > Fabales > Fabaceae > Vicia > Vicia faba. Next base: position 164,858 of record CATIWC010000517.1, on the reverse strand, counting down.
TCCTCCAATATGGCGGTTCTGGCTGGAACTTCTGAGCAGCAGGATGATCAAGGCACCTCTATTCCTCTGCAAGAGACAAACGAAATACCACTTCAAACATCTGCAGAGGATTTGCAAAGAGCTACTCTTCAAAAGTCCCCTCTTGAAACTCTTCAAGAGGACCCAAAGGACACTCAAACTGAAGGAGAGAAAGCTGATTCTGGGCAAAGAGACGCAGAATCTGCAGACGAAGAGTCTGAGGAGGAGGATGCCAATGATGGTTCGACTGCTGGGACGGAGTCCAACGCAAATAGCAGTGAAAAGGAAGGCATCGAAGTGGTGGACTTGGATGATGATGAAGAAGATCAAGAGCACGAAACGAATGAAGGGGATGGTGATGCAACCAACGAACCCATGGAGGTTGAAATGGACGTGACTCCCCTACGTGTGGAACTCCCTCAATCCTCTTTGTCTCGAATGACTAACGAGGAGCTTGCACTTCTGAGACGAAATGACCCTATTGGGTACATGAAGGCAAAGCTGGCTCAAAGGGACGTCCCACTTGCTAGGGCTGGCACAAGTTCGACCAGCTATCCTCTTCCCACAGATGAAAGAATTGTACTTCTTAATAAGATTAGGAAAACAATTCTCAATGTGGATATATTCGAAGTGCTCAAACAAGATAGTACTGCTTGCTATACTATGAAGGAGCTGTTTACAAAGGTCAATCTTTCTACCTGCTCCTTGCCAGTTAGTACTCTCTTGTTCGATCTTCAGGCTTTGCTAGACAACGTAACTGGTTACCTTCTCCAAGACGAATCTGCTGCCAAGAAGGTTCAAGAGAAACGCATTGCCAGGGATGCTGCTTATGAACAAGCTTCGAAACTCTCTCAAGAAGATGAGGATCAAGCTATGCATCTAAAGCAGGCGAAAATTGATTATGAGGCTCGAGTTGAGTCCATACTTCTTTGGGAAAGACAGATTCTGGAACTTCAACAGAAGGTTAAGGAGGCTAAAGAACAATAAATAGCCTTCGAAACCAATACTGTTGGTAACCAATTTGAAGAGCTTCTCAACCAGGGGCTTGCAGAAATGGAAACTGCAGAATAACTTAAAGGAGAAGTGGCAACCTTGGAAGGAGCCAGGAGTTTCACTCAGCAGAGGCTTGAATCATTTCGAAGCACTTTCAACTGATTGAAAAATAACTCTTATTTCTAAATTTCAGATGTTTATTTGACTACAATTTTGGTTTCTTATATGTAATATTCGAACAACGCCATTTTGGCATCTTATCTTGCCATTTTGGCCTTTTTATAATATCTTGGTTACGTTGTTACTATTCGAATCTCCTGCAGGCGTGGCTTATATTTCTTTAAATATTTCCCATTAACCTTTAGGATACGTTTATCATCCACCAGTTCTTCGATTTCGTATGCATTGTTTGAGAATACTTTTAATATTCGAAAAGGTCCTTCCCAATGAGGTGACCATTTACCTAATGCTTTATTTTTCTTGTCCATGGGCAATATGACTTTCCAAACTAAGTCATTAATAATGAATAATTTTTTCTTCACCCTCTTGTTGTATGTTCTGGCCACTCTTTCTTTTTGTCTCATCAAAATTTCCAATGCATGTAATCTAATTTCGTCCAACTCAACTAATTCATTCATCATCATTTCCCAATATAATGCAGCTGGGATTTCATTTTGTCTCTGAATTCGAACTGATTGTAGATGAATTTCTACTGGCAACACTGCATCATGACCAAATGTGAGTTGGAAAGGCGTAGTGTTAGTAGCTTCCTTAGGAGATGTTCTACAAGCCCATAATATTTGGTCCAAAGATTTGTGCCAGTTTCTTGGCTTTTTGCCAATATGCTTCTTGATTAATCCTATTATCACTTTATTGGCTGCTTCGACTTGACCGTTTGCTTGAGCATAATATGGCGTTGATGTTAGCAATCTAAACCCCATTTCTTGGGCAAATTCTTGCATCTTTCTACCAATAAACACAGAGCCTTGGTCTGTGGTTATGGTCTCTGGCAATCCGAACCTATAGATAATGTGTTTCTATATAAACTCAATAATAGCCTCTTGATCAGCAACTATTAGTGGTATAGCTTCGATCCACTTGGTAAAATAATCTATTCCTACCAAGATGTATTTCTGTCCTTTGGACGAAGCAGGATTTATTTCTCCTATCAAATCCAATGCCCATCCTCTAAATGGCCATGTTTTGATGATCAAATGCAACTCACTTGCAGGGGCATGTTGAATCCCTGCATGTTTCTGACATTCCTCACATCCTTTAGCAAAGTCTATGCAATCTTTGAGCATGCTAGGCCAATACATGCCGTATCGAAATAACAGCTGCTTCATTTTATGGCCTGCATGATGTGCCCCACATGCCCCATTGTGGACTTCTGACAATGCTAAATATGCCTCACTTTCTCCTAGGCATTTCAATAATACGCCCTCTTGGGTCTTTTTAAACAATTCGTTCCCCATGAGGAGATATGACAATGCTCTGTATTTTGTCTTTCTATCCACGTTCAGAGTTGGGTCTGCTAAATAACTCTTCAGTGGACTTCGCCAATCTGCATCTGACAAAGTATTTATGGCTAATATTTCGAATCCCTGTTTCTCAGCATATCCCAATTTCATACTTTCCAGATCTGATGGTGTGAATCTAGTAGCCATAACTCTACCCCTTAATTCAACTAAATCCTTAAAGTTCTTTGTAGAAACTTTATAACCCGAAGCCAACTGCGCTAAGTCATTTGCTTCTTGGTTCTCTATTCTTGGTATGTGTTGAATATCCATGTATTCAAATTTTCTTAATAGCCTATTAACTATGACGAAGTATATCATCAAGTTTTCCTTTATACACTTATATTCCTTTGTAATTTGTTTGACCACTAATTCTGAGTCTCCTTTAATTTCGACTCTAGTTGCCCCCAATTCCAACAAAGCTTCAAGTCCAACAATGAGCGCTTCATACTCAGCTTCGTTGTTCGAGCAACGAGGACCATCTAATTTATACTTGAATTTTGTTGGAATTCCTTCAGGAGAAATTAGAAGGACTCCAACGCCACTTCCATTCCTGTGGGTTGAACCATCAAAGTACAATTTCCATGGTTGCATTTCGACGTAACTCATGACAGTCTGCTCAACCAAAGAATGGTCCACAATGAAGTCAGAAATCACTTGACCTTTCATAGCTTTCAAAGGCATGAAAGTCAAAGAATATTCTGTTAAGGCTAAAGCCCATTTACCAACTCTGCTATGCATTATTGGTTTTGAAAGCATATGTTTAATGACATCGAAATGAGATGAAACATAAACATCAACAGGCTTTATATAATACTTGAGTTTCATACAGGAGAAATACAAACAGAGACATAGCTTTTCTAGATTGCTATATCTGGTCTCTGCATCATTTAGTACTCTACTTAAATAGTATATGGCTCTTTCGATACCATTGCTATCTTCTTGTGCTAACATACTACCTATACTAACTTCAGAGGCAGATATGTACAATCTCATGGGCTTCCCCCATGAGGTGGAGACAAAATAGGAGGTTGAGAGAGGTATCTTTTTATCCTGTCAAATGCCTCCTGGTGGGCTTCGTTCCATTCGAAGGCTTGGCCTTGCTTTAGACGAAGTAACGGAGAGAAAGCTTGGGTTCTTCCACTCAGGTTCGAAATGAATCTTCTGAGGAAGTTAATTTTCCCTAGCAGAGATTGCAACTCCCTTTTTGACGTAGGTGCTTTCGTCTCCATTATGGCTTTAGTTTTGTTCTGGTTGATTTCAATCCCTTTCTTGTGAACCACAAAACCAAGAAAATCTCCAGCCTGCACAAAAAATGCACATTTAAGGGGATTCATCTTTAAGCCATGTTTTCTCATTCGCTCGAATGATTGGCTCAAATGATGCAAATGTGTTTCTGCAGATATAGATTTGATGACTATATCATCAATATATACCTGCATGAAGGTTTCAATGAAATCATGAAAAATTGAATTCATTGCCCTTTGATAAGTTGCCCCAGCGTTCTTTAAACCAAAAGGCATCACCACCCATTCGTAAGTGCCTAAGGCTCCCGGGCAACAAAATGCTGTCTTTGCAACATCTTCTTCAGCAATGAAAATCTGATTATACCCAGAGTATCCATCTAACATACTCAAGTATTCGAATCCTGCAGCAGAATCTACTAGCATTTCTGCCACTGGCATGGAATATTCATCTTTAGGGTTTGCAGTGTTTAAATCCCTAAAATCTATGCAAATTCTTAAAGAACCATTTTTCTTAATAACAGGTACTATGTTTGCTAACCATTCAACGTACCTTGTTGTTCTGATGAATTTGCAACGCAACAACCTTTCGATCTCAGCTTTAATTTTTGTGAGAACCGCTGGTGCGAATCTTCTGGGAGTTTGTTTGATGGGCTTCTTGCCATCTTTGATTGGCAGTCTGTGTTCGACCAACTCCCTCTTTAAACCAGGCATTTCGTCATAATCTCATGCGAAGCAATCTTTGTTTTTCTTGAGGACTTCGATTACTTCCTTCTTGAGGCCTGGGCTAAGTTTTGCACTTATGTAGGTTATTCTTTTCGTTTTTTCATCCCCTAAGTTGACTTCTTCGAGTGGATCTTGTGCCAACATTTTGGCACCTGAGTTTATGGGGTCCCTTTCGAAGCCTAAGGGTTCTTTATCGTAGATGGCATCCAACCTTTGATCCATCTCCAATTCACTGAAAGGTGAGCATTTCGAGCCATACCCACTTACTTTGTTCATCCTTATAGTTGATTTATTTATTTCAGCCTCTAAGGCCGCTTTTGATTCGTTCTCAGCCATATAGGCCGAAATCCTTTCGAAAAAGGTGGACTCAGTCATGGATAAGGTTGTCGAAGTCCCAGCCTGCTGGCCGTTTTTGTATAGTGCTTTCGACTCCCTCTTCTTCACTGATTACTGTTCTATCCCAGTAAAGGCCATCATGGCGAAGGGTCATGTAGTAGTGGGCGTTTCTGGTTTCGTTAATCTCATCATTTGGAACACACGGAGCAATCTTTGCCAGATTTTTATCATAATCCCTCTTGTCAACTAAATTGACTGTTGACATAAAGTAACTCTGGTCTGCTTCGATGTTTTCCACGATTCCATCATCTCTCCACAGAACTAGTCGTTGGTGCATTGACGAAAGAACTGCCCCCACGCCATGGATCCACTCCCTTCCCAGCAATAAGTTATAGTTGGCCTTGGCTTCGATCACCATAAACATGGTGGGCCTACAGCTTGAGCCTATTGTCAATTCTAACTGGACCACTCCCAGTGTTTTGCCCACTTTTCCCTCATAATTGGACAGAACCATATTATGGGGCTTGATGTCTCCTTCGCGGATCTCTAATCTTTTCAGCATGAAATGGGGTATCAAATTGACTGCAGCACCCCCATCTACTAGAACCTTATTCACACCATGGACACCAACTTTTGCCCGAATAAAAAGTGGCTTAAGATGGTTCTTCATAGCAGGTTCTGGATGTTCGAAGAACGCATTTTGTTCCTCAACAACCCCATTGTCCATCACATAGTAGCACACAGGCCTATGTTTCATCAAATCTGTGGTATCTTCTTCCTCATATTCATCAATTTCAGTTTCCTGCCCAAATTCACAGGGAAGCACAGATACCACGTTACAGTTTAGGTTAAATGAAGACTCCCCCTCCGATTCGAAGTTATCTGTTATCATATCTTCGTCCTCTTCTGGGCCTGGAGTGTATTCCTTTGGTTCATCCCGTTGTACTTCAGAGAAAAGCCTCCTATTGACTTTAGGTTTGTCTTCAGTTTTATTTTTTGGTTTGTTGGTGCTAGATTCACCTTGGTTCTTTGTTGAAGTGACCCCTTTGTTTGCCACAGCTTCCCTTTCAGCCTTTCGAATCCTTTGTTGCCTGCGCCACTGGGATCTTGACATGGGGTTCCTTCCTTTGTAATTTTCTAATCTTACCTCCTCCCTTTTTGTTGTGCGGAATTGCCTTCTGTATGTCACAGCATGGCGTGCATTTCGTTCGGTGTTTCTCCATCTATCTTTGCATTTGTCATTTCTGACTTGTAACCATCTGTCGGTTGGCACTTCAGCAGGGAGTTTGAAATTCACTCTTCGAGCAGCCTTGGGGTGAGGGCTATCAGGCCTTCGTTGTTTGTGTCTGCTGTCGAAACGTGGGCCCATCTGGACAGTTTCTTGATGGTTCCAGCAAGGGGCGAAGGGAATCGTTTCGAAGGCTCTGGCCATGCTTTGGTCATACACAGCAGAACACCTTGGCCAAATCAAGCACTTGGTTGCCCCTTTGTAGCAACGAAACACAAATTCCAGCAAACTTTCTCCAGCCTTGGGATAACACCTGAAAAGCTGGTTATCCTGGCGCCAATTGTTGCCAGTTCGAGTCCTCTGTACCCTTTCGAAATTCGCAGCGATTCTCTAATTGCAGAGGATGCTGCACCTAGGGCACAATATCATGCCTGAATCTCCTTTGTGGCATGTCATGAGGTAATCCTTGAGACTAGCATCTCCAGTGTGATTATCCTCCATTCTATACTTCTCTTTTTCTAAGTATTTTTCTACTTCCTCCATCTCAGAGCGAGGCCTCTCCATATCCACCATATTTATCTCAACATCTTCCCCCTTAGCTTCATCATCGCCCCATCCTGTGGGCTTTATATCCTCAATGTGAACCTTCGAACTCTCTGGGGCAGAATATTTGACCAAATAGTCAAATTTTCCACTGGGTTCCCCTAGAGTGTCCCATATTTCCCTCTGAGGGGAAGTTGGCTTCGTGATTTGGACTTTCTCCAATTCCAGCCTCAAGCCTTCAGTGACCTGTGTTAGTTCTTGGTTTTGATTTCCCTGGCCTTCAGTAGCCTGGATTTCTTTTGCAACAGCTACAGGTGCTGCTTCAATCGAAGTCTCTGGTATCTTCTGGATGTCTTCAGTGACCTCCTTATCGACTTCGACCATCACCCAGTTTTCAGTTTCAGTACCTTTCTCTCCTGTTAGGACGTCGCTTTGGTCAGTTTCCACCATGTTAATCTCTCCAATGCATGCAGGCTCGGAGTAGTTGGTGTCTGCGACGTCCAAGGGATCTTCGTCCACTTTCATCTTTACCTTATCAGCAAACTTTAGTCTGCCATCTTTGATTGCATTTTGAATTAGGTCCCTGAAAAGAAAACATTGTGAGGTTTTGTGGCCTAGGAAACTATGATATTTGCAAAACCCTCTCTTCTTTCTCTGATCTAAAGGAGGTATTTTGACATTTGATGGCACAATGAGTTGGCCATCTTTGACAAGTAAGTCAAAAATCTCGTCACATTTAGTGACATCGAAGGTATAAACCTTCTTTGGGAATTTGTCACTTTTCTCATTTTCAACAATCTCTTTCCCTTTTGTGGGAACCAATAATTTGCAGGAGTAGGGTGGAGCCTGTTTTAATTCAGCGAGGTCGATTTCGACCTCTTCGAATTCGAATTCAGGATATTCTTTTGCTTCCTCAGTTCCAACATAAGAGATCCTTTCTTTCTTGCTATTCTTAAAGACTCTGGCCTTTTCGGCCTTTAGCCTTTCGACCTGTCGAACCCTATCGGCTAACTTAGCCATGTCTCTCAAATATTGAGTGTCTAGTTTCTTTCGAATAGAGTAATCCAAACCACCAGCGGCCATTTCGACTAACTCATGTTCAGGCACTACTGTACAACATCTGGATTTCAAAAGCTTAAATCTATTCAGATAATCATCTATGGGTTTGGTGAACTTTCTCTTGACACTGGCTAATTCCTTCAAGCTTATTTTCGATTGTCCCATGTAGAATTGTTCATGGAATAATCTCTCCAAGAGAGCCCAAGTATCAATGGACCCAGGAGGCAAAGTGGTAAACCATGTGAAGGCGTTTTTAGTCAAGGAACTTGGGAAGTATTTGATCCTGAGATCTTCATTATTGGCTATATCTCCCGCTTCCATTAGATATCTCGCTATGTGTTCGACTGTTGACTCATTGGTATCCCCAGCGAACTTTGTAAATTTAGGGACTTTATATCCCCTTGGTAAATCAGTACGCATTATGCAATCTAATATAGGAGAAGCATAATTTGGCCTTCTCATTCCTGTGTTGAGGCCATTCTGGGCCATGACCCTCTCTATCATGGTGGTTAGATTGTTTTCTGCCAAGATGTTATCGTTTCGAATTCTATGAACGACAGCATCAGCATCTTGATTTCGACCGACCAGGACAACCCCCCTAGGTTGTTCTTCTCGAAACTCTGGGGCTTCTAGCCTTTCGACCCTTGCCCCTGGTTCCATAATTTCTCTTTGTGGGCCTGGGATTATTGGGGCTTCTAGCCTTGGTTCCCTTGCCCCCAAGTTAACTTCTTCTCTAGGTGGTCTATAAATTGGGTCGTTAGCAATTTGTTCTATAACAGACATGTTTTCTCGAAATCCCGCCTGATTCTGCCTACGCCTTTCTAGGGGAGCAAATAAATCTGCTATTCGACTCATGTTGTCAGCGTTTTCCCTGTTTGTCACAGTCACATTTTGTACTATTGGGGCAAATATTTCCTGCATAGTTTGTGCTAACACCCCTATCATATTATGGTTACTGTCATCCATCAATTGCCTAAAAGCCAACTGGTTTTCTGTGGTTAAAATAGGCATTGTGCTATAACCCACTGACCCTTGGTTATTTGTCATAAACTGATTCGCCCCAGACCCAGACCCTAATTGTGGTGATGAATTTGATGTGGAATTGTGTAAACCTGCCATAAAAGATGTTGGCATTCCATAAGTGGAATTTCTGGTTCTATTACCATCGAAACCGGGTGGTCTAGTTAGTGGAGTGGCGAAACGGGATTGTGTCCCTGATGGTGGAACGAATCCCCCAGGGTAACCATTGGTTCCAGTATTTCCTAAGATCGAACTATTAGTTGATATGCCACTTACTCCATTGGTGGCTATATTACTGGTTGAAGATGCAACAGACTGTGCATTCGAAGGGATCACATTAGATGTTCCCATCGAAGTGGACACATTAGTGCCTGTTGTATGTGGGGCATTTTGTTCCCCTTGTTGATTGTCAGAATTAGACATCTTGGTCAAACGTTTTCTTCTGGATAAGGGTTGGTTGCTGTTGGTTATTTTACCACTTCTTAGGTTCATAAAACAACAAACTTCTTAGGTTCCAACGTTTTTATAATGGTTATGTCTCAACAATCTTTATTTCTAATGTCCAATTATTGGTCCCACCAGGTGTGCCAATTTGTTTCCAGTGATTTCTGGTAAACAACCGCTAGTCTTCCAAACTATCGAATAAACTTACTGACTGTTATTCAATTTCTTTGGTAACTCACAGGATCGACTAGATTGATACTAGGATTCCTTTGTCATTAGGGTAACTCTCATGATCGAACAGATATTCATGGTTAGTATTTGAGTGTTGTATAGGTGTTTGTCTTATTTTGATTTCTCTCTTAAAGATCTAAAGGTGTAATAAAAATATGTACACGCGTGTACGAAACTAAGTTGCATGAATAAATGTTAATTGTAAAGACATGTAAAATTGCATAAAAGGCAAGTAAATGGCTTTGAATTATAAAAGCAGTTAATGTAAAAGATGCTCTGGAACGTAAAAGATTCGAAATATGAAGAAAGCGTTTAATGCAAGAAATCTGTAAATGACTTTAAGTAAAAATAGACTCTCGAAAGACAAAACTTGAAGATAAAGGCATGAAAAGTATGACAGTTTTCTGAAATGTAAAGTGCTTGAAGTGTAAAGAAAGCATTGAAATGTAAAACTTTAATGAAGAGATTTCGAAATAAAAAGACTTTGAATGAGAAAACTTGTAAATGTTATTTGGCATAAAGATAAAGGAAAGTGCTGGAAATGATAAAAGGTTTTCATTAAATCATAAATATGTGGTGCTATCATACGTACATTTCTCTTGCATTCGTTTCCCTTGCCATGTGGTAGTTTGAATGTTACTGAGTATTTAGTACAATAGATATGACACACGAAATCCTAATACTAAGACTTCTATTTATACTAATTCGACCATAACGGTCTTGCTATAGGATTATGCCACGTTCAGAACATGCAGAACAACGCCTCTCTCTTCTTTCCACGTGTCTCCAAATGCTCCAGCACATAAATTTCAAACTTCGAATGTCCCGCTTCCATTTGAATTTCAAATGTTTTGGTACTTCTCCGTTTCGAACGCACTTCTCAGACACAGCCTTGTTGTTATTTCGAGACTTCTTTAGATATGTTCCCATAATTGCCACTCGAATCTTCAAGCTTTGATATGCTTATTCGAAACACTGCTTCTGCTACTTCGAAACATGACCAATTTGTTTCATTTCGATCGAAACGTTCAATTCTCTTGGCTTCTAATAATATTATCAAAATCTTCAGCCAACAGTAGTATATTGCATGCTTGTTTTGACCAGACTTGTCATGTTTCCCCAATATCCACCCCATTGAATTCTCTAATAATGTCAAGTACATTATCAGAGGTCTTCCTTCAACCGGTGGCATTAGAATTGGAGTTTCTTGGAGGTACTCCTTGATTTTGTCGAAGGCTATTTGACAATCATAGTTCCACTTTACTACTTGATCTTTCTTTAGTAAATTGAAGATTGGCTCACAAGTAGCGGTTAAATGGGAAATAAATCTGTAAATGTAATTCAATTTTCCTAGGAAACCTCTGACTTCCTACTCAGTACGGGGAGCTGGCATTTCTTGAATGTCTTTAACCTTGGCGAGATCAACTTCAATACCTACACCACTGACGACGAAAACTAGGAGTTTACCGGATCTTACCCCGAATGTGAACTTGTTCGGATTCAACCTCAACTTGTATTTCTTTAGCCTCTAAAATAGCTTGTGCAGGTGGTCGAGAGTTCTTCTTCATTCCTAGACCTTACTATAATGTCATCAATGTAAACCTCTATCTCATGATGGATCATATCATGGAACAAAGTTACCATAGCATGATGATATGTTGCATCGGTGTTCTTCAAACCAAAAGGAATAACTTTGTAACAGAAAGTGCCCCATTGTGTGACAAAAGTACTCTTCTCCATGTCTTCATGTGCCATATTTATTTGATTATACCCATAGAAACCATCCATAAAGGAAATACTTTGTTTTGAGCAGTGTTGTCAACCAGAACATCAATATGTGGAAGTGGAAAGTCATCTTTAGGGCTTTCCCTATTCAGATCCCTGTAGTCTATACACATAAGCACCTTACCATCCTTCTTAGGTATTGGCACCAAATTTGCAACCCACTGAGGATAGGAAGTAACAGCTAAGAAACCTGCATTAAACTACTTCATAACCCCAACTTTGATCTTTTTGGACATCTCGGGACGCATACGACGAACCTTCTGCTTTATAGGAGGACAACCTTCCTTCATTGGTAGAAGGTGAACCACAATCTTAGTATCAAGCTCTGGCATGTCTTCGTACGATCAAGCAAAGATCTCAACATAGTCAAGCAACATCTGGATTAATCTCTTTCTAATATTGTCTTCTAGGTTGGTACCTATCTTTACTTCTTTCTTGTCCTCTTTAGTACCCAAGTTCAACCTCGACTGGCTCTTCATGCGGTTGTATGGATCTTTCTTCTTGCATTAAGAGCCTAGCAAGCTCTCCAGGTATTTCACAATCTTCCTCGACTTGGTAGATCAAATTTTTGAAGTCATAGTTGGCAATAGCAGAATTATTAACAATGGGATCCAGGGTGGATATGGATCTGCAATTTGTTGTGTGGGTGTGTGTAAGAAGTAATAGCTATTTTGAAAGCAAAAAAGTAAAAGAAATACAAAGAGTGCAAAATTTGAATGAAACGTCCAATGATTTATTAAATGAAAATATGCTGATGAATAATGATAACCCTAACAAATGGACCGTTGTGCCCCGGATAAGGCACAAGGCTTAAAGTTATTGTTTAAATTACATAACCAAACAATTGAAAGCAAGAAAACTGAGAATAACATTTACTCCTGACTAAAGGAGATTGGTATAAAGTCTTCAGCCTTCCAATTGTTGAGCCTATTTCCAATAGTATGGAAAATCCAACTATCTATGTCACATTTGCTATCAGCGTCCTCCACAGCAGAAACATCATCAATAGCATTAACGCCCTTGTCATGATTTGGCATAGGTGGAGTGATCACATTAGAAGTCTCAAAGGGTCAAATTCAATCTCCTTAGAGTCAATCATATCTTGAATCTTATTTTTCAATGCCCAACATTTGTTAGTGTCATGTCCGGGACTATTGGAGTGGTATGCACACCTTGCATTGGGATTGTAACGGGGAGAGGAAGTATTGAGATTTTGAGGATGGTCCTTCAATGTAATTAGTTATGCCTTCAACATATGTTGGAATTCATGAGACGATGGCATGTTGATCTTTGTGAACTGTCTCTTGGGTTCATCCTACCTACGTTGATTAGTTTGTTGTTGTTGTTGCACTAGCGAAGGATTAGAGATCAGAACTTCCCTCACATATTGGTTGCGATCACTCTTATTATGACCCTTCTAGTTGTACACAACATTGTATTCTCTCTTACAATTATAATATTTCTTCACAATATTTGAAGATGTAGCCACTTGAATTTTGACACTCCTGATTCCATTCTCAACATGTTCCCCTGTCAATATCAGTTTAGTGAAATTGGCTGAAGAACTTCCAATAAGGTGATTATAGAAAGGAATGTTTAGCGTACTCATGAACATGTAAACCAATTTTCTATTAACCAAAGGAGGTTGAACTCTGCCTGTAAGAACTCTCCATTTTTGTGCGTACTCTTCAAAGCCTTCCTCAGAACCCATGGACATACTATGTAGTTGCACGCGGGTTGATGCTAAATCAGAATTTTATTGATATTGTTTGTAGAAATATGCATCCAAATATCCAAGTTATGGATGTTGGTACCTTTGAGTTGATAATACCACTCCAGTTGTGTTCCAGACAGACTCTCTTGAAAGAAAAGAAACCACAAATTCATGTCAGTAGCGTGTGGTTGAATTTTCCGAACATATGAACTCAAATGCGACTTTGGGCAGGAAACACCATCATAATTGGCAAAGGTAGGAGTTTTGAATTTAGGAGGAATGACGGCTCCTGAAATCAAACCGAAATCATCAATGTTCAATCTAGGCACCTTCTGGATCTCCATAGCTTTCAAACGCTCTTCTAACAGCTTGTACTTCTCGACAATAGAGAGATATTGCTCATCTAGGTAATCTTCCTCTTCATCATGAAAATTATCAGAACCAAGGTTGCTTCTTTCAGTTTTAACACTTTTACCATCTTCATCCTGTTTGTCATCTTCATCTGATGGGATATCAAGATCTCGGGCTTGCTTGACTGGACCTCTGAACCTTCTCCCCATTTTATGAATGTCAATTGGTTTCTTTGTCCTCTTCTTATTCCCATTAGATATGAGGGACTTCAGATCTTCTTGCCTCTTGGCTAAGTTCAAGAACATCTACTGGAATTGGGCATTCTAAGCTTGGAAATCTTTGACTATTTGTTCAAGAGCCATTTCTACTGAAATAAACAGTAAGAAGATGCGAAAATCTGTCATGAGAACACTTGTTATGTAATGATATGCATGACATGTAGATGCATATGCAATGTTTTCAAGGATTTCATGGGATTTAAATTTGAAATATTAGAAAACTGAATCTGGTTGCAGCTTTGTATGAAAAACTTTGAGTCTTCATATTTGAACTCCCTTCCATAAGAATCAATCTCACCATATCAAGTGGGTCATACCTTCTAACTTAAGAGAATTTACTTTGATCTTGACGGTATCTGGTAAGAGGAAAATAAATCCTCTTGCCCCTTGCTAGAAATATGGCTTATGATAATCTTCACCAAAGATCCCTAAGATCTTTGAAATGGTCAGTAAAAATGCCATGTTATGATGATATGATGTTATGATGTCATGTTCATGTTAAATAAGCAAACACAAATAAGTCACACAAGAGCCTTAGGTTTAAAGGCTTGCATGAAGTCCAAAAGTAAGTACCCTCCCTCATTAAAGTTAATTTAGCTCAACCTATCCTAAAATAATAACCGGGTTCTAGGAATCTCATATCATCGATCTTTCTCATAGGCTTTATTTTAGCACAGAAACTGGCTTGTCACAAAAACATCTCGAGAGTCGAATCTCAATGAGCGTATTTTTGAGTATCAACCAACCTTAGACTGCACCAAAGTCGGCCATCTCACTACTTTCTAATGGCCAAGAGGGGTCAATTAAGGTTCTAAAAGTAAGTTCGTGCTAATGACACCACACAAAAGCCTAATTCTATCGTTGACTGATTCAAGGAACATCAGTATAAACCAAAGTGTCACACTAACCCTAGCCATCATTTTAACCACATTGGTCTATGTCGTATAGTCTCGATGATCTATTGCTACTTACCTAAGGAATTCTTGGATTTGGGTGTAGGATCTTACAAACAATAATACCCAAACAAACCTTAAATTTAAAGCAAGAAAAGCAAACAATTAAAGCATGTAAAGTGATCTAACCCTAAGGTATCCCTTTTTTTAAGTAGTCCCCAGCAGAGTCACCAGTTCTGTAATACTGTGGGAGAACTGAATTTTTTTGGTTTTATCCAAATGTACGGATAACTAGAGTTGCCACCGACTTTTCTTTTATCCAATAATTAAGAAAGGTAAAAAGAAAAGGAAAGACCTTTGATAGATTTTGAGTTCGCAGGGTATGTTATGAAAAGGGAAAGTGTTATCTATGGGATCTTAATTGCTTAGCTCACTTTTAACACCCTTTTCATCCGTAGTTATCTACGGGCTCTTAATTGCTTAGCACCCTTATAAAAAATTTTCTTTTTGTGTGTGTGATTCATTTCAAAATATTTTGAAAAGCCAATGTAAGTCTAGCTTTTTAAAAATTCTTGTATCATTCTGCAAGAATGTTTACAAAGTGTTTTTGAAAATATTTGTTGTTTTAAAAGTGATATGTGAAAATGTTTTGTTTGTGAGAAAAGTCGTGAGCAAGAAATTAAGAGTTTCTTACCCACTAAAGTCTTTCTTATTCTTTTCCTTCTCCTTTAGAGAAAGTGTCATCCATAACATTAGTTGGTAGGTAGCCCCATCTATTGAATATGAAGGGACAAGTGTAGTGTCATCAAATGGTCAATGAAGGCAACATATAGGAATACATTAGCTATTTGTATCGGAGGGACTAGATCATTTTTGTAGGAAACTTTGAGGAGTCATCGAGGGACTATGATATTTATTCGTAAGGGTCTTTTGCTAAAGCATCCCCACTTTCGAGGGACATGACCATTAATCGTAAGGCAACAAGAGAGGTTACCCTAGAGGTGCAAGTGTGTGAGGTGTTTATTTTAAGTTATATTATCTTGAGAATATAGGTTTTCTACATTTGTTTTTAATCTTCCGATACAAACCCTAGTTACTAGAAATTAAACATGTACAAAATGTAAAGTGAGGAAAATTAAACCTAAGCTATTACA
The DNA here is from genome assembly GCA_948472305.1 of Vicia faba. Classification (NCBI taxonomy): domain Eukaryota; kingdom Viridiplantae; phylum Streptophyta; class Magnoliopsida; order Fabales; family Fabaceae; genus Vicia; species Vicia faba. The sequence continues at coordinate 149,324 of CATIWC010000517.1, read as the reverse complement.
TCCTAGGAGAAGTTACATAATAGGAAAAAATGTGAAAAGTAAATCTACGCTATTAGAATAAAGAGTGTGTCCTATACACTTGATCTATAAAGATAAATAAAAGAAATTGGAAAACGCATTGAGAAAAGTTTAAAGGACCTAAATTCTAAGTATTAGTATTTTGGTATTTTATGGAAAAATAATTTAAAGGATAATAATTAATAAAAACATAAATTCTAATTGATTTTAATATTTAAGAAAAGGTTGATTAAATAATTAGTTTAGTAAAAAAAATAAAAATTAAATGTTAGTTAAAAACCCTAAACCTAATTTATTAGTATTAGAAAAAATTAGGTTAGTTTAATGATTTATTAAATAAAAAAATTAGAGTTAGAAAAGAAAAAGAAAAGAAATTAGGCTAAAGGAAAATAGGAAAAAAGATTTGCATGGGGTGGGTGTTGAACCCACACCCTCGTGGCTTCACTGCATCACTTTCCGCTAGGCCAAGCGCTTGTTGATGTCTAAAAACAGGAATTGAACAATATATGAGAAACCTGTGAGTTAGTTTGAAAATAACAAAAAAGATTGCGAAACGCAGGGATCGAACCCACGCCCTTCATGTTACACGCCTTTGCCTTAACCAACTGCATTATGCTTCCATTTGGTTACACAAAAACAAATCAATAAATATAAAGACCGGAGAGGCGTCATAGCCCTAGCTCTGGTCGTCTTCTTTGGAGAGATCATTTTGTAACCTGCAAAAATAGCACGCGTTAGGAAAAAAGAAGGACCCTATCCCCCTAAATCGACCCTTGTGAATTCAATGGTAGCATTATTTTCGGCTAGTTCAACCTGTATAATGAGATACAATGAAAACAAAGCAACACATTTCAATAATGGTGATGAACTATTCTGGCGTCGTGGGCCTTATGCAAGGGATCACACCTGAACTATTTTCTCTCAGGAACATGTTAAATTTGTTAGTTTACTTCAAAGCATCATAAAAATCAAAACATGAATTTCACAAAATATGTAAACCGACGATGCATCATATGCATGTTTCAGGGTTCTTTGATCATCAATAATGATCAAAACTTACTCTATGATACCTCAGGAATTTATTTGAATGGTTGGACGACCTTGAGGATTGCTGAATGATGGATTTCGAATTCATCCTCTTCCATGCAAATTTCGAGTTCACCACCCTTGTTTCTTGTGCATCTTTTCTTGAGTCCCTTTGGTCTGATTATGAAGTGTATTTATAGGATAAGAGATTAGGTTAAGAGACGGGCTTGGACATCGTGTTAAACATATATTTTGATTTTGTTTGGAAATAGATTGAAATATTACTAAACCGTGAAGAGTTGTTACTCAAATAGGTGTACACGGTTTTTGCATGACCTTGGGCCTTCTAAATTATCAGATCATAAGCCTTTTATGCCTTACAAATTTATCTAATATTTGTTTGACTTAATTATGAGTTTAAATGAATAAAAATCAAAATAAATGAAATTAAAATTAAAATAATGTATGAAGGGACTTAGAGATCTTCTAAGGTGTTATGAACATGTTTAGAGCTTAAAAGATAGGTCCATTAGACCAAAAGTCAATTTTCTTCAAATTGAATTTCATGCATTTTCACAAAAATTCCCAACTTGCACAAATCATATATCACTCAATTTTCATCATATGAAAGTGATCTTGGAGTTTTTGGAAACTTCAAGATGTCTCCTACAACTTTCACGCTGGTCATTTTTCCATTTGAAGACTTTAACTTGATGTAGATTTCTTTGACAAAAGATGTCTTTTTGTTGACTTTTGAAATGACATGTAATGTTTTGGCTCATATCTCTCAAGTGAATCATTTTTTGCCATGAGCTTATAGAGACAAAGGTGTAGAGAATTAAATTTCCATAAAAATGGGATTTGGTTGATAATTTTATGATGAAGTATGTGAAAGTTATGCTTGGTAAAAGTTTAGTTGACTTCTCCTTTAGAAAATTGTAATTTAGTAACTTTTGACTCTTGATGAATCTTGAGGTTTCTTAATGAATCATGATCAACCCTTGATCAAATGATGAATTTGAATTCAAAATATTGATTTGACAAAAAAATCTTGAAGTTTGACTGTAAATTGGTAAAAGTGGACTTTTTGTCCGATACATTTGATTTTTAATCATTTGAGTAGTTGACTGAGAAAACTTGTGCTGCAAGGCTTGAAACTTGGCATGAGGATTCTTTGAAGCTTATGAGAAACCTGAAATCCACTTGAGGCATTAGAACTAAAATTTCATTTGAGAAAAGTAAAACCCTAGTTGTAGGTCACTAATTAGGAGGAGGGTTTGTTTGGTAAACCCTTGAGTAGTCTTGATTGTTTGAGACCTTCATGAGCATGAGGAAGTATCTTCAAATAATTTATCTTAAAATATGGGAGGAAAATTTTTGTACAACAGGTTCCACTAACACCATATAAAGAATTTCTAACTCCTTGCAAGTAATTTGATGATGCAACTTTGGATGTGACATCTTGGTTTGCTTTCCTATTTGACATTCAACACAGATTTTGCCTTTCCCAATTTTCAGCTTGTGAGTACCTCTGACTACTCCTATTGATAAGACTTTCTAAATATCTTTTAAGTGTAAATGATCAATTTTTTTATGCCATAACTTCACTTCAACTTCTTTTTACATTAATAATATGGAGGGGAAATTTGTTTCTTAAGGAATCCACAAGTAACAATTATCTTTTGATTTGGATCCCTTCATGATAAATTCATTCTTCTAATTTGTTAATAGATATTTAGATGTAGTAAAGTTAACTTTGAGACCTTGGTAACACAGTTGACTAATACTTATCAAATTAGAAATTAATCCCTTAACAAATAGCACATCATCAAGATTATGTCGTCCTGTATAGTTCATCTTTCCAACACCCTTTATATTTCCTTTTGATCCATCTCCAAAAGTAACATTGTTAGTAGAATATGATTTAATATCCACCAAAAATTTCTTGACACCTGTAATGTGCCTAGAACAACCACTATCAAAATACCAACCCTCTCTTGTAAAATATCTGATAGAGGTGTGAGTTATGAGTCCACAAGTGTCATTTTTTGGGAGCCTCTTAGACTTTGCTTTAACACCATCCTGCTTTCTTCTATGGTGAGTAACAGGTTTGGGATAGCCATACAAATTGTAGAAAAAAGGTTTTAAACGACCAAACCATCCACAATAATGTCATCTCCACTACTTATTCCTGCATCCGTTGTACTTCTTCTGATCTCTCTACTGATGTTGGTACATATGATTCAACATCTTCTGCTCTTGTTTCTTCTATAGAGGTACAAACTTCACTTAAAGCCTTTCTCTTTAATTTTTTACAACTTAATTACCATCACCAAGGACTTTAACATTCCCAAGATTCGTTCCAGACTAAAGAGTCTCATCAAGCACATAAGAACTACTATGAAGCATTCTTACAGACTTGGTCATAATATCAATTTGTGAGTTAAGCAAAAGAACTTCACTCTTCAAGCCCGAGATGATGGATAGTTGCTTCATTTTTTTGCCTCCAGACCAGAGATGATTGACAGATGCTCAAATTTTTAGACTGTGAGCTATAGTTTTCTTTTGCTTTTTTTCTAATTGACATACCTCTTCACTTTTGAGACAAATCCTTGTAAGAAGAAAAATTTCTTCAAAGGTAAGTTCTTCATAGTCTAATTCTTCATCAGAAACATAAGTTTCAGTCATTGTGTTAACCTGTTTGACATATTCTACTTTAGGATCACTATCAGAATCTTCTTCTTAATGTGAAAGTTTTAGTTTTAGCTGACCATCTTTGAATCCATAGAGAATCATGTATAAAAAGCTTTATGATCTCATCCCTTTTTCAATGTGTAGATTTTCCCAAAAATATCACAATATGCAAAGAAAGGTTCAATTTGGAATATTGAGCAAAAATATATTTGATGTTGAAGTTGGTGAAAAAACTCACTTCTATACTTGAAAAAATTTCTAAGTTAAGAGCCTTAAAATGACATGTAATCTTTTGATGAATTTCATGCCTTTCCAAGCAAAATTAACACTTGATCCGTGAAGGAAACTTGTAGAGTGCATCATGATGAGTGTTGTGCAAAAGGAATGAGCTCCATATGAAATAATTGAGCAATTTATGACCTATAATGTCTTCAAACTTTTGATGACTTTCTTCAAATAATTATCTCTTGACTCGTAAAGAGAATATGAAGAGGATCTAAAGGATAGTCATATGCAAAAAGAACCACCCAAAAATGATGAATAACGAAGGAGTTGTGGTCTTGTGAACTTTGACTTGAAAACTTGCCACTTTAAACATGGCCACACTTGTTAAAGCTCGAGGTTACTTGATGAAGAAGGCATGGAAATAAACACATGAGCCTTGGAATTTCTTGAGGAACAAGCTACCAATTTCTTGGGAGTCTGTTGATAAACTGAGATTGAATGATACTTGAATAATTATAAGACCTAATATTATAGGCCAATCCCTAATGCACAACTCCTTTAGGATCAATGTTTACCAAACATTGACTTTGATCAGATGAAAACCCTAGTTGAGGATCAATGTTTACCAAACAAAGAAAATATTTTTTTATTTTGATTAGATGTTAGTAAAAACATAGAGCATGTATTTTACATGATACACAAGTGGGTTCTTGGTGATCCATCAAAGACAAACTTAAAGAAGGGAGAGAGAGCAAAGAGTAAGAGGCAACCCAAGGTTGTGATCTTGATGTATTGCAAAGATGAAAAATGACAAGGGATCTTAGGAGTAAAAATTAGGGTATAAAAGCTTCCATTATTTAAGTTTTTTTAATCCAAAAAGATGAAGATTAAAATCTTTGTCTCGACGCGATAGAAGATACTTAAATACAAAAACAAACCCAACTTTTGGCCCTAGGATACCATGTAATGTTAAATATTATGGATACTAAAAAGAAAAGCCCCCATAGGAATATGAGATACCACTGAGGAAGAGGAATGATAAAAATTGATAAAAGAAGACTTCTACCAGGGGAAGATGAGTTTAGCCAGGAAAATAAGTCATTTGGAGAACAAAATAACTATGTGGGTGACTGTGTATTGAGGAAAACCAAAATCACAGACATAAAAACAAATAAAACATGATTCCAATAGCGAAAATGGGGGGGGGGGGGTCAACTCTCTTTGGGATCAACCCAAAGAGGAGGAAACTCAATTCTACTAGGAACAACCCAAAAAGATTGAAACAAAAAACTCAACTCAATTGGGACCAACCCAAGGAGAAGGAAATTCAAATCTACTGGAAACAACCACGAAAGATTAGAACAGGAAGCTCAACTTAATTGAGACTAACCCAAGGAGGAGGAAATTCAAGTCTACTGGGAAGAACCCAGAAAGATTGAAACATGAAGCTTAACTCAATTGGGACCAACCCAAGAAGGAGGAAATGGAAACACAAACCCTATATGGGATAAAAGCCTTAAAAGGGTAGTAAATACCAAAGGAAGTGAATACCATCTATCAAAGAGCTGATAGTTTAATGAAGGTAGACACGAAAGGTGGAATGAATACCATATATTAAAGATGTGGTAGTTTAATGCAAGTAAAAAAGAAAATGAATAAGAGTGAATACCATCTATCAAAGATCTGATAGTTTAATACAAGTGAACACAGAAAGTGGAATGAATACCATCTATCAAAGATGTGATAGTTTAGCGCAGGTAAACAACCAAAGGAATAAGAGAGAATAACATCTATCAAAGATATGATAGTTTAACACAGGTAAACACGAAAAGTGGAATGAATACCATCTATCAAAGATGTGATAGTTTAACACAGGTAAAAAATCAAAAGAATAAGAGTGAATACCATCTATCAAAGATCTGATAGTTTAACACATGTACACACGAAAAGTGGACAAACCAATATTTTAAAGCAAGATAACATTTGCATAGCAAGGACCAAAGTTCAATCTAGGAACAAAATAGAAAGAAACAGTCAAATAAGACTCAACTCAGTGAGGAAACAACCCAACTAGGGAATATGTTCTTATCCAAATGATATAAATTCAAGAGAACATTGAATAAAAAAACTTCCACGAGAGACATACTTAGTGGAGAAATGAAAGGTATTTACTCTTTCTGCTTGTGGGGGATACTCTATTAGAGAAGAGACGCACCCTGCTACGAGATAAACAATCACCAAAGAGAGTTAGTTAAAAACAACAAAGAATGCAAATGAGTACAAATTTAAGTTCGGTTGTGCATGATGTATGAATAAATGTATGAATGTTATAATGATGTGTATTCTGACAAGACGGACATGCTGTACTGGGGATAACTAGACAAAACATTCAGGTAAAACAACACCCGACTAATTCACATCCAATATTGAGATCCCACCGGAGAGTAAGAAAACAACTAAGGAAATAACGTCCTACTTCAAGGCTTAACTGCTCTGGGGAAAAGGAAGATAATGCTTAAGAACAAACAAAGCACAATCTTATAACAACAATCCACATAGTTATAGTAAAACATTCCACTAGGGAAATAAAAGGGTATGGCGGGATAACACCAAACATCCTCTAAGTTTCACTTGTAAATAACATATGGACCTTGTTGGGGAAGGTAACATTATATATGCTGAGGAAAAACAACAAGCAAGTACCGCCTCTCTTGAATAATGACAATCTGTCGACAAGCATCACGGAAAGAAATCTTGTGGGAAAGAAACACCATAGCAACACAAGAATAGAATGCTAAAGGCTTCTGAAGGATGATCAGAGGAGGCTCCTCAAATACAGGGGAGGAAAGCTACATTTCGTGCTTTAAGTTTTTTCCATACTTGGAACGACTGTTTTTTATTCTTTTGATTCAAAAATCAAAGTAAAATGTTTCATAAATTTCAAAAAAACAAGTTTTATCATTTAAATCTTTTTGTTTCAAAATTTACTATCAATAGTAAATGAAAATTTTGCAAGAAGAATAAGATAAGAATTGGGTGAAGGATAAAACTTTATTAATAGAATGGTGGTACGCAAACGGCGTGACTCCATAGATGATTAAAAAGTTTTGAAAATGGTAAATACATGGAAAAGGTACATTGAATTACAATGGCCACTATTCTCCCAAACAAATTTGAATTCTTGTGTTTAGGCTTCAGTTTAGAAGTAATGATAATATGAGGAAGATTGTTGCTTTCAATGATCAAGCCTTATCTGATGTAGTTACTTTCCAGGAATCTCTAATTTTTACCTAGATTGCCCTTGCGTGTTTTAATTCTATTGGGATGACTTATTTTGTTTATGTCTCTAATTTTTTCTTGGGTCTCCCTAATGGGTTTTAGCCCATCGAGACGCTCATTTTTTTCCTAAGTCTCCCTTTTATGTTTTCTACTTAGCGATCTGTTCTTTTTATTTCTTTAGGTGAAGTATTTTTTGACTGCATCAACATTCACAAAATGTGGGAACTCCTCACCATTCATTGTTTCCAGAATCAATGCACCACCAGAGAAGGGTTTCTTCAAAAAAAATGGGACATCACAATTAGGAGTCCACTTTCCCCTAGAATCAGCAATAAAAGACATTATATTTCTGAGCACGACATTGCCGTCTCTAAATTTGCGAGGTTTGAATTTCTTATCAAATGCTTGTTTCATTATCTTATGGATAACTTGCCAAGAGACAAGGAAGTCAGCCTCTTTTCAACATTAATTATTTATTTAATTAATTATTATGAATATAGAAGTCTTTGTGAAGTATTTGATATATGTGATGTTTTGGTGTTTTATATGAGTAATTGTTAGATTCTTTGATGTTTAGATGAGTATGAGGTATGCCATGATGAATTTATATTAATATGAAGTTTAACATGATGGATATGTGGTTTTCATGTATGTCATGTATATTATTTGTAATTAAGAGGACTTTTGATAATTTAGAATTATTAGAATAATTAAGTGGGATTATTTTAATTAGTAAAATATAGTAATATAGGTGTAGAGAAAATAAGGGCAATATAGTCATTTGGGAAGAGTAAGTGAGGTCATGATGGAAAGTCCATTATTAAGGGTATATAGGTTAAAAAAGGAATAGAGATAATATTTATTTTTGGAACGATCGTGAAAAGAACAGATGATGTGGAGAAAGAGAGCTAGGGCGCAGAGAGGCAAGGGAATTTTTCGGTAGAACGCGTAGAGAGAGAATTGTTGTTAGGAATATGAGGTAAGGGGTGTTTATTATTGATATTATTATTGATCAAAGGTTTAGACAATTTTAGAATTGCAATAGATTTTGGTTGATGATGATTATGTGGTGTTTGATGAGGAATTGATGAAATTGTGATGTTTAATTGCAAACAACTGATGTATATGAAGTATGGTATTTAGGGATGTTGCTATATGATGAAAATATGTGAAGTAATGATGTTTGGAGACCTATAATATGGTGTAATTGCAAGAATTTATGACCGGTTTATGTAGGAAATCGCAACATGAAAACCTTGTTCGCGTAGTGTTGTCGGGCGATGAGGATATGTCTCCAGGCAAAGGTGCATTACGATGGGATGGTGAAAAGATGGGAGCTACTGGAGTGCGTCACTCCAAGCGTCGCTGGACGAGGCAAGAGGCGAAGGGTGTGTTTCCAGGCAATGGAGGTGGGTCTCCAGGCGACGGATGGGATATGATTGGTTGTTTTGGATTTTCTTGAATGTGCCATAACTTGAGTTTTAGAACTAGATTTGATGTGCCTTTTAAAGCGTTGGATAGCAGTCGCAATGAACTTTAGTTTGATGGAATAAAATGAGAAATAAGGAGTATAATCCCAATACCTAAGTTAGAGTAGAGTTAGGGTCCCCATGTTGGATTATATGATGCTTTATTTATGATGATGTTATGATGATGTCTTGTTTACATGATGATGTATGGTTTATTATGATGATATAAACATATTGTGATGAAATTATGGATGATGATGCGTTTTGACTATCCGTGGTCATATTTATTATATGTTGCGCATCATGAATTTATGATATAGTTTAGGATTTTGGTCCAGTGATGTTGATAAGGACTCTGGTCCAGTGATGATGGTAGGAAAATAGTCCAGTGAATGCGTCAATCCCATAGTGTGGATTGAGTGCAAAATTTTGAAGATCTCTGGTTCCAAGCGGGAATGATCCTATTGGTGGGGATCTTTGGAGATAACGATGAATGAGTCATTAGTGAATTTTTGGTACCACATGCATGAGTCTATAAAGTTGGATTACATTCTATGTGATATTTCATAACGATTTAATTTGATGATACTTGGTGATAATTGGCGTGTAAGGATATATTATTGTACCTTAATGAATTTGTGAAGGTGTGAGTATAGCATGAGGTTCTGATGATGTGTGATGCCTTACCTATGTACATATCTACTACATTTATTCTCATGTCTTTTATAATGATTATGATTTTTCTCACCCTTTCTTCTTGGAAATGTTGCCTTAATCCGTGGGTAACTTGTAGGTGGTAAGGATTAGCCTGATGAAGCATTAAAGGATAGCATTAGAGTGTGGTTATTTGCTTTCTATTAAGTATAATGGTTCTTTCTCTGATATGTAACATCCAGGATGGTATCATTCGAATTATGATCTATGTCCTTTGTTTTGTTTCTAAGATGTTGGGTTACCTTTCATGGTACCTGAGTTATTTTGAAATTTTATTTATGAATCATGAAGTATGATGAGATTTTGTGAAGCATTTATAATAAGATTTTTTGAACTATGATTTCCACTGCGAGAAGTACAAATATTTATATTTATTATTATCCATGAAAGATTTTGTCCTAAATAATTTTGAAACCCGTTTCACCTTTACATGAAGATGTGATGCCCTTTTGTGGTTTTAATTTGTTTTATTTTCGTAAGAATACGTGCAAAAATATGTGGGTTTATAAGGGTGTTACAGTCACACCATACCAATAAATAATCTCATTCTTGATAAACTAGACTACAATTTGCTTGGTCACATTAGCATAGGATGCTGCTTCCACCCACTTGGTAAAATAGTCAATAGCCACTAAGATGAAACGATGTCCATTCAAATATTTAGGCTTTATCATTCCAATTATGTCAATACCCCATATAGATAATAGCCATGGAGAGGATATAACATTGAGAAGAGTTGGAGGAAAATGAATCTTGTTAACATAAATCTGACATTTATGGCACTTCTTCTCAAATTTTAGCAGTCAAGTTCCATTGTTAACCAATGGTAACCAGCCCTAGGCATTTTATTATCCATAGAATGTCCATTAGAATGTGTACCAAAGGAAACTTCGTGAATCTCATGCATGAACATGTGTACTTTGTGTCTATCCATGCATCTGAGCAATACCATGTCATAATTTCTCTTATATAACACATCTTTTTTGAGTAAGAAACTACATGCCAACCTTCTCAATGTCTTCATATCTTTATGGGATGCCCCAAGTGGGACACTCTTGAGTTTGAAGGAAGTTCTTGATATCATAATACCAAGGCTTATCATATGATGCTTCTTCTGCTCCAAACACATGAGCATGTCTATCAAGATGTGTGATTGTAATATGAGGCGCTTCATTTGGGAAATTCACCTTGTACATGGTGGAAAAATTGGCTAAAACATTTACCGTCTGATTCTCGTCTCGGGGAGTGTGATGAAATTCAACTTTGTTGAAGAAGAAAAATAACCTCATTGCATAATCTTTGTAGGGAATCAAGCCAAGGTGACGTATCTCTCATTCTATTTTAATCTTATTAATTATCAAAGTTGAGTCTACATACGCATCAAGAATCTTGATTCTTAAATCCATGGCTTCTTCGAGACCCATGATACAAGCTTCATACTCTGCCATGTTATTGGTACAATTAAACATCAATCTTGCAGTGAAGGGTATGTGGGAACCATGGGGAGTGATAATCACAACTCCAACTCCTTTGACATAAGCATTTATAGCTCCATCTAACACTAAACCCCACCAAGATTCAGGATCTGGTCCTTCCTCAAGAATAAGCTCATCACGATCTTTAGCTTTCAAATACATCACATCCTCATCAAGAATGTTAAACTTGATGGACTGGTAATCATCAACTGGTTGGTGAGCAAAGTACTATGCTAACACACTTCCTTTAACAACCTTCTGAGTATTATATTCAATATCATATCTAAACAACGACATATGGCAATGGTAAATTCTTCTACTAAGAGTGGGCTTTTCAATGATGTACTTAATTGGATCCATTTTGGATATCAACAAAGTAGTTGGAGAAGTGAAAAACACAAGAAGGGGGGTTGAATTGTTGAAACTTGAAATCAAATGCAGACAACACGTTATTTTTATCCTGGTTCGTTTGATCTCAAACTACTCCAGTTCATCCGTCAAGGTGATTTCGCCTCTCTCCAACGAGGTCTTAATCCACTATATTCAACTGAATACAAAACTGCTTTAACAACTGCTAAAGCCTTCTTGAGTCTAAACCACAGACCGGTTTCTCAAGGAAATTCTTTCTTACAGATAACTGAACAATTATGTGTGTTTGATGTTTTCTACAAAAGCTATATATCACAACTGTGATAATACACAAATGAAGCTTATATGAAACTAGAATGCTAGAACTAGAGAGTAAGCAATTTGAGAGCTTTAGCAAACTGATTTAGTGAGGATGAAGATGATTAGCTTGTGCGTGTTAGAGAATTGTAGAGCATTAGCCATTTCACTTCTCACTGATTTGTTTAAATACTTCTTGGAAAAGATACGTTGATGCCAATAATTCCATTTCAATGCTCATTATGTTCTTTCCATTTTGAGAAGATCTTTGTCTTGGAATAAAGTCGTTGGTAATTAATTTGCCTTGAATGCAGTACCGTTGACACTTCAGAATGTTCTGCTTGATTAAGATCAGAGTGTGTTGACTTTAGCTTATTCTGATTGCTTTTGAGTGTTGATGACATTGTTAAGATCTTGATCAGAGTCAGAGTATGTTGAGTGCAGATTCTGTTCATCAGACTTCAGCGTAGCACATGAATTGATCTTCTGATGCTGATGTTGATATTCTGATATTCTGATGCTGATTCCATCAGAGTTTCCTGTAAATACACAACATATTTTTAGGTAGCATCTATGTCATACATAAATATCATAATTCATTTAATCTTGTATTTTGTTATCATCAAAACTCTAACTGAGGGTTGTAGAATCAAACTATGTTCTAACAATCTCCCCCTTTTTGATGATGACAAAAACTAGATTTTTTTCAATTAAAATAAGATGATGAAAGTATCAGAGTTTAAGGATAAAAAGGAAACGATATCAGAGATAATCAGATAATGAGAAAAAGTATCAGAGCTAAGAGGTTAAGGAGTAAAAAGTATCAGAGTAATGATGAGAAAAACTCCCCCTGAGTTGATTATTTCCCTTTGATTCCTTAAGACCTTGAGTATCAGAGCTTTAGAACTTTATTGAACCTTTCTTTGAGCATCAGAATTTTTCTTCATCAGAGTTTTGCAGATTCTTGTGCCTGTATGCTTTTCAGAGCAAATAAATTCAAATATAATGTTAGAATGTTTGAGACTTTTGTCTCAGTAAACCGTTATTGAAATATATCATTCTTTCTCCCCCTTTTTGTCAACGATCAAAAAGCATATATAATCAGAGTTAAAAAGATTAGAGCAAAACACGTTTGTATTGAAACAGAAGCAATGATAGTTTAGAACAAGTGGAAATATTACAGACAAACATGTAAAGAAAACAAGGAAAACACAAGAAAAATCTAAGAAGAAGGAGGAAGTCGTGTGAACAGAACTTCCAACATGCTCTTGATTTGTTCGCTGGTTTCGTTCTGCTTGGCTACCATGCTTGCTATAGAATCAATCTTGATATCCTGCTTGTCCATCCGTTCATTCATCAGCATATCTGATCTCTTCAAATCCTCCAGAGCCTGCCTGCCAAGAGAGGAGGCTTGAGGATCTTCAGATACAGGTTGCTTCTCAGAGCTTTCTGTAGCTTCTTCTGCTTGACCCAAGTCTTTAGCTTGAATTATCTGTTCTTCTGCAGGTTAAACTGTTGATGCTGGACGCTTTTCAGACCAAGGCTCACTGTCTAGATGGAGAACTTCTTCCTTCAGCACCTTGCTCAGAACTGGACCTTCCATTTCCTTCAGCAGTTTGCTGAAGTTTTGTTGAGCCTGTCCATAACTCTGGTCTTGCAACTTGAAGGTTTCAGCGCAAACCCATCTTCTGAATTGAGTCCAGAGATGATCTGATACAGCAGGATCAACCACTTCCAGACTTGCTTGTTTCAAAGAAGTGATCCACTTCTGCATATCTGATTCAAAGTTCAAAATGCTGGAACCAACATCTGGTTGTTTCGGTTTAGGGATGGCAGTTTTCTGGTTTATTGCAGCAAGGCGTTCAAGGATTGTTAGGTGAATTACTGTCTTGCTGTGGTTTTCTGTATTTTTCTTAGGTGAGGGAGTGGGAGAGTCAGAAATAACAATTGGACTATGTGGAGTATGTGGTTGAGTTGTTTCTGATTATGAGGAAAGTTGCGCCATATTGACAGTTGTACCACAAGGCAATTGAATGGCCAAGGGTTGTGGTTCAGGGGACTCAGAGGTTTGAGCCTCAGAGTTTTGTGTCTCAGGTTGTGGAGATTGTGCATGTGGAGGAGATGGTGGATTACTTTCTGGTTGAGGAGAGGGAGGCTGTGGAATTTCTGGTTCTGGTATTGGAATTTCTGGTATTGGTGAAAATGGAATGTCAGGTTGTGGAGAGATGGGAATTTCTGGTTGTGTATTTGGATTATCTGTTTTAGGAGCGGAAGTATGTTGGTCTATGTCAGACAGAACTTGTGCAAGTTCTGGTTCTGGTATGGTTGCAGTGTTTGGATTTTGTGGTTTGGAGCAGGATCTTCTGAGAGTTAATGACTCATAAGGGTCAAAGTCAGTGTCAAAATCTTCAAAGGTTTGTGGTGTTGGGATATTAGCTGGTGTTGGAATGGGAGTAGGAATAGATGTGGAAACATCACTTGAATGTAAAACAGATACAGAAACAGGATTACCTCTTTTCTTTGGAGTCTGTTGTGATGATCCTTCTGGAGCAGCTTTTCTCTTCTTAGTCTTCTTCAGAGCAACCTCTGGTGCCTTCTGCTGAAGATCTTGAATGCTAAGATTGGGAGTTGTACCATCAGCTTTACAAGCGTCCAAATATCTCAGAATGATCTGAGGCTTGGAGTCAATCTCTGAGAACGTGGGGAAGTCATCCAGAGGGACTCTTCTGCTGGAGATGTCAGCAAAACGAGTGACGTTGGGCTCCTTCTTAATGTTCTCTATCAGCTTCATCTTCTTTAGATTCTTGGCATTCAGCTGCTTGCCAACTGAAGGTTCCAGGGTGCTGATCTCTTGTGCCTCTATCAAGTGCTCAATCAGCCTATTCTCAGTCAGAATATCTGATATCAATCTGCCCAGGGGTATCCAATCCCTTTTAGTGCGTTCTTCTTCTCTAGTCTCCTTGACGCTGGTTCTCAAATGGTTGAACAGAAGATGAGCTAGATTAATCTTTACCTTCTGATTAATAAAATAGATCAGAAACTGATGATCTATGTTTATGTAATCAGGAGAGCTTGTGGGCTTCCTGTGGTTGAAATATCCCAGAATAATCTTTGCCCAAATTCTATGCTTATCTCTCAAATCCCTTATCTTGCTGGAGGGAAGCCCCAGCGTGAAAATTCCCCTTGCTATAACAGCAACATCTGAGCACCTTTCAGCCATGCTTATACAGCGAATACCACCACCACTGTATCCAATCAGTTTTGCAATTAGGTCTTCAGTAATCACAATTTTCTTCCCCATGATGTAAGAAGTGACTTGGTGAGTTAAGGAAGACGCATGAATCCAGAATTCCTTAACCAAAATAGGGAAAGTTGGACCCACCAACCTGTCGAAGTATCTCTCCCATCCTTGAGCTTGAATCTCTTCTGATAAATTAAAACCATTTTCCTTCAAACTGTTGAAATCCACTATAATCTCTGACAAA
This sequence comes from Vicia faba, assembly GCA_948472305.1. Lineage (NCBI taxonomy): Eukaryota > Viridiplantae > Streptophyta > Magnoliopsida > Fabales > Fabaceae > Vicia > Vicia faba. Next base: position 134,273 of record CATIWC010000517.1, on the reverse strand, counting down.
ACTTCCAGGTTCTTGACTGGAGTGAGTAGCGTTCTGAGAGGAACCTCATATTGCTCAGCTGATGTGTCTTTCTAGGAACCTGAAGAGATGTTGCTGGAAGACGCCATTGTTCACACGAGGTTTTGAGAGAAAAAAATTGAAAGGGTTTTCTTGAGCAGTAAGAACACAAACACAGATATCAGAGAAATTGATTGAAAACGAAAGTAAGGGTAAACGTTGTGATTGTGTGTTAATGGTGTTTAAATAGATTTTGAAAAAGTTTTTGAAAACATAAACGCTTAAGAGAGAGAAATAAATAATGATTAATAGCATTAATTGATTGCTGATTTTAGGGGATTTCAGAAAGATACTTAAAAGGTTACCAGTGACATGTGTCTCAATGCAACCAATCAGCGCTTTGCCTTTTCAAAAGCGTGAACGCGTGTTCAGCCTCAGGAACCAGCTGATGACTGGATGACACTTGTTTGCTTTGAGTGAACATCACTTCTATCCTTGAACTGAAGAGCTCAGAGCTTCATGGATAGATCTGATACAATCTGCATTTCTAAATACTCTGAAAGAAGATTGATCAGAAGTTCACAGAGTAATAAACATAATTCTGAAGGTTAATATATAAAATTAAAACAGTTTTATTCTGGACAGAGCTTCATGCTGAGATGATTCAGAATGAAGTTGAACCTATCTTCAGAAAGTGGTTTAGTAAAGATATCAGCCCACTGATGGTTTGTATCAATAAATTTTAAGTTTAAGATTCCTTTCTGAATATAGTCCCTAATAAAATGATGTTTTATTTCTATATGCTTAGCCCTAGAATGCAAAATAGGATTTCTACTTACGCAAATGGCAGAAGTATTATCACAGAGTATATGAATGTTACTCTCATAAATTTGGAAGTCCTCAAGTTGACTTTTCATCCAGAGCATTTGTGTGCTGCATCCAGCTGCTGTTATGTATTCAGCTTCTGTTGTTGATAGAGCAATGGTGGATTGTCTTTTGCTGGACCACGAGATCAGATTTTCTCCCACAAACTGGCAGCTTCCATAAGTGCTTTTGCGTTCAACTCTGTCCCCAGCAAAGTCAGCATCACAGTAACCTACTAGCTGTAATCACTATATTTTCTATAAAACAAACCCAGATTAGTAGTACCTTTCAGATACTTGAAAATTCGCTTAACAACTGTTAAGTGAGATTCTCTAGGATCTGATTGGAATCTTGCACAAATGCATACACTGAATAAGATATCTGGCCTTAAGACTGTAAGATAAAGAAGAGAACCAATCATACCTCTGTAGACTTTCTGTTCTACCTTTTTGCTTACCTCTTCTCTTTCCAGAATGCACGTGGGATGCATTGGAATCTTTGATGGCTTACATTCTGAGAGATCAAATTTCTTCATAAGTTCTCTGACATATTTTCTCTGATGAATGTAAGTTCCTTCTGGGGTATGATTGATCTGAATTCCCAGAAAGAATTTCAATTCTCCCATCAGGCTCATCTCAAATCTTGTCTGCATACACTTAGAAAATTTTCTTCCCAGAGAAGGATTGGTAGATCCAAATATTATATCATCAACATAAATCTGGAAGACTAAAATGTCATTCTTAACTGTCTTACAGAATAAGGTTGTGTCCACCTTCCCTCTGGTGAATTCCTTTTCTAACAGGAAGTTACTTAGTCTTTCATACCAAGCTCTGGGAGCTTGTTTCAGACCATACAGTGACTTCTTCAGTTTGAAAACATATTCTGGATTTTTTGAACTTTCAAAACCATGGGGTTGGTGCACATATATCGCTTCTTCTATATAGCCATTTAAGAATGCACTCTTGACATCCATCTGATACAGAGTGATGCCTTTATTAATAGCAAAAGAGATTAAAAGTCTGATAGATTCTAACCTGGCGACTAGATCAAAGGTTTTTGTATAGTCTATCCCCTCTTGCTGACTATAACCTTGTGCTACCAATCGTGCCTTGTTTCTGATAACTTCACCTTGTTCATTCAGCTTGTTTCTGAACACCCATTTTGTTCCAATGACGTTGAATCCTTTTGGCTTAGGAACTAAATCCCACACGTCATTCCTTGTGAATTGATTCAGCTCCTCTTGCATTGCTAGAATCCAGTCATTGTCTAGAAGTTCTTCATCAATTGAAGATGGTTCAATCAGAGAAACAAGTCCCATGAGGGATTCTTCAGAGTTTCTGAAGCTGGCTCTTGTTCTGATTGGATCTTCCTTTCTTCCTAAGATAGTTTCTTCTGGATGATCCATGTTGCTTCTGGATGGTCTTTTCTGAGGTTGATCAACAGAAGATGCTGGATTGCTTGCAGTGCCTCTTTCTGATGTTGAGGGAGTGTCTCTGTTAAGAGCTTATGATTACTTGTCTTCAGTACATGTGAATTCAACTTCCATACCTGCAAGTAATTCATTATGCTTTAACTTTTGAGAGTCAAGCTTATCATCAAAACGAACACTGATTGATTCTTCCACAATCTGTGTTTCTGTATTGTATACTCTGTACCCTCTTGAGCATTCAGAGTATCCTAACATAATACACTTTTGTGCTTTAGAGTCAAACTTGTTCAAATAATTTTTAGTATTCAAAATAAAGCAAGTACATCCAAATGGATGAAAATATGAAATGTTGGGCTTTCTGTTCTTCCACAATTCATATGGAGTCTTTTCCAGAATAGGTCTTATGGAGATTCTATTCTGAATGTAGCACGTTGTGTTTATTGCCTCTGCCCAAAAGATCTTAGCAACGTTAGTCTCATTGATCATGGTTCTGGCCATTTCTTGCAATGTTCTGTTCTTTCGTTCTACAACTCCATTTTGCTGGGGAGTTCTAGGACAAGAGAAATCATGCAGAATGCCTTTGTCATTAAAAAATGATTCAAAATCTTTGTTTTCAAACTCTCCACCATGATCACTTCTGACTTTGACGATTCTAAGATCCTTTTCATTATGAACTTGGTTATATAAGGTAACAAACACAGAGTGTGACTCGTCCTTGTGTCTTAAGAACTTTACCCATGTCCATCTGCTATAGTCATTTACGATTACTAACCCATACTTCTTGCCACTGACTGAAGTAGTTTTAACTGGTCCAAATAAGTCAATGTGCAGAAGTTCTAATGGCTTAGAGGTGGAAATAACATTTTTAGATTTAAAAGCAGGTTTTGCAAACTTGCCTTTCTGACGTGTTTCACACAGAGCATCTGAATTGAACTTCAGATTAGGAAGTCCTCTTACCAGATTGAGTTTGTTAATCTGAGATATTCTTCTCATACTAACATGCCCCAATCTTCTGTGCCAGATCCATTGCTCGTTGTTAACATACAGAAGACACTTTACATTCTGACTTTTCAGTTCATAAAGTTTGATTTTGTAAATGTTGTTTCTCCTCTTTCCATTAAACAGGATAGTCCCATCTTTCTGACTAACAGCTTTACATGAATTTTGATTAAAGATTATATCATAACTTTTATCACTTAATTAACTTATGGATAACAGGTTATGCATTAATCCATCTACTAATAATACATTACTGATAGAGGGAAGATTTCCATTACCTACTGTTCCAGAGCCAATGATCTTTCCCCTCTGATTGCCTCCAAAGCCTACATGGCCTCCAGGCTTAAGTTCCAGGCTTTGGAACATATGCCTTCTTCCCGTCATGTGTCGCGAGCAGCCAGAGTCCAGGTACCATGACTGGTGTTTCTGCTTTGCTGCTAAAGATATCTGCAACGTGTATTATTTTATCCTTAGGTACCCATATTTTCTTGGGTCCTGATTTGTTAGTTTTACCAAAACTCTGGTTGAATTTTGGTTTGACAGAATAATTGCTATTGGTATATTTGATGTCGTGTGTGTTCCCATATACAAAGTGTGACTTAAGAGGAGTTCGTTTAATAACTAAATCCATGGCATTCTTTGGTGTAGGTATCTTACCTTGGTATCCTATTCCCGTTCTGCCATTTATGCTAACTCCATAGATCATTAAAGCCATCTTGCTTCTATCTATGCTTTTAGCAAGACACTTCTGAAAGCTGTGATCATACTCCTTGATGATCTCATCGGCACTACTGGGAGTTTCAAGAATTGTTTCCTTCTGAGAGTTTTGTAATATATTTTCTAATTTTGAAACTTTATTTTTCAACTCAGAATTTTCCAATTTGAGACTCTCAGTTTTATCAGAGTCAGAAGCAAGATCCCTTTTCAGGTTTCTGAATTTGACTCTGATCTGTTGATATCGTTCCAGAATCTTATTAAGGCTTTCAGCTAGTTCAGCCTTAGTAAAATTAATAGCAAAGTCAGGAAATACCTCTTTTGTGTCTGATTCAGATTCTGATTCAGAAGCTTCATTGTCTTCTGATATGTTTGCCATGAGAGCTATGTTTTCTCTCTCATCATCTGATTTTGAGTCAGCTTCAGATGTGTCAGAGTCATCCTATGTAGCCATGAGACTTTTCTTCTTTTCCTTGCCAAACTTTCTTCTGGGCTTTTCCTTCTGAAGCTTTGAGCAGTCACTCTTGTAGTGTCCTTGCTCGTTGCATTCATAGCAGATGATGTCCTTGTTGTTTGGCTTTCTGCTTCCTGAAGAGCCTTCAGATCTTCTGTGTCCAGAGGAGGATTCTGACCTTCTGTATCTGGAGGAGGGTTCTTTCTGGTTCTCAGATCTTCTGGGATTCCTGAAATTTCTTTGCCTCTGCTTCCACAGTTGGTTCACCCTTCTGGAAAGGAGAGACAATTCGTCTTCTTCTGATGAGGACCCATCAGAGGTTTCTTCAACAGCCTGCAAAACCTTAGAGTCAGATTTTCTGTTAGATTTTAGAGCTAAAGGCTTACCTTGCTTTTGAGGTTCATCAGCTTCCAGCTCTATCTCGTGACTTCTGAGGGAGCTGACAAGTTCCTCCAGAGAGATTGTATTGAGATATTTAGCTAACTTCAGCGCTGTGACCATTGGCCTCCACTGTTTTGGCAAGCTTCTGATGATCTTCTTGACATGATCAACAGTAGAATACCCTTTGTCCAGGACTTTGAGACCAGCAACCAGAATCTGAAATCTTGAGAACATTGTTTCAATGTATTCACTTTCTTCCATCTTGAATGCCGCATACTTCTGGATGAGCGCAAGAGCTTTAGTTTCTTTCACTTGAAGGTTGCCTTCATGCGTCATTCTGAGAGAATCAAACATGTTCTTAGCAGTGTCTATGTTTGATATTTTTTCATATTCAGAGTAGGAGATAGCACTGAGAAGAATAGTTCTGGCCTTGTGATGGTTTTTGAAATCACGCTTCTGTTGATCATACATTGCTTTCCTGTCAATCTTCTGACCATTTGCATTCACTGGGTGCGTCTATCCATCTGTCACCATATCCCACAGATCAGCATCATGGGCTAGAAAGAAGCTTTCAATTCTGTCTTTCCAGTAATCAAAGTTCTCTCCATCAAAGACTGGAGGTTTGCCACTGAATTTGTCTCTTTCTTCGTTGTTGTCATTGTTGATGTTGTGATGTGTTCCTGCCATAGTGTTTTTCAATGCTGGATCTTGTACTGACACGGTTAAGTGTTATGAACTCAGAACCAGGCGCTCTGATGCCAATTGAAGAAGTGAAAAACACAAGAAGGGGGGTTGAATTGTTAAAACTTGAAATCAAATGCAGACAACACGTTATTTTTATACTGGTTCGTTTGATCTAAAACTACTCCAGTCCACCCGTCAAGGTGATTTCGCCTCTCTCCAACGAGGACTTAATTCACTATATTCAACTGAATATTACAAATGCATTAACAACTGCTAAAGCCTTCTTGAGTCTAAACCACAGACCGGTTTCTCAAGGAAATTCTTTCTTACAAATAAATGAACAATATGTGTGTTGAATGTTTTCTGGAAAAACTATATATCACAACTGTGATAATACATAAAATGAAGCTTATGTAAAAACTAGCTTGCTAGAACTATGGAGTAAGCAATTTGAGAGCTTTAGCAAACTGTATGAGTGAGGATGAAGATGATTTGCTTTAGGCGTGTAGAGTATTGTAGAGCATTATCCAATTCACTTCTCACTGATTTGTTTAAATACTTCTTGGAAAAGATACATTGATGCCAATTATTCCATTTCAATGCTCATTACGTTCTTTCCATATTGAGAAGATCTTTGTCTTGGAATAATGTCGTTGGTAATTAATCTGCCTTGAATGCACTACCGTTGACACTTCAGAATGTTCTGCGTAGTGAAGATCTGAGCGTTCTTGGCTTTAGCTTATTCTGATTGCTTCTGAGTGCTGATGACATAGTCAAGATCTTGATCAGAGTCAGAGTATGTTGAGCGCAGATTATGTTCATCAGACTTCAGCGTAGCAAATGTATTGATCTTCTGGTTGACATCTTCTGATGCTGATGTTGATATTCTGATGCTGATTCCATCAGAGTTTCCTGTAAATACACAACATATTTTTAGTAGCATCTATGTCAAATATAAAACTCATAATTCATTTAATCTTGTATTTTGTTATCATCAAAACTCTAACTGAGGGTTGTAGAATCAAACTATGTTCTAACAATAATATCCTGCTCGTAAAGCTTTTCTTATGAGGGTTCTTTCACTTAGGTGCTGACCGCTAATACCCTCGTGGATTTCAAGCAAGACACGATCCGCACTACTTCAGTCAACGCACTTGAGAACGGGAATGGAAAATCCTCTCCTGTAAAGTTTTCCTTTGACCAAGACAAACGAGCAAGCTCTCTGTCTGACAACGGCCGCTTCTTTCGGGTCGTCGAGGAGTTTTCCTTTAGTGAGGTAATCGTGTACGAGGGTCATCCAACAATTGATGTCCCCGATAGAAAACACTTCTAACGTAGAGGGTGGCTTCTGGGTGCTCGGTCGAGGAAGGATTTTCGGTATCACTGACATGTTCCCTTATTTCCTCTTCGTACTTGCCAGCTTATATAGGATATCTGCGCCGGTGTTATGTTCACGGGAAACATGTTGCACGTCCACAAATTTAAATTTATTTTTCCTGTCATGGACCAAGGCCCAATATTCAGTGAGTTGGTCGTTTTTGACTTGATATTCACCTCAGACTTGAGATGTGACCAACTGAGAGTCGATGAAGATCTTTACTTCCTCGGCTCCCAGATCTTCGATCAGTCGTAAGCTTGCCAAGAATGCCTCGTATTCGGCCTGGTTGTTAGAGGTCGGAAAAGATAATGTGAGGGAGACATCTATTAGGGATCCTTCTTCATTTTCCAATATGATACTCGCACTGCTTCCTGTTGAACTGGAGGCGCCATCGACGAAGATCGTCCATCGGCGTGATCCATCGGGGTCTATGGGCGAGGTTATTTCAGCTACGAAGTTAGCCAAGGCCTGAGCTTTAAGGGATTTCTAGCTCTCATATTGGATGTCAAATGCAGAGATCTCTAAGGAACATTTCAAGATTCTTCCGGCAATGTCTGGTCTTCTGAGTAGCTGCTTTATTGGTCGATCAGTTCGGACGACTATGTTATGGGCCAGGAAGTAGTGTCTGAGCCTCCTCGCCGTGTTAACGAGGGCTAGATCTACTTTTTCGATTTGTTGATATCTCGCCTCGAGGCCTTACAGGGCCTTTCTCATGAAATAAATTGATCTTTGTCCTTCTGGAGTTTCTCTAATCAGTGTTGCGCTTATCGCCTCAGAGGCGACAACCTGATAAAGGTAGAAGACCTCGTGTTTCTCGGGTCAAGAAAGGACAAGCAGTTGTGATATCGCTCATTTTAATTGAATGAGGTCTTGCTCGCATTCGGGCGTCCATTCTAAGGCAACTTCCTTGCGGGGGAGTTTGAACATGGGAAGCGCGTGCTGGAAGGATTTTGCCACGAATCGAGAGAGAGAAGTGAGCATGTCGTTTAGGATTTGAATGGACTTTTTCGAGTTGGGTGTCAGAAATTTGGAAAATGCCTAACATTTTTTTTTGCGTTTTGCTTCAATGCCTCATTCTGTTAGGTAGAATCCGAGGAACTTGCTCGCCCGTACGCCAAAGGTACATTTTTCCGGGTTGAATCGCATCCAACACTTTTGAGTCTGCTCGAACACTTTCTTTAAGTGGAGGGCATGGTCGAGATCTTCCATGGACTCGACAATCATGTCATCCATATAGACATCAAGCATGTCGCTTATCTCGTTAGGAAAAAATGTGTTCATCATACGCTGATATGTAGCGCCCGCATTTTTTAGGCCGAATGACATTACATTATAGTAATAGTTGCCCGATTCGGTCATGAAAGTGGTGTAATTTTTGTCTGTTTTCTCCTTTGGGATTTGGTTATAACCAGAGTATGCATCCATAAATGATAGAAATTTGAAATCGGTCGAGTTGTCGACCAGTTTGACAATATTGTAAAGGGGATAAACATCTTTCGGGCAACCCCGATTGAGATTAGTATAATCAATACACATGTTCCAATTTCCATTATATTTTTTCACAATTACTACATTTGAGAGCCAGGTTGTGTACTGGGCATCAGAAATAAAATGTGCCTCTAGGAGGTCTTTTACAGCTAGTTCTGCAGCCTCCGCTTTCTCGGAGGACTGTTTTCATCAACGCTGGGCAACCGCTTTGAGGGCAAGATCTATAGTCAAGTGATAGCATGCAATTTTTGGATTTAATCTGTGCATCTCGTTCGCACTCAAGGCGAATAGATCATCATTCTCCCTTAGGCAAGCTTTGAGTTTCCTTTTTGCCAAGTTGGGGAGGTCTGCTCCAATCATCACTCCTCTGGTGGGATCTTCTCCGAGGGGAATGAGCTTGAAGTCACCGTCAGGGATTGGTCGTGCGTGACTCGAGAGTTCGTTGCAATCTACAGAGGGGGTCGCACCTTGGCGTTTGACCATGGGCTCCTTTCCATTCTTTCTTTGCTCGACACAATCTTCCTTGGGGAAACAGTTGTCTAGGTCGATGGTGTCAGCCTCGGAAGTGGCTTGACTTCCTCGGAGCTAGAGGGTAGTGTGGCTCTGGTGGTTGTTTGAGGTTGAATGTTGATTGAACTGAAAGCCCTATATGAAGCTTCAAAACACCTTCTTTTTGCTTGGATATCCACGTGGAGGGTGGCGACCAAGCCTTCGGCTGTGTAGTACTTAATTTTGAGATGCAGGGTGGAGGGAACCGCGATGAGTTCGGCGAGTATGGGTCTCTCGAATATTCACTGATAGAGAGACAAGAAATCCACCACCAGGAATTGGTTCTTGATGGCTCTGGTCGTTACCCCTCCCCTGAAGGTTATGATCAGTTCTACATATCGCCAGGGTTTCGTGTTGGTTCCATTGAAGCCCTGAAGGTCTGATCTAACGTACGGGGGTTAAATGACTTTCATTCAGCTGCAAGGTGGTGAATAGATGGGTGTACATGATGACCACCGAGCTGCCTTGATCGACCAATATGTGTCGTACATTGAAATTCTCCATGTAATCTCTCATGTGTAGCGGGATGGTGGAATTTGAAGCTCTGCCCGACAATTCCTCCCTGTAGAAGGTGAGGGGATGGGAGCCTCCTCGTAATTTTTACAGCGTGTTGTCCATGTCTGAGTTAGCTTCGATGAGCTAGTCGAATCTTCTCTTTACCGACTCAACCGTGTGCTTGTTGAATCCCCCACCGGAGATGACCATTGTTGTGGGGAATGATTCCCAAGGACTGTGGGAGGAGAAGTACAGCGGGAAGTCCTCCATGTCCGTGTAGTAGAAATTGTCCTGCCGCGAGATGCTCATGGTGACCGGTATGGCATCGATGTTGGGGGACTCCTTCCCCTCTTTGACGTTTTTAATTTCTGGTGTTTCTTCGCGGGTACCCTCCTTCTTCTTGTATTGTTTGAGGTTCCCACCTCAAATTAGTATTTCGATCGCAACCATGAGATGAATGCAATCCTCGATGTTATGCCCATGGCTTTTGTGGAATCTGCAATATTTTCTCTTGTCGATTCCCGGTTAGGAAGTTGTTTGTCGAGGGAAGCGTACCTCGGCCTGCTTAAATTCGGAAGTGGCGCATTCAGATAGAATATGCTTCCTTGAGGTAGTCAAAGGGGTGTAGTCATGGAAATGACCAGCTGGCCCCTTGGAGTCCCGGGGACTTGTCTTCCCATTTATTTTCTCCCCAACAGGATGTTGAGGGCTCTTCGTTCCTCGAGGTCTTGACACTTTCTTTGTGCCTCAATTCCCTAGCGTTGTTGGAGGCTTCCTTCTCCTCGTACTGGACGTATTCCTAGGCCTTGAGGAGGAGGGAGTCGAGCGTAGCTGGTGTTTCAATGCCCACAGCTTTGGCAAATTCGCTGCAGGGACAGAGCCTTCGCTCGATGATATATTTCTTCATGTTGTTGGTCGTTGAGACTTGTACTTATTCCTTGTTGAAGCATTGGAAGTAATCCTGTATAGATTCATCTTTTCCCGGGATGATTGCTTTGAGCGACGCCTCCGACTTTGGGTGTCGACGAGAAGCGGTGAAGTGTCTTGAAAATATCCTCCCGAGTTGCATCCAGGAGGTGATGGATTCATCTGGGAAAATCTTTTACCAAGACATTGCTCCCTTCCTGAGAATGGTTGGGAATAATCTTCACTTGATAGCCCCTCTGACTCCTCGATAGTCGAGGAGAGCGTCAATGTTTTCAATATGTTTTCCAGGGTCCATCGTTCCATTGTAGGTTCCCAACGGAGGTGGCTTCTCCTGGCACATGGCCATTGGTTCCTGTTTTTTCTCCTAGATATATGGGTCCCTAAAAATAGGTAATTTCCAGGACTTGGTGAAACCGGGCAGATGTGCTCGTAATTAGTCGTTGGTTCCGAGGAGGGGGCAAGTTACAGGCAGTGGTCTGGTCGGTTCCTGGTTGTCTGCACGACTTGAGGCCGGGAAGACTGAGAGGTGCTCTTCAACAACCTTAGGTCAGTACCGGCTTGGGAGGGGAAAGGGTCGATATTGCCTGACGAATAGCAAGGCGGTTTGGGCCATGGACGTATGGACCGTACCAAAATAAAGGGTTAGACTAGGCCCATTCTAGCGGTTGGGCCAGTCTAGAACAAATTCATATGATCCACTAAGCGCGAAAACTCTACCATTGGTTTGGGCAGTAGCATCCTTCCTTGATTTTGGACACTGGGTACTTATATGACCCAACTCTCTGCAATTGAAGTAGGTTGGACTATCGTTCTTGCATTCAGGAACACAATGACCCGTCTTACCAAACTTGTAACACCTCAATACCTTACTCTCACACTCATTTGACTGGTGACCTTGTTCACCATATCTATAGAACTTGATAGAAGAGGGAGTTCCTCCACCACTTGTCTTCTTCCCATCATAATCCTTATGTTTCCCTTTATCAGTCAGGGCATCATAAGGCTTCTTACGATGTTGATATTGCTTCCCTCTTTTCTCGTTCAGGCTCTTGTAGTAAGCCTAATGAGATTTGTTGTCTTCTTCATAGATCCTACAGCTTCCCACCAACTCTGAAAACACACGGGTCTGTTAATATCCAATCACCCGCTTGATTTCTGGATGCAAACCATTCTCGAACTTAATATACCTCAAGAATTAAGCAGTCGCTTCAGTGTAATGTGGATAATACTTCGCCAGTTCAAGCAAAATCGAAGCATACTCAATCACAATAAAATTTCCTTATTTCATTTCCTGAAACTCAATAACTTTCTTCCCGCGTACATGCTCTGGAAAGTACTTCCTCATAAACTCCCTACTAAACACAGTTCAGGTGATAGCTTCACCTAATGCTGTCAGTCTCTGACGGGTACCAACCCACCAGTCATCAGCTTCCTCTTCTAGTTGATGCATACTAAACTGCACCTTTTGTGCCTCTGAGAAATCCATGACTCGAAAGATCCTCACAATCTCCTTGAGACAAACTTGTGCTCCATCAGGATCAAACCTACCCTTGAAAACGGGTGGATGATTACTTTAAAATGTCTCAAAAACATGAGATCCATCATTAGGTTGATGTTGCACAGCCTGAACCATAGCCTGCAAAGCAGTAAAAATTGCAGCATTGTTCCTTCCAAACATTTCTTTGTTTCACCTCAGTAACACTCACAATGGATATAAATTATCTTGACAGTATTCCACTGTTATACACTACAGACTCAATAACATGGCCGGGCAGACCGACCTGCTCTAATACCAGTAGTGTAACACCTATCTAAACCCACATATTTTCGCATGTATTCTTATAAAAATAAAACAAATTAAAACCATGAAAAGGCGTCACATATTCATGTAAACATCATACCAAACATAGTCTTGCTCTGTAACACAGGTTTCAAAATTATTTAGGACAAAATCCTTCATGGATAATAAGTAATAGAAATATTTGTACTTCTCACAGCGAAATTCACAGTTCAAAACATCTTATTATAAATACTTCATAAAATATCATCATACTTCATGATTCATTAATAGAATTTCAAAATAACTCAGGTACCATGAAAGGTAACCTAACATCTTAGAAACAAAACAAGGAACATAGTTCATGATTCTAACAATCACATCCTCGATGTTACATATCAGAGTAAGAACCACTATAATTAATAGAAAGCAAATAAACACACCCCAAAGATATCCTCTAATGCTTCGTTGGGCTAATCTTGATCACCTACAAGTTACCCATAGATATAGGCAACATTTTCAAGTAGAAATGGTGAGTAAATCATAATCATTATAGAAGACATATGGAATAAACATAGTAGATATGCACATAGGTTAGGAATCACACATCATCAGAACCTCATGCTATACTTACACCTTCACAACTTCATCAAGGTACAATAACATATCCTTACACGCCAATTATCACAAAGCATCATCAAATCAAATGATTATGCAATGTCACATAGAATGTAATGCAACTTCATACACTCATGCATGTGGTACCAAAACTCCACTGCTAAGTCAGCCATCTTTATCTAAAAAGATTCCCACCAATGGAATTGATTCCCACTTGGAACTAGAGCACTTCATAATTTTGCCCTCAATCCAAAATATGGAATTGATGCCTTCACTAGAATATTGTCCTACCATCATCACTGGACCAGAGTCCTAATCACCATCACAGGATCGAAGTCCTAAACTATGTCATCAATGCATGATGTGCAACACATAAAAATACGACCACGACTAGTCAAAACACATCATCATTCGTTATTTGATCACGACATCTTTATATCATCATAATAAATAACACATCATCATAACATCATCATGTTAACAAAACATCATCATAAATAAAGCATCATAATAATCCGACATAGGGAACCTAACTTTACACTAACTTAGTTATTGGGAATATACTCCTTATTTCTTATTTTGACCTATCAACCTAAAGTTCATTATGTCTTTTATCCAATGCTTCGAACAGCACCTCAAACCGAGTTCTAAAACTCAAGTTATGGCACATTCAAGAAAATAAAAAACAATCAATCATTTCTACCATCTGTCGCCCATTGACCCACCTCCATCGCCTAGCGACACACCCTTCGCGTCTTGCCTCACCCGATGATGCTTGGAGTGACACACTACAGTCGATTCCATATTTTCACCATACCATCGCTTCTTAGCTTACCCGGCGGTGACCTCGCGATGCACCTTAACCCGACAACATATCCTCATCGCTCGACGATGTTGCAAAAACAGGGTTTTCGTGTTTTGATTTCCATCATAAACCAGTCCCAAATTCCTACAGTTTCACCATATTACATGTCTCCAAACATCAATACTTCACATATTTTCATCATATAACAACATCCCTAAATATCATACTTCATATGCATCAAGTGTTTGCAATTAAACATCACAATTCCATCAATTCATCATCAAACACCATATAACCATCATCAACCAAAACCTAATACAATTCCGCAATTGTCTAAACCTTAGATCGATTATAATAACAATGAAAAGAACTCCTTACCTTAGATTCCTAGCCGCAATTCTCTTTCTTCGTGTTCTACCGAAAAATCTCCTTGCCTCTTTGTGCCCTATCTCTCTTTCTCCACAGCGTTTGTTCTTTTCACGATCATACCAAAAATAAATATTTTCTCTATTCCTTGTTTTACTCTTTATACCTCTAATAATGGACTTCATATCATGTACTCACTTACTCTTCCCAAATGACTACACTGCCCTTATTTCCTCTACACCAATATTACTCTATTTTACTAATTAAAATAATTCCACTTAATTATTCTAATAACTCTAAATTATCAAAAGTCCTCTTAATTCCCAATAATCTCCGTGACGTATATGAACATCACAAAACCATCATGTTAAACATCATATTCATCTCAATTCATAATGGCACACCTCATACTCATCAAAACATCAAAGAACCTTGCAATTACTCATATTAAACACCAAAACATTAGATATATCAAAGGCTTTATAAAGACTCTTTTATTCACACTAATTAATTAGATAATAATTAATCTAGAATTTGGGGAGTTACAACTATGAATGCAAGATTTACATGTTCTTCACCTGGAGATGAAGTTATTTCATTATAATTCCATGCTACATATGATCTATTTGTCCTATTGTCATTCTTTCTTTTAAAGTATTTATTCTTCTTTTCAAGTGTAGGACATTCACTTTTAACATGTCATTTTTCTCCATATTCAAAGCATGTAAACTTCCTTGTTGGTGCTTCCCTTTTAATGATCTCCTTTTTTCTTTCTTTTCTTAGAAACTTTTCAAACTTATTGATAAGATCATCATCTTCATCATTATTGGACTCATCCTCTTGGTTGTTGTCATAATTTTTTACTATCATCTTTAAGACAATTTTGAATCTTTTACTTGAATTTCATGATTTTCAATAGTGAAATCTCTTTCCAGTTTTTTTTACTTTTATGTATTTACCGCTTTCATCATGAATCATAAAACTTTAGAGAGTACATCTATTCCCCTTACCACATGTAAGATATTTCACTATTGTTAGATCTTATGAGATTGTCCTAGTCTACCTATTTAACCAAATCACCAAAAACAATTCTCTTGTGATCAATCAAGTTGAAATGAGAGCAATCCTCTCCAATATAAATTCCTTGTTTACAACAATCCTGGACAACAAGGTATATAAACCAAACAACTAAAAAACAAAACAATCCTTTCTTTTTTCCACTCTCTTGTTTCCAACAATCCTAGATAACAACGTATACAAAATAATCATGGAAAATATATAAGAAAACAAAGTTGATGAATATTTATGAATCACTAGAATTAATTTTCTCTTTACAATAGGAAATTAACAATATTATATTAGTGATCAAGTGTTTATGAATGTTGTAGAAACTTTTCTGTGCTAATATGAAACAATGTGCGGAAAAATTTCAATGAAAGTATTTGTGTTAAAACACTTGTTTGAAAATGAGAGAATAATTGATTTTAATAGAAATGAAATAGGTGAAGAATTTAATTATAATATATGCAGTATTTATATGTGTCTTACATCATTTCCAAACAATACCAAATGATCAAACAATGCAATGTTTAAAAATGCAAATTTTGAAAACGTAAGGATCTGTTTTTTGTTTAGAAAATGCAACTGGTTCAGTGGTAACCGATTACATCATGCCATGTAACTGGTTACATTGTAACGTTAAAAAAGAATTTCAAAAAAAATATGCTCATCTAACCGGTTAGCTCAAGGATGTAACCGGTTACCTTAGCCAAAAAAGGCCACTGATGTGAAAACAATGATTTTGGCAAGGTCATGCAAATGGTTACCCGTACCATGTAACCGGTTACACTGAAGCAAACAGTGAAGAAAAAAAGCTTATGAAAATGATTTTTAACAAATGGAAATAAGAATATATGATGGTTATCCATATATGTGAAAAAATAAGTAATTTTTTAGCAGTTAAAATATATCAAGGCTTGAATTGAAATTTGTACCAATTAAATTTGAAGATCTATAAACCAAAGCTAATCTTCAAATATAATGAGCATGACTTGAACACTTGATGCTATAGCTTTGACTTAAGACTTCTTAATATACATCAAGGCTTTTTCCATCCCTTTGATATGAACACTTGATTGCCAATTTGTCTTCACCAAAACTAAGAGTTGGAGAGGCTTGACTCACATTCTCCCCCTTTTTGATGATCAAAACCCATTGAAAGTTTGATAGAATTTTCTTCCCCTAACAATGATAACTCCTTCTGGTTAATTCCCCCCTTGATCCATGATTTAGAGTATTTGACAATTTATTGCTTTCTATAAAATGTTAGGGAAATACACAAAAATATACATAGCATCTTCTCCCTATTTGTCATTAACAAAAAGGATGGTAAAAGACTTGAAATTTTATAAACAAATTATGAAAAAATTATTAATAATTTTACCTATTAGTTTTACTTCATGAGTGACTTCATCTTTAATCAAACACTTATCCTTAGGGAACTTGATTTTGAAGCTTTTGTTAAAAAGTTGGGTTATACTTAGAAGATTGTGCCTTAAACCTTCAACATAAAGCATATCTTCAATGCATGTAAAATGTGGTGCTCCAAATTTTCTTATGCCAAGAATATTTTCTTTATGCGTTTCCTCTTATGTGACATAACCCTTGGACTTTAGAATTGGATATGAAAATTAGTTTATGTCTCCCGTCAAATGCTTAGAGTAACCACTATCAATATATCATAGATTTGTAGTAGTCTTCAAAAAAACCTGCAAAACAAAATATGTTTTGTTTGGTACCCAATATGCCTTGGGTCCTTCATAATTAGTTCATTTCTTGACCCAAACATAATGCCTATTTGCCACACAAAAGTTCCTTACATAGAAAGCATTAGGTGTGTGACCAATTATACCATAATAAAACATTTAGGAACAAAATTACTTCTATATCTAGGAACATAAGACTTTTTCTTAACAAATATCTTCTTAGTATGATGATGAACTTTTTGTTCTTTAATTTAGTTTCCTTGGATGGATTGGTCACTTGCCTTGACAAATATATTTTTACTAGTACTTGGTTTATTAAAATTAAAATAAACAAGTCCACTTTTATCATTGAAATATCTTTGTTGACTTAGAACACCATTCAAACCAATTTGTCCATTTTGATATCTTTGAAGAACTCTTTTTAATTGAACAATCTGAACAAAAAAAGTGAATTACACTCTTTGCATGTAAAATTCTTATTTTCTTTTTCAAGAAAAGTTTGTTTTTCAACTTAAATATCTTTTTCCATGGTGTTAATATTTTCTTCAAGAGATAAAATTTGTTTCTTTTATGTGGACACCTTTTTATATAGAATTTTATATTCATTAAGTAATTCATCAATAACACATAGTGCATCATTATCATAAGAAAATATTTCATTACTAACCTTTTCTTCTTCATTATCAGAATGATGTGTTTCTATCAATGCAAGATTAACATGTTCTTCATCTGAAGATGAACTTATTTCATTGTCATCCCATACTACATATACTTTCTTTATCCTATTTTCCTTATTTCTTTTGAAGTATTTATTCTTCACTTTTAAGTGTAGGGCATTCACTTTTAACATGTTCTTTTTAAGTATTTATTGTTCTTTTTAAGTGTAGGGCATTCACTAAAGAAATACCTAATTTCAAAAAATCATATTTTATTCACCCTTGATCAAGAAGATGCAAATGAAATATGCTTGGAAATCTAAGAGGATGATCTTTCACCTCCTTTTGGTTTCATGTCCAAATTGGCAAGGAATTAAGAGTTATGGACTTTTTAAGTTACAAAATTATAGGTCATTTTTCAAAATTAGTGAATTTCAAACTAGATTTCAGGAGCCTTAATGGATTAATTTGCAAAAACTAAAAACTAGGGGATTGTATATCTTTTCAAGACCTTTCCAAATTATGCTCATTTGTGCCAAAATTCAAAAGTATGAGCAAGTTGTGGACTTTGGAATTTTGAGAATTTTCATTGAATTCATGCATGCCATGCAAATTGAAAATTGTTGATAACTTGGTTTATGGCCTTTTGTTTCACTTCAAACTTGGCCCATGACCAACATGAAATGTACCAAGGCCCATCATGCCAAAGTTTGAGCTGCACATGGGCAAATGAGAAGGGAAATCGTGGTTTTGCAAAAAATGGCATGAAGTTGCCTAATCACCAACACTAGCTTAATGCAAGGATTTAAGTCCTAATCTTGTTGCTAATCTCTTCCTGAGGGCAAATGGATTAAAATGCACGAAAAAATAAAGCCAACGCACAAGGGATTTCAAGACTGCATGTGCATACTTGATTTTGGCCAAAAGAAGATTTCTTTGATTCCAAGAGCTTTCAGTGCGACAAACCTATCCTACCCTCCTCTTGATGCTTTATATATTGAGAAGGAAGCCTCAGTGAGAAGGGTTCGTGCCTCATTTCATCAATCAAAGTCAGAAACACCATAGCTTGTTGCTCTGCATTTTTCTTCGATTCTTCCATCTCCCTTACGCGTTTTGGCCAATTCTTCTTGCATTCTCTTATCCAAGTGATAAGGATTGTAGATCGAGGCTTGGATTGAAACTGGAGTGAAGGAGACAGGAGATCCATTTTTTCTCAAAGGTTTGAATTCTCAACTTTGAATTCTGATTTCTAGCCATGCCTCGTGTGATTTAAGTTCATAATCATGTTGCTTGAAGTCTATGGAATGATTCTGAAGCTTTATAGCGTTTAATTTGATGAATTATGCATTATTAGATGCTCTGAATCTCGCGATTCAGAATGTTTTTGTTCATATTCATGACTTGATTGTGGATAATGTGGTTGATTATTTGATTTAATTCGAATTGCTATGGATTCCTTGCCATGCTAGCTTTGATTTGCCTTTGATTTCATGAAAAATGATGCGAAATCATGTGAGTTATACTGATCTGAACATGACCCCCAAGCCTGAGATACGAGCGCGTATTTTGAATGTCTAGAGTTTGAAGATGATGTGGTGGCACATCATGATTGGTCTGTTTGAATTTTTTGGTTTATTTGAATTTTGGCTTTATTTGACATTTTGTTTAATTTTATTTTCTGATCAAAACACATTCAAAAATCACAAAAAAATTATCATAGGTCAATATTATTTTCTAGTATTTGTCATATTTTTAAAATAATTTGATTGGTTTAAAAAATTCATAGGTTTAATTAATTAATTGTTCAAAGTTTATTTTTATTTTAATAGTCCTATTGATCTAAAAAATCCACAAAAATTATTTGAGACTCGCAAAATAATGTGAAAATTTATTCTGACTTTGGTTCATCATTTTTCTTATTTTTGATTGAAAATTTAATTTCAAAAGGTTATTTGTAATATGTGTTTGTTTTTATTTTTATTTTTAATACTTCTATTAATTTAAAAATTCCCAAAAAAATCATGTAATCTTGTTTTTAATCATAGAATCTGAATATATTTTTACTTTGACCATTTCATTATTTTTGGTTATGGTTTGCCTTTTCTTGCCCTTAATATTTTTTGGTTATGTGTTTGTTTTTTTGTTTTTAATATTTTCCTTTTATCCAAAAAATTCACAAAAATTCAGGGATGTGTGTTTTTAGCCCTAATATTTGAATATAATTTTGGTTGGCCATTTTTCTGACTTTTTGATTTAAATATTATTTTGATATGTGAATATTTGTTATTTGAATAATTGTTTTAGTATTAATTTCTTTCTTGACTTTTCCTAATTCAAAAAATATGAGAAAATATATTTCCTGACATTTAGGGTTCCTTGATGATTTGTATGATCTTGACTTAATTTTTTTGAATTTTGATCTCATTTAATCAATATTTGAGATAAAAAGTCAAAAAATAGGGTTTTGTTGCTTATGGTGCAAGCTTCATTTTTTAAACCCTTGTTCCTTGGACTTTGTTGGGAATTCAGGTCTTGTTTATGGTTCATGAATGTGTTGGGGATTTGAAAACCATTTTTATTGAATTATTTGACTTGGTTTGACATTTTTTCACAAATTATTTTGAAAACTTGTCTAGTTTGGTAGTTTTGCCAACTAGTCTTGAGCTTTGAACTTCACTTGGCCTCTTCCTCAATCATTCATGAACTTAGGGCTTGCATTCTGACTTCTAAACACTTCCAAGATGTTAAGATATTTTTGTTTTGAATTATGGATCCTTGTTTCTATTTTTGATATGATTTTGAAGTGAAGGTACCCAATTATGTTTGCATGTCTTGTTGCAATTTGTTTGATGGCCAATGAACTTGAGTGAGGCCTATAATTAGGAACTTAATGATCATGTGATTTTGATTGTCCATGTTAGCATCAAACCATTTTGACTCAATGTCCCATACTTGAATGTTTTGAACCTCCTAGTGCATTATGTAGGTTTCATTTCCTATTGGGTTCATGAAGTTGTGATTGATTTCGCTATGCATGATTGAGATTTGTTTTCTACTGACTTTCACGGTCTTTGTTCATATTATTCTAAAGCTCTTATGATCCTTGATTGACATTTAATTGTCAATTCACATTTTGATAGAAAGGAGCAACATTCCCCTGCTTTTCTTGACCTAATCTGTGCATATGCTTGTTTCTTCTTCTTTATCATGTCTAAAGCCATTATGTTTGTTCTCACTTTTTCACCTTATGGAATACTAACTTGGTTGTTTAATGTGCGAGGTACTCTGATAAATTTGCCACTTTGGCTTGAGGCTTTTTTGTGTTTCACTTTATTTGTGAAACACAATCTATTATACTGGCATTGTTTTTGTGCTTGGCATGTTTGATGGTTTATGCAGGATATATATACATATGATTGTGAATGCGATACATTTCCCCTCGGACTTGTTCATATCTGACAGATTCCTGACTCAATTTGTTTACTGATGCCATCTTGCTTGATGTTTCTCTGGGTTTCTTTTATTCTTGCTTGATTGCTACAGATAGTTATCTGTTTGGTATTGTACTACTTCCTTTCTCCCATTTTCATTTTGCATAATTCTCTGATTGCATGATGGGATCTCTGTTGCTGATATATGTCAGGAGGCCCTCTGGGTTTTTTATCTGACGCATGTGTTGTGTTGTTGATCGATGAGTCACTCAATTTAGAAATTGAGATCACGACTACGCTCTCATTGCATGTTCCCTATAGGATGTTTATTGCTTTTCTTCTTTAATTATTGATCGATGAGTCACTCAATTTAGAAATTGAGATCACGACTTTGCTCTCAGTGCATGTTCCCTATAGGATGTTTATTGCTTTTCCTCTTTAATTGTTGATCGATGAGTCACTCAATTTAGAAATTGAGATCACGACTTCGCTCTCATTGCATGTTCCCTATAGGATAGTTTTATTAAGCTTTCTTTAACATGATGATTAAGGTAGGAATCCATGTATGCTAACATAAGATAGGACTTTCCTTTATCCTCAACCTTAGGGTCAACTTTTGTATGATAACACTAGGGATAGTACTAGGTTAGTTTCCCATAGTTTTTCCCTTTCTATGCATTCTGCATCTTAAAACAAAATTTGTTTCTTGGCAAATAATAAGACATCTCTAATGAACTCAAATCCACCTTCAAAGTAAAAGATACAAACCAACTTTACTCTTTCTTTGTCATCTTTTAGCCGATGTTTCGCCATCGCACACTTGCTTGAAGCCGATGTTTCGCCATCGCACATGTTTGTTATCCTACTTTGATTCTCAATATCATTGTTAGGTGTGATGTTTTGTCATCCGTTTTATTGATGTTTCACCATCTTTGCCATGATTTCTTTGTTATCTTTTAGCCGATGTTTCGCCATCGCACATGTTTGTTATCCTACTTTGATTCTCAATATCATTGTTTGGTGTGATGTTTTGTCATCCGTTTTATTGATGTTTTGCCATCTTTGCCATGATACCTTGTTATCTCTTAGCCGATGTTTCGTCATCGCACATTTTTTTAAGCCGATGTTTCGCCATCGCATCTGTTTGTTATCCTGCCTTGATTCTCAATATCATTGCTAGGTGTGATGTTTGGTCATCCATTTTTTTTATTTGATGTTTCTCCATCTTTGACATGTTACCTTGCTATTATTTAGACGATGTTTGACCATCTCATGCGTTTGTTGTTTTATTTGATGTTTTGCCATCTCGACTGTTTTTGTTGTCTTAACTAAAAAACACAAACCAACCAAAAATATGTAAGTCGAACTACGGCTGCTCTGATTCCTTAAAAGGGATGCGTAGGCATTGGGGTAGGGCCCAACCGAGCACAACTTTTATTTTCCCTACATTGTTTTCTTTCGCATGCATTCCCTTTATAGTTTTAAGCCATAGACATAGGATTTGACCAAACCCATTAGATTAGACAACAAGAGTGGATACCGTAGAGTACTAAGGGCGTGTGGGTTTCTAACACCTTCCCCCCTCGCGTAACAGACTCCCTTACCCGATCTCTCAGTCGAAAAACCATGATTTCTCCCTTTTCAGGTTTTCTCGATGTTTACCTTTCCCTTTAGGCGGGATAAAAGACGTTCGGTGGCGACTTCATTGATATTTCATTAACATCCAGATGACAGGTTCCGACCGCGCAGTTTCATCTATCTCAGTTGCTAGAATTCCAATACAGGAATTTGATGACCGCTCAATGTAGCATCCTTAGTAGAAAACTTCATTTAACTGATGTTGAAGTTTAAAAATCCAAAAGGACCCTTTAGAAAAGTCTTTAAAATTTTCTAAACAAGCATACTTCCACGCCTTTATTCTCGAATTTAAACACATTATAAAAATCAACAATAGTAAACTTAATCATTTTTCTGTCAAATTGAAAGTGAATACCTCTGGAGCATATCTCAGCACGATAATAATAGGCTTTCCAATTATCCATGTTAAACTTCTAGTGGAGACCAATAAACTTCAATTGTTTTTGGTCTTCAAATGGTTTCATAAATTCAATTTTGATTTCCTTTTCAACATATTTATCAACAGAGTATTCAACTTCTACATTCTTTCCAAGTACATGACTTTCCAAGCTTGTAACTTCTTGTTCAAGCCATCATTTTTTATGCCCAAATGATGTACTTCGAGATAATCCTACATACTACAATATTGTATAAGGAAAGGGATAAAAATATCAAGATAATTGAAATATATGAAGTGATCAAGTTGGATAACTCTTAAGGTTTAGAGATGTTTACTCTTGCATGCTTCGACACTTTTCTTAGGGATGTATGTGTGATTGTTTAATAGAAATAACTATTTATGCAATGCTTTGATAACATGTTTATGTTACTTAGTTGTTTTACTTAGGAAGCTTATGCTTGTTACATGAGGATGTCTTAATCAATTTTTTACTTCATACTTGTTTAAGTATTTTTTTAAGATGCTTTTATCACATGACAATTTCATACTTGTTTATGTGCTTTCTTAAATGTTTTGATGCATGATTGTTCAATACTTGGTTAAGTGTTACCTCTATGTTATGGCTTGTCACATGTTTGATGCTTGATAGCATGGGTGCTTGGTTAAGCATGATTATATCTTAAGTATTGTTAGGTTTATGATTAATTGGATAGATAACTTGGTTAAGTATGGTTTCATGGTACTTGGTTAAGTGCTTGACATGCATGATTACTTTGTTAAGTAATGATTGAACATAAATTTTGTTAGGTTTAGGATTACTTGATAGCATTAACACATTTTTAAATGATTTTTTTCTCTTAAAATCTTGTTAGGTTTAGGATTTCATGTTAGTGTTATACACCTATTTAATTCCCGTAAGATTCCTCTATCATCTTATGTCAACTCAATCACAACAAAATTACACTAGGGTTTGGCTCTTCTCCCTACCTTTAGGTTTGCTCATGAGGAATCACCAAGCATCTTGATTTCTATATTATGATCATACAATTTTGGTATTGATTAACTTTTTAACTAACAAATACAATGGATGTTTGCTCTAATTGATTATACTATAGGTGAGGGCACAACACATTTCATCATGTTGATTTATAGGTTCATGAGTTTATTTCTATGCCTTTTTCAGCTAAACTTTATTGAGATTCAAGTTTCATCATTGAAGATGCTTTAAAGTAATTTCATGAGAAGGTCTACTATAATTCATCATGCCTCAATTTGTCAAAAGAAGTCAAAAGATGCAAGGATTGATTGAAGAAGTTTTACTTAATTGGACAAGTTTTTGATTCCTTGATCACAAGTGCATAACTCTCTCAATTATTAATATTTGGAAGTCTTTATTTTTTCTATGGGTTATTTTTGTCATCCAAAACAACTTCTATTCACATGGAAAAATTAATTGTGCAAGAAAAATTATCAAAATTGAAAACGGTTTCCATGTCATTTTAGTGATTGATGAGTTAGGGTTTTGAACTTCTAAGGGTTATATCTTGTTCATCTTTTGATATTATTGAGTTATTCCAAATATATGATTCTATTTAAAGGGTTATTAACTACTCACTTCAAGAGTTTCAAGAAAATTTTGTGTGGAAGATGCCTAATGATGAAGAAAGATTACAAGTCCTCTAGATAGGCCATCAAATTTACTTATGTGACTTCAAAAGATCATAAGTTAGTCAATTTTTATTTCCTTAAGCTCATTATTTTTCCATATTGATCTTAAGTATGTGAAATTTAACTCTTCTTTTATGTGAAAAGCTTGAAAATGAGTGGAAGATTCCCTAAGAATTCAAAATATTATAGGTCACCTCATGAATTTTCACGAACTTCACAAGGCTGTAACTTTTTCAATACTTGGTATTTTTAAGTGATTCAAGTCTCAAAATGATATTTGTGAAGTCTACTTCAAGATAGGATCAATGATCAAAGCTCAATTTTGGAAGAATTCCTTGTTTGAACTCAAAACATTATAAGTCACTTTTGAAGAAAAACTTAGAATTTTTCTAAGTACAAAAAGTCAGCATCTTTTTCTCAACTTTGACTCATCACAACTCTTAGCTCAAGCATACATTTGATCTTATTATTGGCACATTGAAAATATGGTGAACTTATCTTTCAAATTCATCAAGAATCAGATCTTAAGGTTCCCTAAATCGTGCACACCATAAATTCAAAGTCAGCTACTTGAAGTTGAGGTTTCCTTCCAAGTCAGAATTTGAAATTCATATTGTACCCTCTAAACACAAAGTTTACATGCGTTTTTGCTTCTAATCATGTTTAACAACATTCCAAAAGAATTTAGCATCATAAATCACATGATTTGGCTGAGTTTTAATGCTAAACAAGTCACACATTTCTCATGCTTCAGGTTCACACGAATTCACTCAATTACACTCTCATTCGCACACTTAAGCGTTGCCTCATACTCTCTTAAAAATAAGATGCATATTCCACCTATTTTCATAAGCCTTTGATAGCCAATTGACCCCTGTTCAGATCCCACACGAACTCTGAATTTGAATTTTTGATTTCTTGCATTCTCACTCTAAAACACCAAAAGCTGCATTCAGTTAGCTTCATTGGACCACTCTGAAGCTAACCATACTTTTACAATCAAGAACTGTGACCTATATCGATCTATAGAAGTCCAGTTTCAGAGCCACTTTTTGACACTTCGTTCAGGTATATTTCTCGGTCAAATCAATCCAAATGAAAGACTAGTCTACTCTCTACATCCTTCTGATTCTCATGCTTTTTATAATTTGAAATTTCATTGAGATTTGAGTGAGATATTCCAGAATTTTGTGCTCACTATTATTTCTGCTTTTTATCAATTCAAGCCTTGCTCAGTTTATATAAATTTAGTGCGATGGCACCATTAGAATCATATTGAAGAGCCAAATCTAATGGTACCAGTTTGGTTTGCTAATTTTACAGTTTATGGAATTTGACTTGTGGTAGGATGGAGGTTGAAGACGATGACATGTCCATCTCCAAACAATGACATTCAGCCACATTACTTTTTTGAAATAGATTTGGTGTTTCGCTTTACCATGTGTGCTTGTTATGAGCCCTTGGATCTGGTTACTTTAGTGAGTCATACTTCATCCAACGTGCCACATTTTAAACTGTTTTTATTTAATAAAAAAATTATCAAGTGTCATATCCAATAAAGTTCATGACATGCATAGCACGCAAGATCCATTGAATCTGTTTACTAACACGTTTTGACAATGATCAGATGGTCCATATATTTTTGTTTGTTATTTTATTTTCTAATTTTTTGTTTTAATTATTTTAAACTTTAAAATATCATAGAAAATTCATTTCTGACTCAAAAATTATGAAAAATTTCACAAAAATACTTTCAAATATTCTCTTTCTGATTTTTATTTTTTCATGATTTTATTTTCATATTTGATATTTTTTTTATAATTTTTCCCTTATTTTGACATGTTACTATTTATTTAAAAAAAATCATAAAAATCATTTTCCTTATTTTTGACTTTCTAAAATTTTTCTAAAATTTTATTTTGACATCTACTATTTTTTATCCTTTTTCCATTTCTTTGAATGGTTTTAATTAATTTAAAAATCTTTTTTCTATTTAAAAAATTACCAAAAAAATTTATAAAAAAATTTTAGATCATTTCTGACTTTTCTATAAGTCTCTTTTAATTTTTCATTTAATACTTTGAATATCGTTTTCTATTTTTTCTTTTATTTCCATTAAAAAACAATTTAAAAATCATTTTTTCTTTTTATTTTGTTCACTAAATGCAATTTATTTTTTTAGTATATTAGGACAATGTGATTGTTGATCATGAACTTCATTAACATCATTGGATCTTGAGTGTTGTGTTTAACTCCACCAAAATGGATGGATGATTTTAATGACAGTTTGATAAAAATCTTTGGTTCAAATATTTCCCCTCCCTCTTCATCTTATTCTTTTCTTACATGTGCTACATGTTGTTAGCAGATGATCTACATATCATCTCTCCAAACATATGACACATAGATTTCTATTGACCGGCCTCAAAATATATGAGACTTCTATATAAGTCCATTTACGATTGCTTAACATAGCGCTAAATTTTGTCCCGATTCGAGAAATGATCATTCCTGACCCAATTCTATGTTTGCAAGCCCAAGTATGTTTAATTTTAAACCTTTGATCCAATAACCTTGAGGTTTATTGTTAGGAGGCTTTGGTCTTATCAATCCTCTAATGAATCTCCATAAATTTTGGACTAAGTGAATCATTTAAGCATCTTTGGTCATTTGTTGTTGCCTTGAGAATTTGAAATGAATGATATACTTGACAAAAAGCAAATGAAACTTAATGTTGAGAGGCTTTTATTTTATCAATCTTCTAATGATTTTTCAAATGAAAGTTTCAAGATGGTCATTCAACTAACCTCTAATTTCTTACTCATTAACAATTGACTTTTATTTTTATGCTTTTAATTTATGCTTTTACTTTAAACACCATTTATTTTAGCATTTTTATTTCATGTTATTTTCATCTTTTCTCACTTGAGAATTTTTCTTTATGTCATTTTTATTTTGTTCACTTGAGCTTTCTTTTTCTTTTTTGAAGATACCTAATAATCAACTTGAAAAATAAAAATCTATAATGTTTCTTGGACTATTTGGTTACTATCTCTAGCATAATAGAGTTGTGGACTTCTTGGACTTAGGAGTAGAGACCTTGACCTACCTTGAGACCTTGGTGACTTCTATTGTTGTTTTGTCTGGAGTACTTGAGGTTTACCCCGAGATATTGGGTTGTTTGTTTTATTTGTGTGCAGGTTATTCTAATTATGTGTTTTGTCTGTGATCGGGAGTTCATTTATACAGCCATTACTCTGCCCAATTTTTTGTGAAGACTTAATGCATTTCAAGCTTGGTTTTCTTAAAGAGGTTTATTATCTTTTCTTGTTTGGTTTCAATCTAATGGATGAGAATTCTATATGGACTCATTGTGTCAAGTGTTGGATTTAGGATAGTCCCTTCATCTCCTCCCATCTTCTTTAATTTCAAAAAATTTCTCCCTCCTTTTCAAAACTATTCCTATTTTAAAACTTGAACCGCTTTCACAATAAACTTGGACTTAGATCCATGCATTTTCAAAAATATTTTTTTAATCAAACTTTAACCAACTTAATCATACATTGACATTTTTTGTGAGAAGACTAAAAGTCAATCAATCTCATTCAAACCATTTTTTTGCATTTTGAATTTTTATTTTAAAATTTTCTTAAAAGGTTAGAGTCTTGTCAATCCTTGTAGTGATGCGAACTATTATACTTCTACGATATGTAGTGAAGTGAGACATTTTCCACTTGGGTGTTGAGTGAAGCTTTGTTGATTTTGAAATCCAAGTTATATCCTCAACTTTGAGATAACGCAAATTCTCATTTCTCATAATCGTGACTGATAAGTATATCCTTCCACTCGGATAAGACAATGATGTCTCAACTCTTAAAATTAGCAAAAACATTTGTGTTTTAAAATTTTTAAAAGGTGACTTACGAGTACCCTGATCCCCTATTGCACTGAAGGTGGTACGTAGGCACTAAAGGTTCGCAACCGCGGAAGGTGCAAAAATTATAAAAAATATTTATTTTCTCATCCTCTACAATCTGTTTTTATTTGTATACAACACTTATAGCAAAGATACACAAATTTTCAAAGAGGTTCATGTGGAGTACCGTAGATGTTTAAGGTGCTGATACCTTCCCTATGCATAACCAGCCCACGAACTTAGATTCTCTCCCCCCTTTTTTTGGGTTATTTGCTCTATTCCCATTCCTTTAGAAACAATAAAGCGCGGTGGCGATTTTTTATTTGATCTGTGCGAGTCAAGTCAATCCAATGGCTTAGTCTCAAAAAATTTATTGCTATAGAAAAAATGGAAACTCTGCTGGGGAAAGATCGACCAATTGTTGGTCCATCCCTAAGTGGGTTGAGCCTATCTTTATTTATTTGCCTATGTGCTATAATTTTTGGATTTTCCTGGTTTTTAGGGTGCTTGGTGATTTCTCATAAGTCGTATACCCGAACTTTGGCAAACTTAAGATAGCACGGATGGTATGGTCATGTTAACTTTGAGGGAGTAATCCCAAAAAAGGAGGCCTGAGATCCCCCACTCAGTTGAGGCCCCTTTGACTGAAGTTTCATTTACCGAGTAATCGAGAGGACGTGCTGCTTTCGACCTGCGAGCCTGCTGAAAATGAGGACCGTAGAACCTTTAACCCATCTTGGC
This sequence comes from Vicia faba, assembly GCA_948472305.1. Taxonomy (NCBI): domain Eukaryota; kingdom Viridiplantae; phylum Streptophyta; class Magnoliopsida; order Fabales; family Fabaceae; genus Vicia; species Vicia faba. Next base: position 105,154 of record CATIWC010000517.1, on the reverse strand, counting down.
CTTTTATGTGTAGTCAGGAAGCTGTGACGGAGTAATTCGAAAAAGGTTGTCACGCGATACTACACTCAAACGATTCAATTAGGACGTTGGTAATATCCGAAGGAAGGATGTAGACTCAGAGAACCTCTTAGGACCTTGTTTGGCAGGTGATAAACTATTAAACCATACCTTGTGGGTGGTACCTTTGACCTCATGGTCGTGACGTCAAAACCTATAAACCCCCCATGTTTGTGAACATTTGTTTGATTGTTGCATCATGCATTCATGCACCTATGAGCATCCTTTAAAACTTTTGTTTCAAGGTACCTAAAGTTGACTTTTTGCGAATATCTCAGGTACTTTTGACCATGGATTCTGGGAAAATAAAGACTCTGAAGTACAGTTTCAAGGATCCTAAGATAGATGAATTGAAGAGTCTGATTTCGGAGATCGAGAGTTCTGTTGATTTTTGGAAGAAGTATGGATCCATCGTATCTCTTATGAAGCTCAGGATGAAGGAGGGTATTTTCTCGACTTTGGTCATGTTCTATGATCCGATGTATTGATGTTTTACTTTCCATGATTATCAGTTGATGCCTACATTGGAGGAGTATTCTTACCTACTGGATTTACCTATCACCGACCATGTTCCTTTCACCGTTTTGGAGGGAGAGCTTAAATCCCATGAAATAGTTGTTATGGCTCTTTTGAGGAAGTCTGAGATTGCGGCCCACGGGACTACCAAAATAGGAATCATAGGATTACCCGCTCTGTTTTTATTGGAGAAAGCTCGCTACTTTTCTAGGATGAAGAGTACAACTACTTTTGAGGCTATCTTTGATCTACTTGCCTACAGGTTGTTCTTATTTTCTAACATCGACAAATTTGTGGATGTCAATGCCATCAGGATCTTTTTGATTGGGAATCCAGTTCCTACATTATTAGGAGATGATTATTACTCCATTCATCTTCGAGATTCTTATCATGGAGGAATGATCAATTGTTGCACGAATTTTTTGTATCAGTGGTTTATTTCTCACTTACCTCGGTCCGATGCTTTTTGAGATGTCAAGAAGGAACCTCGTTAGGATATGAAGATTATGGCCCTCACTCATTCCAACATTTTTTCGTATCATCAGGCTTACTATGATGTGGATATTGTCGATAGTTATGGTAGTTACCCAAATGTACCTCTTCTCAGTACAAAGGGAGGAATTAACTATAATCCCATTCTTCCACGACGTCAGCTTGGATAACTGATAAGAGACAAGCCAAATAATATTCATTTGAGTGGTTTCTTTCTTAAAGAAGGAGAGAATCATAAGGAAGCTAAGGAGGAGATTGCAAAGGCTTAGCGTCATATTCACAGGAAGAGTAGAAAGGACTTGGGACCTAGAGGAGATGTTTCTTTGGAGCCTTATGTCTGGTGGGTACAAGCAAGGGAAGTTCAGTTGAAGATGCCACATTCCCGTGAAGAACCCATGCCTGATATGTTTGTAAAGACCACTCCTCCCATTTTAGATGAAGTATAAGAGCTTCAACTTGCCCTAGTTAGGATGCAGTAGGAGAAGGAGGCCTAGAAGTACAAGTGTCATACCTTGGAGATGTCCTACCGAGCAGACTTGAAAGAGAAGGATGACCTGATCATGATTCTTAAGCGTCATATTGTAGAGATGATGGAGAGGCAAGAGGAATTATTTTCCTCTAGAGCTCGGTCAGGACTTAGTCGTTAAATTCTTGACTCTGGTGATTAGAAAGAGGTTACCGACTGATATGTAGAAGAGAACAAGCAATTGAAGGCTCAGATTGCAAGACTCACAGGAAAGCGTCAGTGTGTGGAGATATCTTCATCAGCTTTACCTTATTAGGATTTTAGATTTTATCTTCTCCTGTTCTCAGGATTGTTGAAACTTGTACTAAAAAGTTGCAATCCAGTTTGAAGATATTATAATGAGATTTTCAGTATTTCAAAATGTGTTAGTACTTTAGTATTTGCAAATTGTCTATAATTCTTTGAGTCCCCTGAAATATTAATAATAATAATAAATATATCATGTGCATTGCATATCATGCATCATCTTGCACATATTTCTTGCATTTCTATTTATATCCAAGTGTCTTAATGTGTTTTGCCACTTTGTTCAGCAAGTTGTCTCACCAGTATAATACTCGGGCTAATTCCGGGAAGAAAATGGAGAATCTTGAACAAGAGAATCGCGAGCTGCACGAAGAGGTTACTGCTTTGAAGGTCGGTATGGCTAATCTGGCTGCTTTGATGGAATCATTGGTGGCTACTTAAAATCATCCACCACTTGTTCCTTTTTCTTCTCAACCACAACAAACAACGATTGCTTCTGAAGGTCCATCAGTTTCCGTTTCTGTTACTCTAGTTGTTGTTGCACATAATCGTATGCCTTAGGGTTACCCATGAGGAATCACCAAGCACATTGATTTGTATATTGTGATCATATATGTTTGGTATTGATTAACTTTTCAACTAATAAATACAATGAATGTTTGCTCTAATTGATGATACTATAGGTGAGGGCACAACACCTTTCATCAGGTTGATTCATAAGTTCATGAGTTTATTTCCATGCCTTCTTCAACAAAACTTCATTGAGATTCAAGTTCCACCATTAAAGATGATTTAAAGTAATATCATGACAAGGTCTGCTATGATTCATCATGCATCAATTTGTCAAAAGAAGTCAAAAGATGCAAGGATTGATTGAAGAAGTTTGAACTAATTGGACAAGTTTTTGATTCCTTGATCACAAGTGCACAAATCTATAAATTATTAATATTTGGAAGTGGTTATTATTGATATGGGTTCATGTTGACATCCACAACAACTTCTATTCGCATGGAAAAAGTCATTGTGCAAGAAAATTTGTCAAAATTGAAATGGGTTTCCAAGTCATTTTGGTGCTTAAGGAGCCAGGGTTTTGAACTTCTAAGGGTTATATCTTGTTCATCTTTTGAGATTTTTTATTGATTCCAAAGATATTCTTCTCTTTAAAGGGTTATCAACTAATCACTTCAAGAGTTTCAAGAAAAGTTTGTGTGGAAGATGCCTAATGATGAAGAAAGATTACAAGCCCTCTAGATAGGCCATCAAATTTCCTTATGTGACTTTAAATAATCATAAATCGGTCAATTTTTATTTCCTTGAGCTCATTATTTTTCCATATTGATCTTAAGTATGTGAACTTCAACTCTTATTTTATGTGCAAAGCTTGAAAATGAGTGGAAGATTCCCTAAGAATTCAAAAGATTATAGGTCAGCTAATGAATTTTCACCAACTTCACAAGGCCATAACTTTTTCAATACTTGGTATTTTAGAGTGATTAAAGTCTCACAATTCTCTTTGGTAAGTCTTCCTCAAGATAGCATCAATGATCAAAGCACAATTTTGGAATAATGTCTTGTTTGAACTCAAAACATTATAAGTCACTTTTTAAGAAAACTTAGAATTTTTCTAAGTGCAAAAAGTCAACATCTTTTTTTCAACTTTGACTCATCACAAATCTTACCTCATGCATCCATTTGATATCATTCTTAGCACATTGCAAATATGGTGACCTTATCTTTCAAATGCATCAAGAATTAGATCCTAAGGTTCCCTAAATCGTGCACACCATGAATTCAAAGTCAACTACTTGAAGTTGAGTTTTCCTTCCAAGACAGAATTTGAAATCCATATTGTGCCCACTAAACACAAAGTTTACACGTGTTTTTGCTTCTAATCATATTTAGAAACATTCCAAAAGAATACAACATCATAAAATGCAGGATTTGGCTGAGTTTTGATGCTAAACAAGTCACACATTTATCATGCTTCAGGTTCATACAAATTCACTCAATTACACTCTCATTCGCATGCTTAAGCAATGCCTCATCCTCTCATATAAATATGATGCATATTCCACCTATTTTCACAAGCTTTTGATAGCCAATTGACCCCTATTCAGATCCCACAAAAACTCTGAATTTTAATTTCTGATTTCTTGCATTCTCACTCCAAAACACCAAAAGCTCCATTCAGTTAGCTTCATTGAACTTCTCTGAAGCTAACCATACTCTTACCTTCAAGTATTTTTACCTATCTCGATCTACATAAGTCCAGTTTCAGAGCCACTTTTTTCCACTTCGTTCAGGTAGATTTCTTGGTCAAATCAATGCAAATAAAAGACTAACCTACTCTCTGCATCCTTCTGATTCTCATGCTTTTTATAATTTGCAATTTCATTGATATTTGAGTGAGATATTCCAGAATTTCATGCTCGCTATTATTTATGCTTTTTCTCAATTCAAGCCTTGCTCGGTTAATATAAATTTGGTGTGATGGTACCATTAGAATCGTCTTGAAGAGACGAATCTAATGGTACCGGTCTGGTTAGCTAATTTTACAGTTTGTGGAATTCGATTTGAGGTTGGATGGAGATTGAAGACGATGACATGTCCGTCTTCAAACAATGACATTCAACCACGTTATTTTTTTAAATAGATTTAGTGTTTCGCTTTACTATGCGCACATGTTATGAGCCCTTGCATCCGATTACTTTAGTGAGTCAGACTTCACCCAACGTGCCACATTTTAGGTTGTTTTTATTTAATAAAAAAATGATCAAGTGTGATATCCAATAATGTCCATGACATGCAAAGTGCGCCAGATCCACTGGATCTATTTACTAACGCATTTTGACAATGATCAGATGATCCATATCTTTTGGTTTTTTATTTTATTTTTTGATTTATTGTTTTAACGGTTTTGAGCTTTAAAAAATCATAGAAAATTCATTTCTGACTCAAAAATTATGAAACAATTCACAAAAATACTTTCAAATGTTCTCTTTCTGATTTTTATTTTTCATGAATTTATTTTCATATTTGATTTTTCTTATAATTTTCCCCTTATTTTGACTTGTTTCTAATTATTTCAAAATACTTTTTGATATTTTAAAATTTTAAAATTTTTTATAAAAATCATTTTCCTTATTTTTAAATTATAAAAAAATTTATAAAAATCATTTTCCTCATTTTTAAATTTTAATAAATTTTATAAAAATCATTTTCCTTTATTTTGACTTCTACTATTTTTTATCCTTTTTCCATTTATTTGAAGGATTTTAATTAATTTAAAAATGTTTTTTCTGTTTAAAAAATTACCGAAAAAATTTATAAAATATTTTAAATGATTTATGACTTTTCTATAAGTCTCTTTTAATTTTTCTTTGATAATTTGAATATCGTTTGCTATTTTGCCTTTTATTTCCATAAAAAACAATTTAAAAATTATTTTTTATTTTTTATTTTGTTCATTAAATGCAATTTATTCTTTTAATATATTCTGACTATGTGATTATTGGTCATGAACTTCATTAACTTCATTGGATCTTGGGTGTTGAGTTTAAATCCACCAAAATGGATGGATAATTTTAAGGATAGTTAGATCAAAATCTTTGGTTCAAATATTTCCCCTCCCTCTTCATCTTATCCTTTTCTTACATGTGCTACATGTTGTTAGAGGATGATCTATATATCATCTCTCCAAACATATGGCACATAGATTTCTATTGACTGGCCTCGAAATAGGTGCGACTTCTATATAATTCCATTTACGATTGCTTAACATAGCACTAAATTTTGTCCCGATTCGAGAAATGAACATTTGTGGCCCAAACCTATGTTTGCAAGCCCAAATATGTTTAATTTGAAACCTTTGATCCAATAACCTTGAGGTTCATTATTAAGAGGCTTTGGTCTTATCAATCCTCTAATGAATCTTCATAAATTTTGGACTAAGTGAATCATTTAAGCATCGTTGATCATTTTTTGTTGCCTTGACAATTTGAAATGAATGACATACTTGACAAAAAGCAAATGAAACTTGTTATTGAGAAGCTTTGATTTTATCAGTCTTCTAATGAGTTTTCAAATGAAAGTTTCAAGATGGTCATTCAAATAACCTCTAGTTTCTTACTCATTAACAATTGACTTTTATTTTTAAGCTATTACTTTATGCTTTTATAATAAACTATTCCTATTTTTACTCAAAACTATTCCTATTTTTAAACTTGAATCGCTTTCACAATAAACTTGGACTTAGGTCCATGCATTTTCAAAAATATTTTCTTAATCAAACTTTAACCAACTTAATCATACTCTGACATTTTTTTGAGAAGACTAAAAGTCAATCAATCTCATTAAAACCATTTTTTCCATTTTGGCTTTTTATTAAAAGGTTAGACTCTTGTTAGTCGTTGTAGTGATGCAAATTATTATACTTGTATGATATATAGTGAAGTGAGACATTTTCCACTTGGTGTTGAGTGAATCTTTGTTGATTTTGAAATCCAAGCTATATCTTCCACTTTGAGATGACGCAAATTCTCCTTTCTCAAAATCGTGAGTGGTAAGTATGTTCTTTCACTCGGATAAGACGATGGTGTCTCGACTCTTGAAATTAAGCAACACAATTGTGTTCTAAAATTTTAAAAAGGTGAACTATGAGTACCCTGATTCCCTATTACACGGAAGGTGGTATGTAGGCACTAAAGGTTCACAATCGTGGAGGGTGCAAAAATTGTAAAAAATATTTATTTTCTCATCCCCCACAATCTATTTTTTTTATACAACACTTGTAGCCAAGATACACAAATTTTCAAATAGGTTCCTGCGGAGGACCGTAGATGTTTAGGGTGTTAATACCTTGCCTTTGTATAACCAACCCCCGAACTTAGATTCTCTCCCCCTTTTTTTGGGTTATTCACTCTTTTCCCGTTCCTCTAGAAACAATAAAGTGCAGTGGCGATTTTTTATTTGATCTATACGAGTCAAGTCAATCCAATGGCTTAGTCTCATCATTTCTACTGCTACAGTTAGCATGAACACTTTTTTAAGTGATGTTTTGTTTTATATCTTGTTAGGTTTAAGGTTGAATTGTCTTGATGCTTCATTAAGTGTTTAAAATGCATGTTGTTTGTACCTTTAGGTTTGATTCATGTTGGTTGTTACCTCTCATGATTACTTTGTTAAGTGAGGTTTGGACTTGAAGTTTGTTTTTAAGTTGAGTTTGCTTGTTAGCAAGATTACTTAGTTAGGTTAGGCTTATATTTACTATTTATTAATTCTTAAGATTCTTTTTGGTTGTTACCATTACATGAAGTCTTAGTCAAGTTATACTACCTTTAGATTTTTGTTAATTCTTAAGATGTTGGTTTGGGTGTTATCTCCATATTTGCAAGTTTTATGTGTATTAGGCTTTATTAGGTGCTTTATGTTTACCATTTGGTTATTAACTTTGCTTTGATGATATGTTACATTGTTTTCTTTGTCCTATGCCATGCACCTATAGGATTACTTGATTCAACCTTCTTTAAGATATGAATTGATATAGACCTTAGGATTGATATTCAAGCATGATAACATTAGGTAGGTGTTTCCTTGATATCCTAACTTTAGATCCATCACTGTATGTTAACAAATAGGATTGATATCCCATAGATTTTTGTTTTTCTTTTTGCATTGAGTCTTGTAGGACTAAAAGCTTTTTTCTTCATCAAATTCAAAAGCATCTAACAAATAAATATGAGAACCATACTTCATGTCAACCTCAAGAAATGGAAAAGGATGAGCGAGTACATCCCCTATCATGTTCTTTCCTCCATTTATAGTATTTGGTGTGGTTCAAATAACAAATCCTTTCACAAATAAGTGAAGAAGTAGTAATTCTCCCTCCATTGGGATCTATTTGCTATGATCCCAAAAAAACACACAACAAATTACTAGTTGGATTTTCTTTTGAAAACTTTTTAGAAAGGGTTGTTACCCATAAAATCACCCAACAAATTAAATTGTTTTAGAAGAACTACGATGCTCTAATTCTTTTGAGATATGTAGGTACGAGATTGTAATACCGTGGCGAGTGCAATAATAAAAAAATTTCTTTTTGTTTATTAACAATTCATTCATACATTCCCTTAGCAAGTATGCATTAGATATAACATACACTTTTATTAGAACAACTAGAGTGGATTCTATGGAGTGCCACAGATTTGAGGGGTACTAATACATTCCCCTTGCATAACCGACTTCCTTACCCATTTCTTTATTGCGAGACCTTATTCTTGCTCACTTAAGGTTTACTCGATATTTTCCTTCCCCATATGGGATAAATAACATTCGGTGACGACTCTATTTATGTCGGTATGTTTTTCTATAGAGGGAGTAAGGTACAATAAACTACCAATCATACTTCTGTATAGGCTTTGATCAACAATAATACCTCTTTCATCTTTTGATAAGTTCACATGAGTAGGAGCAGATGTCCTCTTGTGACTTGCATTCTCCATTCTAAACTTCTTTACTATGTTCTTGGCATACTTACTTTGAGAGATGAAAATAGACTCATCCACCTGTTTCACTTGAAGCCAAAGAAAATATGTCAGCTCACCAACAAGACTTATCTCAAATTATGACTGCATTTGTTTAATAAAATGTTCCACCATATGGTCCGACGTTCTTCCAAACTCAATGTCATTCACATATATTTGAGATATCATAAGTTTTACATCTTCCTCCTTTAGAAACAGGGTCTTGCCTATTCCTTTTTGCATGTATTCGTTGTTGAAAAGAACTTCTGTCAACCTCTCGTACCAAGGACTAGGAGCCTGTTTCAATCCATAGAGAGCTTTCTTTAACTTAAACACATGGTCTGAATAAGTAAGATCAATGAATATCATTGGTTGTTCAACATATACCTCTTCATGTAAGTACACATTTAAAAAGTCACTTTTCACATCCATTTAAAACAATTTAAACTTTAGAAAACAAGCCACTCCTGTAAAAAGTTTAATAGATTCAAGTCTAGCAACTGGGGCAAAATTGACGTCAAAATCTACCCCTTCAATCTGAGTGTAACCTTGTGCAACAAGTCTTGTCTTGTTTCTAGTGACAACTCCATTTTCAGCAGTTTTGTTCTTGTACACCTACCTTGTTCCAATGACATTTGTTCCATTTGGCCTAGGAACTAAATCCCACACTTCATTCCTCTTGAACTAGCTTAGTTCATCTTGCATGGCATTTATTCAGAATTCATCAGATAAGTCTTCCTTTACATTCTTAGGTCCAATCTTAGAAATAAAGCAAGAGTTAGAAACAACCTCCCTTTATCTAGTAGTAATACCTTGGTTAGGTTGTCCTATAATGAGGTCTTTAGGGTGATTTTTCTGAATTCAAATTGAAGGACCATTATTGACTTGAATGTCTTCAGGTTTAGCCTCAGCAGTCTCAATATTGGTTTCTTCTTCTTACACTTGCTGATTCATCATTTACCTGGAATGATGTTCCTGAAGTGGTGAAAAACACAAGAAGGGGGGGTTGAATTGTAAAACTGAAATCTAATGCAATGAACAAGATATTTTTATCCTGGTTCGTTTAATCTCAAACTACTCCAGTCCACCCGTCAAGGTGATTTCGCCTCTCTCCAACGAGGTCTTAATCCACTATATTCAACTGAATATTACAGACTGCTTTAACAACTGCTAAAGCCTTCTTGATCCAAACCACAACCCGGTTTGTCAAGGTAACACTTTCTTACAAAGAGATAAAACTAAGTGTCTGGATGTTTTCTACAAAACTGTATCACAACTGTGATGTATACACATATTGAAGCTTAGAAACTAGATTGCTAAACAATGATAGAATATCAGAATGTGTGGTTTAGCAAAACTGAGAGAAAGAAGATTATGATTAGCTTTTGTGCGTGTAGAGATTTAGAGAGCATTAGCCATTTCAATCTTCAAAGTCTTGTTTATATAGCACTGAGATGATGAACGTTGGATGCAATATTCTTGATTCAATGCTAATAACAAACTTTCCTTATTGAGCAGATCTTGTCTGGAATGAGGTCGTTGGAATTAATTTGCTTTCAATGCACAGTACCGTTGCTTACTTAATGCAAGTTCTGGCTTGGCTCATTCTGACTCTGCTTCGCTGCTGATGAACTGTTGTGTTTCTTTATCAGAGTGTTGAGCGCAGTCTTGTTCATCAGGTTTCAGCATGTATGTGAGTTGATCATCTGATTCTGACATTCTGATATGGCAACTTCTGATGCTGAATAGATGTAATCTTTCTTATATCAATCAGAGTATCTGCAAGTCAGAACATAATAATTTTAGGCAGCAGATAGTTCATACATGAAACTTATAAATACTATATCTTTTCACTTTGTTATCATCAAAACTTAAATATAGGGTAGTAGATTCAAACTTTGTTCTAACAATCTCCCCCTTTTTGATGATGACAAAAACTAGATATTTTTAAATGAAAATAACGTGAAAAGGTATCTGAGATATGTATCAGAGTAAGAAGTAAAAGGATAAGGAGTAAAGAGATATCAGAGTTGAGAGATACTCCCCCTGAGTTTATTACTTCCCTTTGATTACACGTGTTCTTCAGGATCAGATCTTTTTGCCTTTCTTTGAACATCAGAGTATCAGAGTCTTTGACTTATCAGAAGCTTTATGTCAGAGCAGAGCTTCAGAGCTTTTCTTGTCAGAGCTTTGCTTTGGATCAGAATATCAGAGCGGATCAGAACTTCATAGTGATCAGAGCTTCAGATCTTCTAGTCTTCAGAGTGTCCAGGAGCTTCCTTGTACCTGTAGACTTTAAGCAAAACAGAAAAAACATTTTCAAGTAATAGAGTTAGAATGTTTGAGAATTTCTGTCTAGTTAGCCGTTATTGATTAAAATATCATTCTTGTTCTCCCCCTTTTTGTCAGCAATCAAAATGTGTAGGTGATGTGCTAAAACAATTAAGATCAGAAACACTAGTCATATTAAGAGAGAGAAAAATCATGATTGCATTTTAAAAGCATGATTACTTTTCATTAAATGCTTGCTGATTTTGGGGGATTTGAGAAAGATACTTAAAAACGGTTACCAGACATGTGTCTCAATGCACCCAATCAGCGCTTTGCCTTCTCAGAAGCGTGCATGCGTTCTGCTTCAGAGATATGCTGATGATTGGATGACACTTGATTGATGTAGTGATCAGCACGTCTGTCTTTGAGCTTAGACTCTCAGATATTTAGACTTGCATCTGATACAATCTGCATGTTCTATCTTTCTGAAAGGAGATTGATCAGAAGTTCACAGTAAAACAATTACATTCTGAAGGTAAATATATGGAATTAAAACATTTTCACTCTGGACACACTTTCATGCTAAGATGTTTCAGAATGAAATTAAACCTATCTTCTGAAAGGGGTTTAGTAAAGATATCAGCCCATTGATGGTCTGTATCTATAAATTTTAAGTTCAAAATACCTTTCTGAATATAGTCCCTAATGAAGTGATATTTTATTTCTATATGCTTAGCTCTAGAATGTAAAATGGGATTCTTACTTAAGCAAATAGCAGAAGTATTATCACAAAGTATAGGAATGTTACTCTCAAAAATCTGGAAGTCTTCAAGCTGACTTTTCATCCAGAGCATTTGTGTGCTACATCCTGCTGCTGCTATGTACTCAGCTTCTGCTGTTGATAGAGCAATTGTTGATTGCCTTTTGCTGGACCAAGAGATCAGATTTTCTCCCAGAAACTGGCAGCTTCCAGAAGTACTTTTACGTTCCACTCTGTCTCCAGCAAAATCAGCATCACAGTAGCCTACTAAGCTGTAATCACTAGATTTTCTATAAAACAAACCCAGATTAGTAGTACCTTTCAGATACTTGAAAATTCGCTTAACAGCTGTTAAGTGAGATTCTCTAGGATCTGATTGGAATCTAGCACAGATACAAACACTGAATAATATGTCAGGTCTTGAAGCAGTCAGATAGAGGAGAGAACCAATCATACCTCTGTAGACTTTCTGTTCTACATTTTTGCTTACCTCTTCTCTTTCCAGAATGCACGTGGGATGCATTGGAATCTTTGATGGCTTACATTCTGAGAGGTCAAATTTCTTCAGAAGATCTCTGATGTATTTGCTCTGATGAATGTAAGTTCCTTCTGGAGTTTGATTGATCTGAATTCCTAGAAAGAATTTCAGTTCCCCCATGAGGCTCATCTCAAATTCTGCCTGCATACACTTAGCAAATTTTCTTCCAAGAGAAGGATTAGTAGAACCAAAAATAATATCATCAACATAAATTTGACAGACTAAGATGTCACTCTTAACTGATTTACAGAATAGAGTAGTGTCCACTTTCCCTCTGGTGAATTCATTTTCTAGCAGAAAGTTACTTAGCCTTTCATACCAAGCTCTGGGAGCTTGTTTCAGACCATATAGTGACTTCTTTAGTTTGAAAACATGTTCTGGATATTTTGAATTTTCAAAACCTGGGGGTTGGTGTACATAAACTTCTTCTTCTATATAACCATTTAAGAATGCACTTTTGACATCCATCTGATACAGAGTGATGCCTCTATTAACAGCAAATGAAATTAAAAGTCTAATAGATTCTAACCTGGCGACTGGGGCAAAGGTTTCTGTATAGTCTATCCCCTCTTGCTGACTATAACCTTGTGCAACCAGTCGTACCTTGTTTCTGATGACTTCACCTTGTTCATTTAGCTTGTTTCTGAACACCCATCTTGTTCCAATGACGTTGAATCCTTTTGGTCTGGGAACGAGATCCCATACGTCGTTTCTGGTGAATTGATTCAGCTCTTCTTGCAATGCCAGAATCCAGTCATTATCCAGAAGTGCTTCATCAATAGAAGAAGGTTCAATCAGAGACACAAGTCCTATAAGTGTTTCTTCAGAGTTTCTGAAGCTTGCTCTTGTTCTGATTGGATCTTCCTTTCTTCCTAGGATAGTCTCTTCTGGGTGATCCAAGCTGCTTCTGGGTAATCTCTTCTGAGGTTGATCAGCAGCTGTTGTAGGATTGCTAGCAGTGCTTCTTTCAGACGTTGAAGGAATGTCTGTGTTGAGAGCTTCTGATGACTTGTCTTTAGAACCTGCAAATTCAATTTCTATACCTGCAAAAACTTCATTCTGCTTTGACTTTTCATAGTCAAGCTTATCATCAAAACGAACACTGATTGATTCTTCCACAATCTGTGTTTCTGTATTGTATACTCTGTACCCTCTTGAGCGTTCAGAGTATCCTAACATAATACACTTCTGTGCTTTAGACTCAAGCTTGTTCAAATAATTCTTTGTATTTAATATAAAGCAAGTACATCCAAATGGATGAAAATATGAAATGTTGGGCTTTCTGTTCTTCCACAATTCATATGGAGTCTTTTCCAGAATAGGTCTTATTGAGATTCTATTCTGAATGTAGCACGCTGTGTTTATTGCCTCTACCCAGAAGGTCTTAGCAACGTTTGTCTCATTGATCATGGTTCTGGCCATTTCTTGCAATGTTCTGTTCTTTCGTTCTACAACTCCATTTTGTTGGGGAGTTCTAGGACAAGAGAAATCATGCAGAATGCCTTTGTGATTAAAGAATGACTCAAAATCTTTGTTTTCAAATTCTCCACCATGATCACTTCTGACTTTAACGATTCTAAGATCCTTTTCATTCTGAACTTGGTTACAGAAGGTAACAAACACAGAGTGTGACTCGTCCTTGTGTCTTAAGAACTTTACCCATGTCCATCTGCTATAGTCATCTACGATTACTAACCCATACTTCTTACCACTGACTGAAGCAGTTTTAATTGGTCCAAATAAGTCAATGTGCAGAAGTTCTAATGGCTTAGAGGTAGAAACAACATTTTTGGATTTAAAAGAAGGTTTTGCAAATTTGCCTTTCTGACATGCTTCACACAGAGCATCTGAATTGAACTTCAAATTAGGAAGTCCTCTGACCAGATTGAGTTTGTTAATCTGAGATATTCTTCTCATACTAACATGCCCCAATCTTCTGTGCCAGATCCACTGCTCGTTGTTAACAGACATAAGACATTTTACATTCTGACTCTTTAGTTCAGAAAGTTTGATTTTGTAAATGTTGTTTTTCCTCTTACCATTAAACAGGATAGTCCCATCTTTCTGACTAACAGCTTTACATGATTTTTGATTAAAGATTATATCATAACCGTTATCACTTAATTGACTTATGTATAACAGATTATGCATCAATCCATCTACTAGTAGAACATTATTAATAGAGGGAAGATTTCCATTACCTACAGTTCCAGAGCCAATTATCTTTCCCCTCTGATTGCCTCCAAAGCCAACGTGGCCTCCAGGCTTAAGTTCCAGGCTTTGGAACATATGCCTTCTTCCCGTCATGTGTCGTGAGCAGCCAGAGTCCAAGTACCATGACTGGTGTTTCTGACTTGCTGCTAAAGATATCTGCAACATGTATTATTTTATCCTTAGGTACCCAGATTTTCTTGGGTCCTGATTTGTTAGTTTTACCAAAACTCTGGTTGAATTTTGGTTTCGCAGAGTGCTTACTGCTAGTGTATTTGATATCATGTATGTGACCATATACAAAATGTGAATTCAGAGGAGTGTGTTTAATGGTTAAGTCCATGACATTCTTTGGTGTAGGAACCTTACCTTGATATCCTATTCCTTTCCTGCCGTTTCTGCTAACTCCATAGATCATTGAAGCCATTCTGCTTCTATTTATGCTTTTAGCTAGGAACTTCTGGAAACTGTGATCATACTCCTTGATGATCTCGTCAGCGTTGCTGGGAGTTTCAGAAATTGGTTCCTTCTGAGAGTTTTGTAAAGTGTTTTCTAATTTTGAAATCTTATTTCTCAGCTCAGAATTTTCCAATTTGAGACTCTCAGTCTTATTAGAGTCAGATTCAAGATTCCTTTTCAGGTCTCTGAATTTAGCTCTAATTTGCTGATAGCGTTCCAGAATCTCATTAAGGCTTTCAGCAAGTTCAGCCTTTGTAAAGTTAACAGCAAAGTTAGGAAATACCTCTTCAGTGTCTGATTCTGAGTCTGATTCAGAAGCTTCACTATCTTTTGAAATGTTAGCCATGAGAGCTATGTTTGCCCTTTCATCATCTGATTATGAGTCAGCTTCAGACGAGTTAGAGTCATCCCATGTAGCCATGAGACTTTTCTTCTTCTCTCTTCCAAACTTCTTTTTGGGCTTTTCCCTCTGAAGCTTTGGGCAGTCACTCTTATAGTGTCCTTGCTCATTGCACTCATAGCAGATGATGTCTTTGGTGTTTGGCTTTTTGCTACTGGAGGAGCCTTCAGATCTTCTGTATCTAGAGGAAGAATCTGTCCTTCTGTATCTGGAAGAAGACTCGTTCTGATCAGATCTTCTAGGATTCCTGAACTTCCTTTGTCTTTGCTTCCACAGTTGATTTACTCTTCTGGAGAGAAGGGAGTGTTCGTCTTCTTCTGATGAGGATCCATCAGATGTTTCTTCAACTGCCTGCAAAACTTTAGACTCAAATTTTCTGTTAAATTTTAATGCTAAAGGCTTACCTTGCTTCTGAGGCTCATCAGCTTTTAGCTCTATCTCATGACTTCTGAGGGAGCTGATAAGTTCCTCCAGAGTGATTTTGTTGAGATCTTTAGCTAGCTTTAGAGCTGTAACCATAGGTCTCCACTGCTTGGGTAAACTTCTGATGATTTTCTTGACATGGTCAGCAGTAGAGTATCCTTTGTCCAGAACTTTGAGACCAGCTACCAGAATCTGGAATCTAGAGAACATGGTTTCAATGGATTCAGATTCTTCCATTTTGAACGCCTCATACTTCTGAATGAGCGCCAGAGCTTTTGTTTCTTTGACCTGAACGTTGCCCTCATGCGTCATTCTGAGTGAGTCAAAAATATTCTTTGTTGTGTCTCTGTTGGAGATCTTTTCATACTCAGTATAGGAGATGGCACTGAGGAGGATGGTTCTGGCCTTGTGGTGATTCTTGAAGTCACGCTTTTGTTGATCAGACATTTTTTTTCTATCAATCTTCTGACCACTTGCATTCACAGGGTGCGTGTATCCATCTGTCACCATATCCCACATATCAGCATCATGTGCCAGAAAGAAGCTTTCAATTCTGTCTTTCCAGTAATCAAAGTTTTCTCCATCAAAGACTGGAGGTTTGCCACTGAATCTGTCTCTGTCCTCATTGTTGTCATTGCTGATGTGAGAATTGTTTCCTGCCATTGTGTTTTTCTGACGCTGGATCTTGTACTGACACGGTTAAGTGTTTTAGCTCAGAACCAGGCGCTCTGATGCCAATTGAAGTGGTGAAAAACACAAGAAGGGGGGGTTCAATTGTAAAAATGAAATCTAATGCAATGAACAAGATATTTTTATCCTGGTTCGTTTGATCTCAAACTACTCCAGTCCACCCGTCAAGGTGATTTCGCCTCTCTCCAACGAGGTCTTAATCCACTATATTCAACTGAATATTACAGACTGCTTTAACAACTGCTAAAGCCTTCTTGATCCAAACCACAACCCGGTTTGTCAAGGTAACACTTTCTTACAAAGAGATAAAACTAAGTGTGTGGATGTTCTCTACAAAACTGTATCACAACTGTGATGTATACACAAATTGAAGCTTAGAAACTAGATTGCTAAACAATGATAGAATATCAGAATGTGTGGTTTAGCAAAACTGAGAGAAAGAAGATTATGATTAGCTTTTGTGCGTGTAGAGATTTGGAGAGCATTAGCCATTTCAATCTTCAAAGTCTTGTTTATATAGCACTGAGATGATGAACGTTGGATGCAATATTCTTGATTCAATGCTAATAACAAACTTTCCTTATTGAGCAGATCTTGTCTGGAATGAGGCCGTTGGAATTAATTTGCTTTCAATGCATAGTATCGTTGCTTACTTAATGCAAGTTCTGGCTTGGCTCATTCTGACTCTGCTTCGCTGCTGATGAACTGTTGTGTTTCTTTATCAGAGTGTTGAGCGCAGTCTTGTTCATCAGGCTTCAGCATGTACGTGAGTTGATCATCTGATTCTGACATTCTGATATGGCAACTTCTGATGCTGGTGTCTGAAATCAAGTTCTGATGCTGAATAGATGTGATCTTGCTTATATCAATCAGAGTATCTGCAAGTCAGAACATAATAATTTTAGGCAGCAGATAGTTCATACATGAAACTTATAAATACTATATCTTTTCACTTTGTTATCATCAAAACTTAAATATAGGGTAGTAGATTCAAACTTTGTTCTAACAGTTCCAACATTTTCTTCAATATTATGATCATTGTATGTGCTTTAGTAATCAATGACAATATTTGTAGACTCCATTATAACATGAATTCTGATGTTAAAAACTCTATAAGCTCTATTGTTTGTAGAGTAGCCAAGAAAAATCCCTTCATCACTGTTAGGATCCATTTTCCTTTTTTTCTCACGATCAACTAAGATGTAGCATTTACTTCCAAGTACATGAAAGTATTTTGATGTAGGTTTTTCCCCTTTCCATAGCTCATATAGAGTGTTAGTAGTACCAATCCTTAAGGTGACTCTATTATGAATATAACACGTAGTACACAAAGCTTATGCACAAAAATGATATGACAATTTCTTTTCATAAAGCATGACTCTTGCAGATTCTTGAAGAGTTATGTTCTTCCTTTCTACAACTCCATTCTGTTGAGGACTGATAGGTGAAGAGAATTCATGACTAATTCCTTCAGAGGCACATAATTCAGCAAATTTGTTGTTTTCAAAATCCCTACCATGATCACTTCTGATTCTAACAATGTTGTCCTCCTTCTCTCTTTGTAGATGTTGACACATCTCCTTGAAAACATCAAAGACTTATGATTTTTCCATGATGAATTTTACCCAAGTGATCCTTGAAAAATCATCAAGAATAACATAAGCATACCTTTTTCCTCCAAGACTTTCAACTTGCAAAGGTCCCTTCAAATCCATATAAATAAGTTCTAGAACTTTTGAAGTGGACTGGTGTTAAAGCTTTGGGTATGACATCTTGGTTTTCTTTCCAATTTGACATTCTCCAGATATTTTTCCTTCTTCAATCTTTAGATTAGGAATGCCTCTAATATCTTATATAGATAAAATCTTTCTCATACCTTTCAAATGTAAATGACCAAGTTTTTGATGCCATAGTTTGACTTCATCCTTTTTAGACAACATAAATATTGAATTATGATTGATTCCTTGAGATGTCCACAAGTAGCAACTATCCTTAGAGTTGTCTCCTCATGAGCACTTCATTCTCCTTATTAGTGACCAAACATTCAGATTTTTTGAAGATCACTTTGAAACCATGATCACATAGCTGACTAATACTTATCAGATTGGAAGTCAAACCTTTTAAAAATAGAACCCTATCAGGCTTATGAGATCCTTCACAAGGTAGCCTTCCAACACCTTTATAACTCCTATGGAACCATCCCCAAAAGTGACATAGCTAGGCTTCCAATAAATTTTCCACACTTGTCATATGCCTAGAACATACACTGTCAAAATAACATTCTTCATTAGAAGAGACTTTAAGAGATGTATGAGCAATGAGATTTTTGACAATATCTTTTTCTTTCCGTTCCTTTTTAGTCTTGGTTAGAAAATAGTTTGCATTGGGTTGAGACGGATGTTTTGGATATCCATGAAGTATGTGACAAACTTGTTCTAAGTGTCCACTTCTCCCACAAAACTGAAATCTCCAAGACCTAAACTCAACTTTGGTCTGAGTTTCCTGTGACCTGACAGGATGTTGTGACATCTGGCTAGAATTTTGCTTTCATCCTTCATTTTATTAGAGACAAACTTTATCTTATGGGTATTTGATAAGTGCAAATTATAGCTATTTTTGTATATACTTTTTGTAAGAACAAGATTTGGTTCTGTAATATTATCTCTGAGTTTTAATGATAACAAATGAGTATGTTTGTATGAACAATTTTGATACTCTAATGTTTGTTATGGTAGAGTACTTAACGAACAGGTTCTACTTCTGATGGATGGCGTGGCCAAGACATTAGAAGAGAATTAGTTCCACTTATATGCTACACAAGTTTTATTGAACAGTAGCAAGACACTCCAGAAGGCTCTGAAGTGTAAGCCTTAATGTTTGTCTAAAGAAACCAGTCAGAAGATCTGAAGACAAAAGTTATTACTTATGTCCAGATGATGAAGACTCGTGTTTCTGAAGATAATGGGTTCTAAAGAAATAGTCAGAAGATCTGAAGACAAAAGTTTCTACTCAACTCCAGTTGCTAAAGACTCAAGTTTCTAAAGACCCAAGGTACAAAATATAAGTGTTATAAAAGTTGGATTAAAATATCCAACGTCAACCTTAGGGATTCGAAGGGCTTAACATCCCACCCATTGGGTGCTTAGCAAACTAGGTGCAGCCCCTGAAAATGCTTGTACTATATGGAAATAAAGTTGCACCTTGGCTACAAGCAATTGCTTTTAGCTTAGTGGTAATCGATTGATCCTACAAGTGGCACCAGAGCGCCTGGTTCTGAGTTCAAGCACTTAACCGTGCCAGTAAAAGATCCAAGCTAAGAAAAACACTATGGTGGGACAAAGTCAGAACATCAGCAATGACTACCATGATGAGAAAGACATAATCAACGACAAACCTCCAATCTTTGATGGAGAGAACTTTGATTATTGGAAAGACATAATTGAAACTTCTTTCGGGCTTATGATACTGATCTCTGGGATATGGTGATTGATGGGTACATACATCCTCTTGATGAAAGTGGTCATAAGATTGATAGAAAAAGAATGTTAGATCATGAAAAGCGAGAATTCAGAAATCATCACAAGGCCAGAACTATTCTCTTGAGTGCCATCTCATATTCAGAGTATGATAAGATCACAAACAGAGAGACAGAAAAGCACATGTTTGATTCTCTGAGAATGATGCATGAAGGCAACACGCAAGTAAAAGAAACCAAAGCCCTTAGTCTCATTCAGAATTATGAAGCCTTCAAAATGGAAGAAGGTAAAACCATTGAAGCAATGTTCTCAAGATTTCAAATTCTGGTTGTTTGGCTGAAAGTTCTGGACAAAGTTTACTCAACTGTTGATCATGTAAAGAAGATCATCAGAAGTTTACCAAAGCAATGGAGACCCATGGTCACTGCTCTCAAACAAGCAAAAGATCTGAACAAAATATCTCTAGAAGAAATTGTCAGCTCTCTCAGAAGTCATGAGATAGAGTTAGAAGATGATGAGACCCAGAATGGCATCTCTCATATTTCTCTTGTCCTAGAACTCCTCAACAAAATGGAGTTGTAGAATGAAAGAACAGAACTTTACAATAAATGGTCAGAACCATGATTAACGAGACTAACATTGCTAAGAACTTCTGGGCAGAAGCAATTAACACAGCGTGTTACATTCAAAATAGAATCTCCATAAGACCTATTTTGGATAAGACTCCATATGAATTGTGGAATAACAGAAAGCCCAACATCTCGTATTTCTATCTATTTTGATGTATTTGTTTTATGCTTAACACCAAAGAACATCTGAACAAGTTTGACGCTAAAGCACAGAAGGGTATTATGTTAGGATACTCTGAACACTCAAGAGGCTATAGAGTATACAACACAGAAACAAAGATTGTACAAGATTCAATAAGTGTTAGATTTGATGACAAGCTTGGCTCTCAAAATTCAAAGCAAAATGAATCTCTTGAAGATATATAAGTCCAATTTAAAGGTACTGAAGACACTGCATCAGAAGTTCCCAACAAAGAATCACAAACAATGACAAAAGAAGATGTCACAAACATTATAGAAACATATGAAGAACCTCCCCAGAAAAGACTATCCAGAAGCATCCTAGCTCACCCTGAAGACAAAATTTTGGGAAAGAAGGAAGATCACATCAGAACAAGATCCACATTCAGAAACTCTGAAGAATATCTCATGGGATTAGTATCACTGATTGAGCTAACCTCCATTGATAAAGCTCTTCTGGACAATGATTGGATACTAGCTATGCAGGAGGAATTAAATCAATTCACCAGAAATGATGTGTGGGATATGGTTCCCAAACCAAAAGGGTTCAACGTCATTGGAACAAAATGGGTATTCAGAAACAAGTTGAATGAATAAGGTGAAGTCATCAAAAACAAAGCATAGTTTGTTGCAAAAGGTTATAGACAACAAGAGGGGATAGATTATACAGAAACCTTTGCTCGAGTCACCAGGTTAGAATCTATCAGACTTTTAATTTCCTTCGGTGTGAATAATGGCATCACTCTCTATCAGATGGATGTCAAAAGTGTATTCTTAAATGGATACATTGATGAAGAAGTTTATGTGAACCAACCCCATGGTTTTGAAAATTCCAAACATCTAGAATATGTTTTCAAACTAAAGAAATCACTATATGGTCTGAAACAAGCTCCAAGAGCTTGGTATGAAAGACTATGTAGCTTTCTGTTAGAAAATGATTTCACCAGAGGGAAAGTTGACACAATATTATTATGTAAGTCATTTAAGAATGACATTCTAGTTTGTAAAAATTTATGTAGATGACATTATTTTTGGATCTACTAAAGCCTCTCTGGGAAGATAATTTGCTAAGTCTATGTAGGAAGATTTTGAAATGAGCTTGATGGGAGAACTCAAATTATTTTTGGGTATTCAGATCAATCAATTTCCAGAAGGAACCTACATACACCAGAGCTAATACGTCAAAGAACTTCTAAAGAAATTCGACTTATCAGAATTTAAGACAGCCAAGACTCCAATGCATTCCACATGCATTCTGGAAAAGGAAGAGGTAAGTAAAAAGGTAGAATAGAAGATCTACAGGGGTATGATTGGTTCTCTCTTATATCTTAAAATTTCAAGACCTGATATTCTATAC
Source organism: Vicia faba (assembly GCA_948472305.1). Taxonomy (NCBI): domain Eukaryota; kingdom Viridiplantae; phylum Streptophyta; class Magnoliopsida; order Fabales; family Fabaceae; genus Vicia; species Vicia faba. Next base: position 83,402 of record CATIWC010000517.1, on the reverse strand, counting down.
AATGTATGTTTATGTGGAAGATCCCATTCAGGTCCTAGAGAATATCACTTAACAGTTGTTAAGCTAATTTTCAAGTATCTGAAAGGTACTACTAATCTTGGTTTGTTTTATAGAAAAACCTGTGAATACAAATTAGTAGGGTATTGTGATGCTGACTTCACTGGAGACAGAGCAGAAAGAAAAAGCGCTTCTGGAAGCTGCCAGTTTCTGGGAGAAAATCTGATCTCATGGACCAGCAAGAGGAAATACACAATTGCATTGTCAACAACTGAAGCTGAATACATAACAGCTGTTGGATGCAGCACACAGATGCTTTGGATGAAGAGTCATCTTGAAGACTTCAATATATTTGAGAGTAACATTCCTATATTCGTTGATAACATTTCTACAATTTGTTTATCTAGGAATCCTATTTTACATTCTAGGGCTAAGAATATAAAAATAAAACATCACTTTATTAGGGACTATATTCAGAAAGGAATCCTTTCCTTAACAAGTTTTTCTAGAGATATTATGTTCAGATCTTTTTCCAGTTTGAGAGTCGTGACCATTGGTCTCCATTGTTTTGGTAAACTTCTGATGATCTTCTTTACATGATCAACAGTTGAGTACCCTTTGTCCAGCACCTTTAGCCCTGCCACCAAAGTTTGGAATCTAGAGAACATTGTTTCAATGGTTTCGTCTTATTCCATTCTGAAGTCATCATACTTCTGAATGAGCACAAGGGATTTGGTTTCTTTTACTTGCATGTTGCCTTCATGTGTCATTCTCAGAGAATCAAACATGTTCTTAGTTGTTTCTCTATTTTTGATCTTCTCATACTCTGAATTTGAGATGGCACTCAAGAGAATCGTTCTGGCCTTGTGATGATTTCTGAAGTCTTACTTTTGATGATCTATCATCCTTTTTCTGTCAATCTTCTAACCGCTTTCATCAACAGGATATATGTATCTATCAGTTACCATATCCCAGAGGTCAGCATCATAGGCTAGGAAGAAGCTTCTGGTCGTATCCTTCCAGTAGTCAAAATTTTCACCGTCAAATATTGGAGGGTTGATGTTGATGTTCTGACTTGTTCCCATCATAATGTTTTTCCCCCTTGGATCTTTATCTCACACGGTTAAGTGTTTTCACCCAGATCCAGGTGCTCTGATACCAATTGAAGAAGTGAAAAACACAAGAAGGGGGGGGGGGGGGGGGGTTGAATTGAAACTTAAAATCAAAAGCAGTAGACACGATATTTTTATCCTGGTTCGTTTGATCTCAAACTACTCCAGTCCACCCGCCAAGGTGATTTCGCCTCTCTTCAACGAGAACTTAATTCACTAATCAAACTGATTACAATTCTACTTTAACAATTGTTAAAGTCTTCTTGAGTCCAAAACCACAACCTGGTTTTCTCAAGGAATTTCACTAAACAGTTAATTGAATAAAAGTGTACAATGATGTTTTTAAATAAATAGTATCACAAACTTGTGATGTATTACACAGTTTAATATTGAATCGTTGAAGATGAAGAATGAAAGCTGCATTGTTTAATTTTTCACTAGAGTTTTTCTTTATGAGCGCAGTTTTTCATCATCTTGAAATCTTCTTCTTGTCAGCTTTAAAAAGGCCTTGCAATAGTGACATTAGAAGATACTTTTGGTATGTCCATAACACGCGTTAATGAGCTTTCCAAATCAGGAGATCCTTGTCTATTTGAAGCTGTTACTTATAATCTTGCATTGATAGATTGTAATGCTTAAGAGCTTCTTACATCAGAGTATGAATATTACAGTTAAGAGTCCTTTATAGCTTGATCATAATTTTGCACATTAGAGTATCAGAGATTCTGTTTCGCTGCGCTGGTGCATTCAGAAGTTCAATCAGAACTTCTTCATATAAGCGTGTCATGCATATTTGATGCATCTGATTCTTTCATTGTCCTCTCAACTTCTGTGCTTGCATAATCAAAACTTCTGGTGATGTTCTGGCAGAACTTCCAGTTGCATCAGAACATATTTTTTACATCAGAACATCCTGCATGTAAAGATACTTTTTAATAGCGAGCATATTTGTTCTTTATATCATGTGTTTGTTATCATCAAAACTCTTTCTGGGATGTAGAACAAAATTATGTTCTAACACTAATGACCTTGTGTTATGTTCTCGCTTCTAAACTCATGCTCGCCGAAGTCTCTGAAGTGCAGAAGGAAAGAAGACAACGTTAACATGGTACAAATAGTACATGGTACAATAAACGTTTCATTCCAGTATCATGAAAGGATGGATGCGTCGCACGATCTTGTCCCCTACGTTACTGTTCAAGCTTCCAATGTTTCTGGAAATCCCAAGAGTACCCCTCAATGGGTATATTATTTAATTGGCTGTATAATGGCTTGAAGACTAAGAAGAGATAGATAACAATTCACCGAAATATTCATGCGCAAACATTGTTCATAGCTTTCATATTCTTAAGTCATTATTCTTAAAATAGTTTACATATTCAGCTTTCGTAGAAGCAATATTCTTGTAACCAAAACTTGTATTCAAACGGTTATTTTATTTTCCTTAAGGGACCAGGTAAGTCTTTATTCTTAAGAAGTCTAGGATTTGCGAGTTTTAGAGGTTGTTAGTCACTTGCGGGTAGCTTGTGCATTGTAATAATCAGGTTGATTATTGTTTAATATTCCTTAAGGGACCGGGTAGGTCTGTATCCTTAAGAATTCCTTGACTTGCAAGTCTTAGAGATTGTTAGTCACTTGCGGGTAGCTTGTGAAAATTGTAATCAGTTTAGTTATAATGAATTAAGTCCTCAATTAAGTGAGGCGAAATCACCTTGGCGGGTGGACTAGACTATCTTGATAATATTCAAGTGAACTAGTATAAACATACATTGTTCTTTACTTCTTGTTCTTACTTATTGTTATTATCAAGAGTGAAGGAAAAAGTATTTTAACCTAAAGGGGAATATTTTTAAAAGAAAACCCAATTCAAACCCCTTCTGTCTTGTGTTTTTCATACCTTTAATTGGCATCAGAGCTCAGGTTCTGAGGAGATAAAAAATTTGAATTTTATCAACACTTAACAGTGTCCAGTACTGATCTAGTGTGTGTGAAAAACCAATGGCTACACCTACTCCCACTGTTGATAATAGGGATAATAATAGAGATCAGTATAGTTCAAAACCTCTTATGTTTAATGGGGAGAAATTTGACTATTGAAAGGATAGAATAGACAATTATTTTTTGGCATATGACTTAGATCAATGGGACTTGGTAGTTGATGGCTACACTCACCCAGTAGCCGATAAAGGTCATAAGATTACAATAAATGCAATGACAGAAGCATAGAAGAAAGTATGTAGAAATAACTACAAAGGAAGAACCATTATTCTAAGTGTTATTTCATATAATGAATATGAGAAAATCACAGATAGAGAGAATGCAAAGTCTATCTTTGATTCTCTTTGGATGACACATGAAGGCAATGCACAAGTAAAAGAAACAAAGGCTCTGGCCTTAATTCAAATATATGAAGCCTTCAAGATGGAAGACGACAAATCTGTGGAAATGATGTTTTCTACATTTCAGACCCTTGTGGCAGAACTTTTGGTTCTGAATAAAGGTTACTCCACTGTAGATTAAAATAAAAGATTATCAAAAGTATGCCTATAAAATGGACACCAATGGTAACTGCTTTAAAATTGGAAAAGGATTTAAACAACACCTCCCTTGAGGAGCTGATTATCTCTCTAAGAAGTCATCAAATAGAGATGGAACAAGATGAACCTCACAAGAGGGTAAAATAAGTTTCTCTAAAGTCTACTTTTTGGAAAACCAAGGCTTATCAAGCTAAGGAAGAATCAGAATAATCTGAAGAAGATTTAGATGATGCTGAACTCTCTCTGATATTCAGAAGAATAAGTCAAATCTAGAAGACTAGGAAAAGAAAGTTCAGAGGTCAACGAAGGACATATGGAAGAGTTGAATCCACTTCCAGTCAGAAGAATGCTTTTGGAAGAGAAGTTACTTTCTTTGAATGCAATAAGCCTGTACATTACAAAAATGATTGTCCAAATCTTAAGAAAGACAAGAAGCCTAAGAAGGCTTACAAAGCTAAAAAGGGTCTCATGGTAACATGGGATGATTCAGAATCAGAAGATGGAGATTCTAATGAAGAGCATGAGAACATGGCATTCATGGCCAGGACAAGCAAGGGAGAAGCAACATCAGAAGACAAACTAACACTTAACTATGATTCAGACTCTGATGACGACAAAGAGGTACTTTCTTCCTTATCTCATTCTGAACTTGAAATTGGTTTATCTGAATTAATGAAAAGGTATCAATCTTTTTTAAGTAAACACAAAATCTTGAAAAAGAGTTTTGTAGCTACTTCTAAGAACACTATTATAGATGAGCAAAATATTTTTGACTTAAATGAAAAAATATTTGTTTTAGAAAAATCAAACATCGCTCTAAAAAGTAAAGTCTCTAGATTAGAAGAAGAGATTTTCTCTAACACATCTGTTACTGACAAAGTAATCAGATATGATAGAGCTTTTCAACACTTCCTTTCTAAAAGCATAGATAGAAACAAAATGGATTCAATGATCTATGGTGTTAGTAGAAATGGAATCAGGGGCTTGGGATGTTCACGACCATCAAATAAATTTGATGAGACTCTGAATGTCAAACCAAAACCTCTTTCTGAACACTTTTTGCTTGCTGGCACAGATTTGAAATGTCCAAAACAAGAATATTCAGATACTACTGTAGCACAAACACAGACATGGAAGGAAACTTCTAAACCAAAGTATCATGCACAAATTTCACATGATTATCCTGTTGCACAAAAGTACAATAGTGTCAGAACCTCTGGAACTTCTAACAAGAGAGAACCCATAAAATGGGTACCCAAAGATCAGATCATCTATGTTGCAGATGTTCTTGATGGCACAACAAAAACACCAACTATGGCACCTGAACAATGGATGCTTGGAACACATGATGGGCGGAAGTCATATGTTCCAAGATTTGGAACTTACGTCTGGATGTGTGGATAGTGTCAGTGTGATACGGTGGCAGAACCGACTGTTTATACTACTTTTTCGTTTTGTATTCGCAAATGTTGTCGTAAGCAAGAGTCGCCACCTACTTTTCTTTTATCCAAATTAAGGAAAGGGTGAAAATAACAGAAAAAGACCTTTTCGAGAATTTTCTGAGTAAGGGGGTAGATTATGGAAAGGGAAGGTGTTAGAACCCTTTCCATCCGTAGTTTTCTACGGGCTCTTAGATGCTTAGCTCGTGTTTTGAAAATTTCTTATGCTTTGTGTGTTTTGAAAAATCGTTTTGAAAATGACAGTGCGGCAATTCGCTTTATGATAACTCTTGTATCAGTCCTCAAGAGTGTTAATAAAGCGGATGTTTTTGAAAGTGTTTTGAAACGTTTTGTGTAAGTGTGAAAGTTTTGTTTTTGAGCAAGCATCTATGAACTATCTACTTATACTCGAAAGGTTTTTTCTTTTCACCCTATCCTTTAGACAACACTATTCTACTATTAGTAAGTAGGTAGCCCTGTCGTTGGATGTTTGAGGGACATTCGAAGGGACATACAGTCATAAAGGTAACATGTAGAGACGCTTTAGCAATTTTGCTTAAGGGACTAGATCATTTACCAAAACGCAACATTGTAGGGTCATCGAGGGACTTATGATCTTTTGATTCAAAGGGTCTTTGCTAAAGCGTCCCTATTCTCGAGGGACATGACTGTTATTTTCTGAAAGACAACCAAAGTGGGCGTACCCTAAAGGTGTATATGTGCAATTGTGTTTGTTTTAAGTTACTTTAGTCTTGTGTTAAGTTTGCTAACGCTTTGTTTACAGTCTTTCCATACAAGCCTAATTACTAACAGTTAATATCTTACAGAAATTTAAAGTGCGGGAATTGTAAATTCTACGCTATTACAATTCTTCGAGGAGGGGGTATTTACATGTCCAAATGGGGAAATAAAAAGTAAAAAGTCCTAAATTTAACTATTACAACCTTTTGCGGTTACATAAATATAAAATGAACGGAATTTAAAATGGGCGCGCGAATATGGAAAGCGAGGAAATCCCTAAAATACTTCTACATACTTAGCACTTTTTTTGTCATTTTTATTAAGAAAAATACTTAAATTAAAAAAAATTAATTTTCACTAAATAAATAAAAGAGTGATAAATAAGATGCAATTAAAACTAATTAAAAGGAAACTAATTCTAACATTTTTTGGATTTTTATTATTGAGAAAAATATTTTAAATGATTAAGTCTAAGTTCAAATTGATTTTAAATTACTTGAAATAAATCAAAATATAATTAATTAACTTGCACAAATTAAATTTAATTATATATAAAAAAAAACTAAATCTTATTTTTTATTTTATTTTATTTTATGATTAAATAAAAATGATTTTGAAAAGGTAAATATAAAAACAAGTAAATAAAGAAATTCGGCGTTAGTTTTGGCTAAAGGTCTCTGAATTTTGCGTTTCGAAGCCAAGCTTCCGATCGATGTTGAGAATGGCATCTCATGAACCAAGCCTCAAAACTTACAAACTTCACGTCCAACCTACTCTATGTACGACTACAAACATGTATGCAAATGTCAAATAGATTAATAAATGCAGATTAACAATATTAGATTTAAATAAACTATACTGAACGATGCAACTTGTATGGACGACTCAGGCGCGCTCCAGGCCAAGGTGAGGAATGAAAATGACTCCTAGGGACTTCAGGAGTGCAAAGATGGCACAAGATTGGATGGAAGAAAGCTGAAGACCGGGTTTTGAATTTTCACAACTTTTGAACGATTTTGAGAATTTTGAGAGAGCTTTGTGAAGAGCTTTTGAAGAGATTTTTGAAGAGTAATTTCGTGCCCCTTTGCATATGGTTTTCTTATTCTTATTTAAATGTATGAATGAGGCAACATACATGTCAAGGAATCAATTAATCAAACCACGATAAAACAAAAATCAAACATATTGAAAACTTTCCATTTTTTGAGTTTGTTCTTGCCATTTTTGAAGTTCCTTGTCTCTTTTTGAATGTTCAATGAACCTGGACCATTTGGATGTATCTTGCACGAAATTATGGGTCTTCTAATAGATAAAATAAAACTCAAATGTCATGGATAATTATTCTTTGTATTTTTATTAAATTTATTTAATTTAATTCATATTTAATTGAATAAAAATTCAAATAAATAGAAATAAAAATAAAAATAGTGCATGGTTAGGTTTAGAAGTCCTTGGGTATGTCATAAACATGTTTTAACCCTAACAGTTAGGTCGATTAACCTGAAAATGCAATTTTGCTCAAAGTTGACTTCATGCATTTTTCACAAATTTGCCTAACTTGTGAAAACCATAACTTGCTCAATTTTCATATTTTGAAGATGATCTTAGACTTTTTGTAAATCCCTATCCTCTACAATCTATATGTTGATCGTTTTGGCTTTTGAAGATATTATCTTGATGTAAGTTGTCTTGACAAAAAGTGTCTTTTGTTGACTTTTTGAAAATGACATGTAATGTATGAGCTTGTATCATTCAAATGGTGCATTTCTTGAACTTGAGGATAAAAGGGAAGTTGTATGGAATTGGATTATCTTTAAAATGAGATTTGGTTGGGGAAAATGTATGAAGTATGTGAAAGTTATGCCTGGTCAAAGTTCAATTGACTTTTCCTAGGCAACCCTAATTTAGCAAATCTTGACTTTTGATGATCTGAGGACTTTCCTTGAGAAACCATGATCAACCCTTGATTAAATGATGAATATAACTTAAAAATGTTGATGTTAACCAAAAATATTTAAGTTTTATTCTATATAGGCCACAGTTGACTTTTGACCTAGTATAGTTGATTTTCAGGCATTTGAGCAATTGCCTGAGCAAACTTGTAGTGGAATGCATTAAATTTGTCATGGACAATCTTGAAGGAATATTAGGACCATGGAAAACATTTGTGACCTTTCGAGCTTACACATCTTGATAAAAAGTGAAACCCTAATTAGAGGTTCATTGCTTAAGAGGAGAGTTTGTTTGATTAATTCTTGGTCAACCTTGAGCAATTGAGGACCTCTAGAAGCATGTCTTGAGTGAAAATGGGAGGAAAATTTTTGGGGTACAACAGTCAAAAGAAACCAAAAAAGAATGATTATTGGCTCTGAAATTCTTGTAATCCAAGATGCAATTTTCAGAACAAGACCAAACTTTAAAGTCTGGATTCTGAGCCTTAATGATCTCGCTTGTGCCAGCTCATCTTCTGAATAAAGTCTGGATTCTGAAAATTGTCTGAAGAATCAACTGATAGACTATTAGAATTCTATGAGTAATGTTTATATTCTCTTTAAACCTTATTACTGATATTTATTTCAGAACCTCGATAATCAGAAGATGTTTCTGTTAGAAATGTCTTTGATTAGATGGAAACCTTTTTGGTTCTCCATACTCTGAGGATATCAAACGTGTCACATAGTTAGATGTATTGATTAATGTGTGTAACCCTTGGTTATGCTTAATCATCACACGCTATCTAAGTTATGCAATGAGAATTGTGTGTATTTCTTGGAATTTGATTGATAATATAATTATTACTTTCATTTAATGCTCCTAATTATTATGTTTAATTGTATTCATATTTATTTTATTTTCTCTCACTTCTAAACACTATAAATCACAAACGGTCACTTGACTTCCACACTTAAGAAACCTTAAACCCTTTTTTTCTCTCAAATTGTTCAACAAGTTCTCTGTGTTCATCATCTTCAATGCTCTTCATCAAAAAATAATCACCATCGTTAGCAACCTTCTTCATCTTCAACATGATGAATGCTCAACAACAAGAATTTGTTCAGTTTGCCAAATAAATGGAACAAGCCCTAAATCCTTATGGGCTGTCTTCTTCAAATATTCCAACCAGTTCTTCTTCTCCTATGGTAACTAGCTCATCTTCTCTATCAGTTATTGATGAAGACCACATAACACAAATCTATTCAAGTTCACTGTAATATAAAACCACATGAGTTAAATGTTCTTCGTGAATATATGGTGGACTTCAATAACCTTTCTGCAAATGGTGCAAACCTAATTTCTGACTTGAATGCTCAAGGATGGGAGCACTTTTCTATGCATCTTCATGGTCCTATTTATGATTCTTTGGTTAAGGATTTCTGGATTCAAGCGTATTGTGACAATCTTCATTTAGTTGCTCATGTGTTGAGTATGGAAATTGTCATTACTGAAAAGTCTATTGTTGATCTTCTAGGAATGCAACATCTTGAAGGAAAATGAATTTATAAGATGAATAGTAAATCTATATTTCTAAAGGAGATGATTAACAAATCCATCTTCAAGAATTACACTTCTGAGAAAACTGAGTATAAAAGTAAGTATCTCCATGATGAAATTAGAATCTGGTACAAGATCATTCTGAATTGTATCACCCCCAGACCTCCATCCGGTTCTTCTGATTATTTCAACATCAATCAAAAGTACATGTTGTACTATTTGATGACCCATCAGAAAATTTGTCTTCCAGCTCTTCTGTTTTATTATTTGAGAGACTCTATTTTAAAAACCAGAACCACTGATGATCCCAAAAAGAATATTTCCAATTATATTCCTTTTGGATGTCTCATCACTGACATCCTGGTAGAAAGTGGCTTGGTGAACACTCTGGTAGAAGAATCTAAGTTTACAGAGGATCTGGCTTCTACTCTTGGAGATTCTTTCAATGGACAGACTCTGAAGAATATGAGGCTAATAGAGGAATTCCTTGCTAAACCTCTACTTGTTCCCTCTAAAAGCATTAGAATCAAAATAATTCATGTGAATAAATACACTTTGTTTACCAAGGGAGATAACATGTCTAGCATTGCTATCTACGTCAAAATGATGGAAGCAGAAGGATATGATATGTCTAGTTTCAACTATTCTGATTTACCTCCTGCTCAAGAGTATGCTGACTCTTCCAGAGGTAAAAGGAAAAAGCGTTCATAAGCTTCTGAACCCGGAAATAAGAAGAAGAATTCTAGAACTTCTAAGACTGTGACTCTAGTTGTTGGTCCAAATACAAGTAAGTCTGATACTGCTACATTTATGCCTACTTCATTATATACTTCTAATTTTGTTAATGAATGTTCATCCACAACCTCCACTGCACAAATTAATCCTCTTCCACCATCTACCACATTTTTTCCTGTTTCTAATCCTGCTCCCTTGACTATGAAAAACCTTGATTCTGTAATTGTCTTTACAATGTTACCTGCAACAACAACTGCCTCTACCCTAAACACCATAACCACTTCCGACCTTGCAACCTCATCAACCACACACGTTTCCAACTTGATTTCATTAATTCTTAAACCCATACAATCTAAACCCATCTCTACCTTCTCTTCCCCATTTGTCTCATCATTATCACAAATCATCACATCTCAACCTTCATTAGAAATTCCTATTGTTTCTGATCCTTGTCAAAATCTCCTGGTTGCCTTTCATCACCATCAATCACTCCAAAACTCTCAAAATAATGACCTCCAAACATCTTTTATTCCTGAAATGTCTGAGAGAACAATCTCTGATAATCTTGAAGCCCTTGCAAACCCAACAACTGAATCCTTCTCTATGTCTGATCTTTTTGATCTATTTGAACAACTCAATCAAACTAAACCTATAACTTCTGAAGTCAATCCTTCGGAAAAGGACCTAGACATGGTTGTCTATGAATTAACATTTTTAGAATCAAGGCTAAGAAAAAGGTTGATAAGTTAAAGGTAGAGGCAGGTACAAGTATTGAGCCTTAAGACATGGATGGTTCTTGGAAGATGTTTCACAAGTGGATGTCTTCTGAAGTTGAAAGAATAAATTATTTTGCTGAAGCATCCAGAATTGGGGATGTTCAAATGGTAACTGATAGAAAAGAAACAAGAGAAAGAGTCAAATATGTTGAACTACTTCCTGCAAAACAAAAAAGAAGCACAGGAAGTCAGGCTTAAGGCTCAAGATGCAGAAGAAGCCAGAAAAGTTATGGTTGCTTCAACTTATGATCCTGCCATTGCGTGTCTAGAAAACTAAATTGTTGAGATTAGAGGAGAAAAATAGATGTTTAGAGAAATTATCATTGAACAGAAGGTTGTCAATAAGAATGTTTAGAACATGCTACAACTGATTTTGAAAAAGATTTCTGCTCTTGCTCCTGAACCATAGGCTCTATGATTTTCTTTTTCCTTTTGCTTCAAAACCATGGGACTTCTTGCTTATTACTTTTTATGTCTCTTATGATTATTTGATGTATGCAAGTCTTTTCTTTTTGGATATTAGTTTGTTCTACTTCCTTCAATTTACATATCATGTGACTCTTTGAATTTGATGAAGTTTTCTTTAGACCTATCAATGAAACTTCTTACCTTCTCTTGGTATTTCTTCTGGTTTTTATGTTTTTCACACATAATTACCTTTTTGATTATGACAAAAAGGGGGAGTAATTAAATAAACGCAATTTTGATTTCAATAATCAAGTTCTGGAAAATAGTCTCTGAAAAGAGCTACTTACATTTTAACTCAGTTAAACTTCTGTTTCTATTAGAATTGTTTTTCTTTTTTAGAAAATGAGAAGTTTGATTAAAGACATAGGTCTGAAAGCATTATGCAAAAATTATGTCAAACCTATTGGCTTCAGACTCTAAAGATGTTCTTTAATTCATAAGTCAGACTCCAAGAAGTAAAATCTGGAATTAGACTCCAAGAATTGAGAATTTGGAAGATGTCTTAGTTACACTAAAGTTTCAAAGATTTCAATTTGATTCCATTCTCATTGGCATCTAAAGTCAAGATTCAATAAGAAGAAGTTCTATGAAATCAAGATCTCAAATGTTCCATTGGCAACAAGATCTCAATTTTTCTATTGGCATCCAAACTCAAGACTCTCAAGATCTCGATATCTGGTCTATTGGAACCAGAGGAGTTTTACTCAAATGGTTCGGAGTCAGGATATTCAATCTTCATCAAGTCATTGACTCGGGAGGAGTATCATAAAAAGGATAAGTATTCCTTAGCTTTCTATTTTCATTTTTTCTGATTATGTGAATAAAATTGTGTCATCAAATTACATAGTTTTGTCATCACCAAAAAGGGGGAGATTGTAAGAACAAGATTTGGTTCTGCAATATTATCTTTGAGTTTTGATGATAACAAATGAGTATGTTTGTATGAACAATTTTTTTGTATTAATTTTTGTTATTGTTGAGTACTTAACAAACATGTTATGCTTCTGATGGATGGCATGGCCAAGACATTAGAAGAGAATTAGTTTCGCTACCGCGCTACACAAGTTCTGTTGAACATTAGCAAGTCACTCTAGAAGGCTCTGAAGTGTAAGATCTGATGTTTGTCTAAAGAAGCCAGTCATAAGATCTAAGGACAAAAGTTGCTAGTTAATTCCATATGTTGAACACTCATGTTTCTGAAGACAACATGTTCTAAAGAAACAGTCAAAAGATTTGAAGATAGAAGTTTCTACTCAAGTCCAGATGCTAAAGACTCAAGTTTCTAAAGACCCAAGGTTCTAAATAAAATGGTTCTAAAGACCGAGTTTTGAAGACTCTAAAGACATAAGTTCTAAAGATTCTAAAGACTTGAAGTTCTAAAGACCCGAGGCTCCAAGAAAAGGTTTTCACAACCAAGTGTTGAACACTCTAAAGATGCAGTTCTAAAGACTTTGAAGACTTGAAGTTCTGATGACCTTGTGTAATGTTCTCACTACTAAACTATTGCTCGCAGAAGCCTTTGAAGTGCAGAAGGAAAGAAGATAACGTTAACTTGATACAAATAGTACATGGTACAATCAACATTTCATTCCACTACAATAAAAGGACAGGCGCGTCGCACGATCTTGTCCTCCTAGTTATTGTTCAAGCTGCCAATGTTTCTGGAAATCCAAAGAGTATCCCTCGATGGATATATTATTTTATTGGCTATATAAAGGCTTGAAGATTAAGAAGAGATAGCTAACAATTCACCGAAATATTCATGCGCAAACGTTGTTCATAGCTTTCATATTCTTAAGGCACTGTTCTTAAAATAGTTTACATATTCAACTTTTGTAGAAACAATATTCTTGTAAACAAAACTTGTATTAAAACTGTTGTTTGATTTTCCTTAAGTGACTGGGTAGGTCTGTATTCTTAAGAAATCTAGGACTTGCGAGTTTTAGAGGTTGTTAGTCACTTGCGGGTGGCTTCTGCATTATAATAATCAGGTTGATTATTGTTTGATATTCCTTAAGGGACCGGGTAGGTATGTATTCTTAAGAAGTTTTTAACTTGTGATTCATAGAGGTTGTTAGTCACTTGCGGGTAGCTTGTGTAAATTGTAATCAGTTTGGTTATAGTGAATTAAGTCCTCGATTGAGTGAGGCGAAATCACCTTGGCGGGTGGACTAGACTAGCTTTATAATTTTCAAGTGAACTACTACAAACATAGATTATTCTTTACTTCTTGTTATTACTTACTGTTATTAGCAAGAGTGAAGGAAAAAGGATTTTACCTTAAAGGCGAATATTTAAAAAAAATCCAATTCAACCCCCCCCCCCCTTTTCTTGTGTTTTTCACACCTTCACTTTTTGTTGCACTTATCGGATTTTTGTTGTTAATATCTTTGAATAAACCCGACTTTTGTGTAAATATGTTAGTTTGTGTTTATTTGTGTTTTTGTGTACAAAGTGTACCATTTGATGTTGTTCCATTCATTTTGTATATGTTTGTTGAATTTTGGAGCATTGAGGAATAAGGTGTCGAAGGCATGGCTCTGGATGCGCGTTTTTAGAATAAAAGGCCCAGTTTTGAGAGGTTCTGCTCACGGTACTGCGCTAAGCGCATCCTCTAGCACGCTATGTGCTATTTTAACAGATTTGGAAGAAGTGGTTTTTTGAAGCCGGCTTAGTGTGCAAGTCCCGCTAAATGCGGTTTACGGTGGTTTAGTGTGTTAAATAAACGCAGCCCGCTTAGCGCGGTGAGCCATCTAAGCGCGGTCTGCTGAGATCAGTTTTGTATATAATTTAAAAACAGATTTTTTAGGTTTTTATCATCGCTTTCCCTCTTGGAGGAGCTCTGATCCAATTCTTTGTAGCTTAGAGGTTCAAGCAACATCATTGGGTGGTTCATCATGTCGATTAGCTATGGGTGGTCTCAGATCATGTTGACACCGTGAGAAGTTTCTTATTCATCTCCTTCTTCCCTATGAATCATTCTTATGATGGGTGTTGTATGTATATCTTTACTCTTATTGTATGTACATTTGTTGATCATGGAATTGTATGAAATATATTTTACAAATTAATATCAATGTTTATTCTTGATTTTTGCTTAATCAAAGAGTTTTGGTTTGTCGTAGACATATGCTTTCCGAATCTCTTTATTGAATGAATATCCATTAAGTCCTAGACTCTAGACATAGATTTAGGCTTAATATTTATGTGGGTATCGGTTATGAAATGCATCTGAGTTATATGACTCGGTTGAGAGATTGTCGACGAGAGCAATGCGGGTGATGTCTAACATTGTGTTAGGGATAGCCTTAGTGTGAGTGATAGGTGATGGTATTAACAAGTTATTTAGGTCGCGTGCAATTGATCAGCGAGTTTAAGTATTTGAAGGGTATAGTGAAATGCGATTCTATAATGAATTCTCTTAGGCTAAAGATGATTTTTTATCACTTTCTTTACTGTTTTATTTAAATTTCCTGCACTTTTACCGCAAACCCCTTTTCCAAACTTAGAAGGATTGAAACTGTTAAATAGTAGTTTTTGCCTCTCACCAATCTCTATGGACACGATACAATATAACCTATATCACCTGATAAATTAATAACTTACTTTTTTCTTTCCGCTTTACCGCTTCCTGCAGTTTTCTTCTTATTTTTCAAGCTTTGATAGTCAAACCCAATTCCAGTATGTCTTTTCCCTCCTTCCACATCTTGGAGAATATCATATAGCACATTAGATCCATTATTCAACATCCTAACACCTTTAATCAAATTATCAAGTTTAGATGTCAACAAGGTCACCTTATTTTGGAGTTCAAAATTATTAGCTAGGTATTCATCCTTCTCAGCCTATAATTTAGCTATGATCATCCTCTGTTTTACTCCTATTTGATAGATTTTATCACTTTTGTTGCATAGATCTTTGTAGAATGTAGATAATTTAGCAAGAGGTATATATTATTTTCTTAAGTTTTCCTTAGGATCACATCTTCTTGTTAAGGCAGTCACAAGCTTACCAGGCTCTTCCTTAGTAGATTCCTCATCTGACCAAGAATCAATCAGTCCCTTAGGTCGACCTTTGAGAAAAGTAGGACATTTTGATATAATATGTCCAATGCCTTCACACTCAAGACACTTAATTCTTCTATCTTGATCATTCATATCTTCACTTATGATGTCAGATAAGATGTTTTAGACATTTGATATTTCCTTCCTTCTTTCCATCCTTTATATTCTCTTGAAAATATTATAGCATTGACTTCCAAGTAACACAATAGAATCTGACAGTCTTTCCTCAGAATCCACAGTACCAGAAATAATTTATTCTCCAGAGCTCATGCAATAAACAAAGTAGGATGCCTTTTCTGATGCCAATTGAAATTCTGGCACTTGCAATACAAAGGTCAATAAGATGTCTTGACACATAAACACGGTGTCAGGATATATGTTATGACATCTGTTGACAGAAAACCACATATTATGTAGAAAAATTAATTGTAGAAAATTAAACAACACAATTAATTGTTAATCCAGCTCGGTGCAACGTCACCTACTCTAGGGGCTACCAAGCCAGGAAGGAAATTCACTATGATAATATTAGTTTGAAGCCTAAACAGTCCCAGTTTATAACTAATCTCCTAATCACTAACTTGTGCAACTTCTCCCTAGGAACCTAATAGATATGAGAATCCCCCCTCACTTACAATCACAACAGTGATATACCTATAACCACAAACCTTGTAACTAGAATTAAAAACCCAACAGAAGCTTACACTTCAAATAAACAATACTTAGTTTTGCTTAAAAGCTTCAACTAAGAACAATACTCAACTCTTTTCTTAAAAGATCATGAGTGAGAACAATAGCTTGATAAACAAGCAACAATCAGTCAACTCAATGCATCAAATATACATGAGTGACACACAAAAAATACAAACACTAAGAACCTAAAAGGCTCCCAAAACCCTAATCCTTATGTTGCACACACATTTCTTCTCTGTGAATGCTTGCTATTTTAGGTCATGGCAAATCCTTATTTATAAACTCTTGTAGAATGGGCTTAGACTCCTCAAATCAAATCCAATCTTCACTTTTTAAGTAATCTGAAAGATCTTCCCGTAAAAATAGGAACAAATATTGTATAGTTTCCTAAAAGTCTCAAATATCCTTTTTAATGAAAAAAATCAAATTATCACTTTGTTACTAAATAATATTCTTGACCTATGCATAGTGATGAATTATATCCAAAATAATCTCATTAAATAAAAATAAATTTGTTAAGAGATATAAAACAGCAGTGCTTGTTGTACACATGCCAAGATGTCATGATTTTGTCTTCTACATTTGTCTGAAACACATAACAGTTAATTTTTTATGGAAATTGAAGAAGATGTTACAACATCTTGCACAACATCAGTAGAGAACCATGTTTTACCAAAATTTAGTCAATCATAAAACCACGAAACTAACAAATGCAAAGTGATAACATAAATTACTTATCTTAGAGCGTGTAGTTAAGCCTTTAGTGATGTCTCTGAAAATTTTGTCAATTGGATGGTCCTTTGAAGACCTCCATGCCAAGGGTATATCATCCATTTTAGTTGGATTCCCATCCTTCTCATTTTCAGGATCGTCATGTTCCTCCTCCTTAGGTTTCACTGCTTCAGGTTGATTAGTCCCTTCTTCAGTGTCTTTGATTATGTCTTTTGAAGATACATCTACATCATGAAAAGAAATACCTTTCCCAGCTTTTCTCGGATAAGATTCATCAAAAATATCATGCACAGACTCTTCAACAATAATTAATCTCATATCATAAACTTTATATGATTTGCTTGAATGAGAATATCTAAGTTAATCATATAGAAATTGGTTACCCTTAAGCGCTTAAATAAGTAATCTTTATTTTAATTATTTTCAATCATGCAACAACGATTTGTGAAAATTATTTAATAACCTTTGTGCATAGTTGACTAATGTTAAGAAGATTATGTTTAAATCCTTCAACAAGTATAACAATATAGATAGTAGTAGAAAAGGGATTACCTACACTATCTTTACCAAGTATAAAACCTCTTTTTATTATCTCTATAGGTTACATAACCCTTCTTCTTCGCCATAAAGTCAATAAATAATGGAAATGGTACCAGTCAAATGCCTTGAACATCTATTATCAAGAACCCATAATCTCTCCATGGAGCCAAGACATTTATCCTACAAAATTAATTAGGAGTGATAGGAACCCAATTTTAATTAGGGCCTTCAGCGTGAGTGGAAACTATGTTGCAATTAGGCAACCATTGAAAAATATATTTAGGAACAAAAAATCAACTACATTTTAATTTTTCAATGGTGTTACCTTTCTTTCAACAATAGTGACAAGTTAAATGATGGTGAGAGGGACTCTTTCTAAATGATTCCTTTTCAAAAAATATTTACCTCTTGTATGGTACATCCAAGGGTCTTTTAAATTTTGTAGGATCAATAGCATATGTGATCTTTGGTTCTAAAGTCTTGTTCAATTTGGCTTTTAGGGTATTAACCTCTTTTTTTCCAAATGTGACAAGTTTCACAACCAAACCAAGAAGGCTCCTCATCCTCATTTTTATCTTTTTAAATATCTAATATGGATTGTTTAAGAGCATGCATTTGTTTTTCGGTTTCAAAAAATTTATCTTCTAGGTATGAAAAAATTCTTTTATTTTAAGCAAACTTCTTAAAAGAATTTATGACTTCACCATACATATTTTCAAAAGAAATTTGAAATTCGGAATAATACATATTATCATTAAGTTCATGCTTAAAATGACTTACATTCTTTTTCATTTGATGGTCCATGAGGCAAAAGTTTGTTGTTGTATCACTATCATTTGAGCTATCTTCACTTGAGGATTCACTATCACTTTCCCAAGAAATATAAGCTCTTCTAGGATTTCTTGACTCCTTGTATTTACCCTTTCCTTTATTAAGATTCATTTCCTCATAATGGGTCGTGAGGAAAAAGTTTATCGATTCATCATTATTGCTAGAGCTATCTTAAGGTGTTGGTATAATAAGTACTTAAATCAATCTAACACGTTGGGGTATTGAAGTGTTATGATGATAATAATTTTGCTTTAGTCGCGCTCGAGTTCTTATTTATAAAAATAAGCAACCTTAATACTAGTTGAATATGTTAATATAACGTTTGAATTTTTTCGTTATGGCTCAAGAATATGGAGAATTCGAATAAGCACGAGAATTTTACATAAAAGGCTAAAATTTCATAAACATGTATTTTATTAAATGGAAATTTCGCAGTACATAGGAAAAAAAAGGAAACTAAAAGGGAATACTAAATAGAGCAAAGATAATAAAAACAAAGTAAGAAATGTTCTGACTCACCTAAACTTAAAGTAAGCATTGTCCTCAATGCGATAGTACCAGGAGAAATCAGAAAAGAGAAGGGTGATCACTCGTCGCTTGGAGAATTTTGTCCTCTTGCTCCTCTATTTTTATTTCGTTGTCTTCTACGTCTATCAGAGTCGTAATCATGCAATCCATAGATTCTAAGGTTTAAGGCATGTATGGACTCGTTGAAATCCTCCATTTGATTTGATATCGCTTCGTAATTGCGGTTATTCCAATGTGCGTAGTCGTGTTGGTCGCGTTGCATTTTTCAAACTAGGCGCAATGTTTTATTTTGAACGACTTCCATTGCTTGGAAACGTTGATCTTGTTGTAGAATCGTAGCATACATTGCTTCTAGAGTAGCCGGAGGATGATCATTATCTGGTTGTGCATCCGGCTTGACTGGTGCATTCAAATTGAAACACACATTTTGGAAATTTTGCACATTAATCTGATTTGGACATGGAAGTATTATATTGGGAATCAGATGTGAATCGCGGCAGTACATAACATCTAGCGTCTGGGCCGGCATCATATATTGTCCTAAGGACAAAAGCTCTTCGAAAAGGCCTAAAGCATATGCTAAAGATGTGATGATTCCACCGAAGACAAATGGGTTGGTACCGGCCGCATTTACGCATGTGTGAAAGTGGCTAAGCATGAAGGGAGCGGCGTTGATAGCTTGACCGTTGAGGGCACAGAAAATAAGAAACATCTCATTTTGGTTGACCTTGTGATTATTGGTCCTCCCAAAAATGATGTTTGCGAGAATTCGATGAAAGTACCTCAGAGCGGGATTATGAATATGTGAAGCGCAGAGATCTCGCCAACTTTCCGTGGGTTGACCGGTTAGATCATCCCAAAGGGAAAAACCAACTTTATCCCAAGAAATGTCGCCTTCGGGGTCGAAAGGTTTGCAATGAACGGTCGGACCTCTAGTGAATTCTAAAAGTTCAGCGACTCTTTCTTGATCAATTGAATATTCTTGATTAAACATGCGGAAGTTCGCGGTACCGGTTGTGAATGGATTGTCGGGAGGCGTATTATATGAGAATGAACTGAGGAACTCAAGCACGAGCGGTTCGAAGGTCGGAGAAGGATTTAAACAGAGATTTAACAAACTCGTATTCGTAAGCATAAAAGTGATGCTTTCCGCCCTACCCAAGGCATCCAAACAATCGGTGTCCACGTATTTAGTGGGGACAACCGAACGGGAATAGAATTTCATGTACTTTCCTCTTTGTTGGCCATCATCGTCTTCTCAGAATATAATCGTGGATAGGTCGGGTGGTGGTCGGTCTGGCCTCACTTGACGTTGAGTGTTTCGTGGAGCCATGGAAGAGTATGAAATGAAGGATAAAATGGTAGAAAATGAAATGGATGAGAGAAAGTATATGAGAATTAGATGGAAGGGATGTGAAATGAGAAAAATGTAGAAGAGTGTTTATAGAGGGTTAAGATTGAAGAGGAATTATTATAATAATAATGTGTTGGGAAATGAAGAGGGAAAGTTTGAATAAGAATTATGGTGGAAGATGAATAAGAAGAATATTTTGATGGAAGAGTAAATAAGAGTTGAATGGGGGTAATGTGGGAAAATGAAAAGAAGAAAAGGACGAAACAAACAGTCAGTCAAGGGAGCAGAAAAGACAACATGCATCTGGAGAAGCAGGAGCTGAGGCGGGGGTTATGGACGTAGTGGGATGGTTATGGAGGTAGTGGAAGAAGAAGAGATTATGTCTGCTATAGGGGTTACTGATATAACCCGTGTTATGGTCGTAACACGGGCATGATGGTCATAATACGCTAAAAGGCGTGTGACGGTCGTAAAGGCTTTGTTACGGTCGTAACAGCTACAAATTTTGTAACTTTTAGCAGAACAGAGCTGTTTCTGTTCTGTGACATTTCTTTCTTACTACAGATACATTACAAAGCATTATTGCGTCCCGTATTTATTTTCAAACTAGTGCAGACATATTCCAGAGCATGGTGTGGGGACTTGAGGCGACCGTCTTGGGCAGCGATTTGAATTTAGGCAGAATAAGGAACAAGGAATTGTATTTCAGCTCACATGCATACATACTACATACTGTGTATATATATATATATATATATATATATATATATATATATATATATATATATATATATATATATATATATATATATATATATATATATATATATATATACATATATATGTATAATAGATAAATCTAGAATTTTAATTAATAGTATATATATATATAATACTAGTATATAATGCATTATGATTGATACTATAAATATTGGGAAGTATTAGTTCAGTATATTAATACGAGACGTGGAAATACGATAATTAAAATAATACTCAATTATAATTATAAATATTAACGTGAATTATTTAATTGTGTATAATTATCGGTATTACGGGGAAATAGTTCAAACGCATCAGATGAAAGGGTGCAACCGATAATCGACTTAAATATAAAATTTAACATAAAATAGAAAAAAAATGAAAATATGGAAGAGAAAATTTAAAATTAGAGACCAGGACGACTACTGGTTGATTTTCCATGGCCACTTATCAAGCCATCTCACATATCCCTCGCCTTTTCTTTTCTTTCTTCTGTAGGGTGGTTTATTCTTTCGAAATTGTGGTAGTGGTTCTGGATCTATCATAAGTATAAGTTTTTCAAATTTGGGCTTAGTGATTTCATCCATCGCCTCATAAGTTAACCTCACCCTTTTAACAGCAATTATACCATTAATTTTATGGTCCTCTAATTTTCGCTTTTTAGGCAAGACTTCAAATAGTGGTACATTAATGTGGATATTTAATACCTCAACATACGTTTTAAATTGGGAGTCTACCGGAGTTTCCATAAAAATTTTCGGGAAAGAAATCAGTGGGATGTAGTGATTTGGGATTACAATTTGCGCTTCCTTCTCTACCTCGTTTACAACCTCCTTTTCGGACAGCGTTGGTGAATCTGTCTCAATCTCCACTATTTTCTCGTCAGAACTTTCCTTGGCCGCAATATCACTCTCTTCAAACTCATCATCACTCTCTATATTTTCAAATAGTTTTTCTATAATGGTTGTTTCAACATCCACATCTTCTTTGGGGAATGGTCCTAGAAGGTTTTGTTCAAGTTGGGAGATTTGAGTTTCTAAGGCCAAGTTGTGAGTCGTGAGGGACTCAACCACAACGGTTAGTTGGCTAAGGTCTTCATTATTTTGAAAACTTTGTTTTCTTACCTCTTCATTTTGGACAGTTTGTGTTTCTACAAAATGCTCAATCATAGACTCTAACCTAGCGTTGGTTATCATCTCATCAGAATCCTCTATTGGTGTTTCGAAGTTAAAATCTTGCGATTCTTCAGAGTCTTGTAAGTAAGTTAAAGTCTTCTTTTGTGTTTCCCCTAAGTGTTTTATCATCCTAGATGTTTCATTAAAATTTTCCATTAATATTTCGAGATCAGATTTATATGGTTCAGGTGATTCTTCAAAATATTGGGTGTGGTAATTATAGAGAGAATTGGGTTGAGGAAAAGTTTGGTTGAAATTATAAGTTTCTTGTGGTTCCTCAAAATGTGGGGATTGGTAGTTTTGGAGGTAATTTGGGTAAGAGTAGGTTTGTGAAGCATTGAAATCTTCCATCAGTATTTCAAGGTTGGATATATGATATTCTTGTGGTTCCTCAAAATACTGATAATGGGCGTAGGAAAAATTTGGGTTATACATAGTAAATAAAGTAAAGGTGCCTTAGTCTATACGGTGTAACACCAGAGTTACAATATCGACTTAAATAGTCCCCGGCAACGGCGCCAAAAACTTGATCGCAAAAACTTGATCACAAGACTTTATCGTCTGTTAATCGGGAGACTGCAAGTGCACAGTCCTATCGCGTAGTTTTAAAAGATATCGAACCCATAGAGACTATAAATCGATCTATTGTTATCCTAAGTTACGGTACACAGCTAAGGCGAATAGTTCTTTTAGAATATTGGTTAAGGAATATAAATATAAATAAAACGGATATCGGTACGTAAAGTAGTGAACCTAAGCGGCTTAAATTGAACTTAAGCGTATAAAGATGGTTAACTTAATTGTTCTGTAGAATTTATTAGTTTAAATATCCTCGACTCACACTTTCATGGTCTTATCTCGGATTATACGTCTAAAGCCCTTTACCTGCTTTCGCTAGCCTATGAGTGTTTAGAAGTATTTTTTGGAAACTTAATTAATTCTAATTTGGTTTAAAGCGCTTTCACTGTATTTAAATCAAATGCCTAACTTTAGCTATCCGGTTAAAAACCTCACACTTTCGTGGTCTCGATCTAACCTATTTACTTTCCTTACTTTCGTAACAAAAAGCGTAGTTTTAATTATAAAAAGTCATAACCAGAAATTAAGTTAATTAGTATTTTAACTTACGAACAATTTAATTCCTACTCTTACTACTATTACTTACCGATACCTAAACGATTTAGCCGGACATATTTATTAATTCAGACATGCATAAATAATAAGGTTCAATATATTTAAACATTCCCATAATTAAATAAATAAACACCAAGCAACAATACTTAAATAAAATAAAATAATTATATTAAGAACCTGGAAATAATAATAATGCTTGAATAATCTTGTTCTTCGAAATAAACGAGCATTCCCCCACAAGTCGGTTGGATCTGCTCGGAGACTTCTTGAATTGAAAAGAAAAATTACGACAAGAAATAAAAAGCACTAGGTCTAACGTAAGGTTAGATCAGTGAAAATTATAGAAACTTAAACTAAAATAAAAACTAAAGAAAGAAACTGAACTAGAAAAGTATGGTAGAAATACAAAACTGAAAAGAAAATACGAAAACAGAAAAATAAAGAAAGACTAAATAACGGTTGTTCGGTAAAATTGCCGACCCTTGCTCTGAAGGTTGAACTTGTATTTATAGGCTTCATTTGTAACTTCCCGTTTCCATGTTGTACGAAGGCTAGTGGAGATCATAGGAATAACTACCAGAATCATGGGAGAACATGGGAATAACTACCAGAATCATGGGAGAACATGGGAATAACTACCAGAATCATGGGAGAACATGGGACACGTCTCCATGACGTGAGGAAGTTGAAATATAGCGCGTTACGGTTGTCACAAGGCTGTTACGGTCGTAACACCTTGTGGACTGAACTTCTGCTGGGCTTTTGCTCTTCTGGGCTTAGTCTTTTTCTTTGTATAATTATTTCTTTCTTCTTAACTCCTCCTTTTTGCTATATCACCCCTTTTGCTTCATTTCTTTGGCTTTTTAATCCGATTTTCCCTCAATTTCTTTCTTTTCTCAATTTATCTTTTATTTAATACAAATACCTGAAACAAAAGAAATACCAACGTAATACAAAAATAAAATAGAATAAATAGATAAAAATACTAATATTATCTATGAAAATTAAGCCAAATATGTTATATAAATTCGTGTTATCAACACCCCTATACTTAAACCTTTGCTTGTCCTCAAGCAAAAATTAAAAATGAAAAATTACTTAAGCATAAGTCAAACGTAGATATAGAACACAATTCAATTCGTATTTGGTTGCAGGTCAATTCTTTTGTTTGGATAACTCAAGTTCAGACTTCGACACCAAAATTACCGTAATGACACTAGATACCCTCATTTATGCAGACCAAATTAAGTCATGAGTTATAACTCGACCTAATACTTTCGTTTCGTTTCACCCGTTTTCATTATGGTGCAATCACATTAAGCCCTTTACCTTACGCGCACATAGTGGAGTAACCGGTTAGTGACTTTGATCTTTATAATCTAGCTTGGAGTTCTGGTAGTTATATTTGGTACTCCTTTATCCAATTACAAATTGTGGGGGATCGGACCGTCGTCCGCCCTACCAAGTTCAGCACCAGAGACCACTGAACCAATTCATAATGGTTGTTTGCATAAATATTTTATAGTTTCTGCAACCGTTGAATTAAATGATCTGGTAAGGATCATCTAACTTAATAAGTGCATCTTCTAATAAAAATTTCTCTTTAAAAATCTTGATCAAACACTTATATTCATCGATTCTCCACGTAGTTTGTCGTTCAAGGCGGTGCTGACTGCTTTTATAAACTACTCGGGATTACTTTAAAACTAAGTCTTAAGGTGTTGGTATAATAAGTACTTAAATCAATCTAACACGTTGGGGTATTGAAGTGTTATGATGATAATAATTTTGCTTTAGTCGTGCTCGAGTTCTTATTTATAAAAATAAGCAACCTTAATACTAGTTGAATATGTTAATATAACGTTTGAATTTTTTCGTTATGGCTCAAGAATATGGAGGAATTCGAATAAGCACGAGAATTTTACATAAAAGGCTAAAATTTCATAAACATGTATTTTATTAAATGGAAATTTCGCAGTACATAGGAAAAAAAAGGAAACTAAAAGGGAATACTAAATAGAGCAAAGATAATAAAAACAAAGTAAGAAATGTTCTGACTCCCCTAAACTTAAAGTAAGCATTGTCCTCAATGCGATAGTACCAGGAGAAATCAGAAAAGAGAAGGGTGATCACTCGTCGCTTGGAGAATTTTGTCCTCTTGCTCCTCTATTTTTATTCCGTTGTCTTCTACGTCTATCAGAGTCGTAATCATGCAATCCATCGATTCTAAGGTTTAAGGCATGTATGGACTCGTTGAAATCCTCCATTTGATTTGATATCGCTTCGTAATTGCGGTTATTCCAATGTGCGTAGTCGTGTTGGTCGCGTTGCATTTTTCAAACTAGGCGCAATGTTTCATTTTGAACGACTTCCATTGCTTGGAAACGTTGATCTTGTTGTAGAATCGTAGCATACATTGCTTCTAGAGTAGCCGGAGGATGATCATTATCTGGTTGTGCATCCGGCTTGACTGGTGCATTCAAATTGAAACACCAATTTTGGAAATTTTGCACATTAATCTGATTTGGACATGGAAGTATTATATTGGGAATCAGATGTGAATCGCGGCAGTACATAACATCTAGCGTCTGGGCCGGCATCATATATTGTCCTAAGGACAAAAGCTCTTCGAAAAGGCCTAAAGCATATGCTAAAGATGTGATGATTCCACCGAAGACAAATGGGTTGGTACCGGCCGCATTTACGCATGTGTGAAAGTGGCTAAGCATGAAGGGAGCGGCGTTGATAGCTTGACCGTTGAGGGCACAGAAAATAAGAAACATCTCATTTTGGTTGACCTTGTGATTATTGGTCCACCCAAAAATGATGTTTGCGAGAATTCGATGAAAGTACCTCAGAGCGGGATTATGAATATGTGAAGCGCAGAGATCTCGCCAACTTTCCGTGGGTTGACCGGTTAGATCATCCCAAAGGGAAAAACCAACTTTATCCCAAGAAATGTCGCCTTCGGGGGTTAAAGGTTTGCAATGAACGGTCGGACCTCTAGTGAATTCTAAAAGTTCAGCGACTCTTTCTTGATCAATTGAATATTCTTGATTAAACATGCGGAAGTTCGCGGTACCGGTTGTGAATGGATTGTCGGGAGGCGTATTATATGAGAATGAACTGAGGAACTCAAGCACGAGCGGTTCGAAGGTCGGAGAAGGATTTAAACAGAGATTTAACAAACTCGTATTCGTAAGCATAAAAGTGATGCTTTCCGCCCTACCCAAGGCATCCAAACAATCGGTGTCCACGTATTTAGTGGGGACAACCGAACGGGAATAGAATTTCATGTACTTTCCTCTTTGTTGGCCATCATCGTCTTCTCAGAATATAATCGTGGATAGGTCGGGTGGTGGTCGGTCTGGCCTCACTTGACGTTGAGTGTTTCGTGGAGCCATGGAAGAGTATGAAATGAAGGATAGAATGGTAGAAAATGAAATGGATGAGAGAAAGTATATGAGAATTAGATGGAAGGGATGTGAAATGAGAAAAATGTAGAAGAGTGTTTATAGAGGGTTAAGATTGAAGAGGAATTATTATAATAATAATGTGTTGGGAAATGAAGAGGGAAAGTTTGAATAAGAATTATGGTGGAAGATGAATAAGAAGAATATTTTGATGGAAGAGTAAATAAGAGTTGAATGGGGGTAATGTGGGAAAATGAAAAGAAGAAAAGGACGAAACAAACAGTCAGTCAAGGGAGCAGAAAAGACAACATGCATCTGGAGAAGCAGGAGCTGAGGCGGGGGTTATGGACGTAGTGGGACGGTTATGGAGGTAGTGGAAGAAGAAGAGATTATGTCTGCTATAGGGGTTACTGATATAACCCGTGTTATGGTCGTAACACGGGCATGATGGTCATAATACGCTAAAAGGCGTGTGACGGTCGTAAAGGCTTTGTTACGGTCGTAACAGCTACAAATTTTGTAACTTTTAGCAGAACAGAGCTGTTTCTGTTCTGTGACATTTCTTTCTTACTACAGATACATTACAAAGCATTATTGCGTCCAGTATTTATTTTCAAACTAGTGCAGACATATTCCAGAGCATGGTGTGGGGACTTGAGGCGACCGTCTTGGGCAGCGATTTGAATTTAGGCAGAATAAGGAACAAGGAATTGTATTTCAGCTCACATGCATACATACTACATACTATATATATATATATATATATATATATATATATATATATATATATATATATATATATATATATATATATATATATATATATATATATATATATATATATATATATATATATATATATATATATATATATATATATATATATATATATATATATATATATATATATATATATATATATATATATATATATATATATATATATGTATAATAGATAAATCTAGAATTTTAATTAATAGTATATATATATAATACTAGTATATAATGCATTATGATTGATACTATAAATATTGGGAAGTATTAGTTTAGTATATTAATACGAGACGGGGAAATACGATAATTAAAATAATACTCAATTATAATTATAAATATTAACGTGAATTATTTAATTGAGTATAATTATCGGTATTACGGGGAAATAGTTCAAACGCATCAGATGAAAGGGTGCCACCGATAATCGACTTAAATATAAAATTTAACATAAAATAGAAAAAAATGAAAATATGGAAGAGAAAATTTAAAATTAGAGACCAGGACTGGTTGATTTTCCATGGCCACTTATCAAGCCATCTCACATATCCCTCGCCTTTTCTTTTCTTTTCTTTCTTCTGTAGGGTGGTTTATTCTTTCGAAATTGTGGTAGTGGTTCTGGATCTATCATAAGTATAAGTTTTTCAAATTTGGGCTTAGTGATTTCATCCATCGCCTCATAAGTTAACCTCACCCTTTTAACAGCAATTATACCATTAATTTTATGGTCCTCTAATTTTCGCTTTTTAGGCAAGACTTCAAATAGTGGTACATTAATGTGGATATTTAATACCTCAACATACGTTTTAAATTGGGAGTCTACCGGAGTTTCCATAAAAAATTTCGGGAAAGAAATCAGTGGGATGTAGTGATTTGGGATTACAATTTGCGCTTCCTTCTCTACCTCGTTTACAACCTCCTTTTCGGACAGCGTTGGTGAATCTGTCTCAATCTCCACTATTTTCTCGTCAGAACTTTCCTTGGCCGCAATATCACTCTCTTCAAACTCATCATCACTCTCTATATTTTCAAATAGTTTTTCTATAATGGTTGTTTCAACATCCACATCTTCTTTGGGGAATGGTCCTAGAAGGTTTTGTTCAAGTTGGGAGATTTGAGTTTCTAAGGCCAAGTTGTGAGTCGTGAGGGACTCAACCACAACGGTTAGTTGGCTAAGGTCTTCATTATTTTGAAAACTTTGTTTTCTTACCTCTTCATTTTGGACAGTTTGTGTTTCTACAAAATGCTCAATCATAGACTCTAACATAGCGTTGGTTATCATCTCATCAGAATCCTCTATTGGTGTTTCGAAGTTAAAATCTTGCGATTCTTCAGAGTCTTGGAAGTAAGTTAAAGTCTCCTTTTGTGTTTCCCCTAAGTGTTTTATCATCCTAGATGTTTCATTAAAATTTTCCATTAATATTTCGAGATCAGATTTATATGGTTCAGGTGATTCTTCAAAATATTGGGTGTGGTAATTATAGAGAGAATTGGGTTGAGGAAAAGTTTGGTTGAAATTATAAGTTTCTTGTGGTTCCTCAAAATGTGGGGATTGGTAGTTTTGGAGGTAATTTGGGTAAGAGTAGGTTTGTGAAGCATTGAAATCTTCCATCAGTATTTCAAGGTTGGATCTATGATATTCTTGTGGTTCCTCAAAATACTGATAATGGGCGTAGGAAAAATTTGGGTTATACATAGTAAATAAAGTAAAGGTGCCTTAGTCTATACGGTGTAACACCAGAGTTACAATATCGACTTAAATAGTCCCCGGCAACGGCGCCAAAAACTTGATCGCAAAAAATTGATCACAAGACTTTATCGTCTGTTAATCGGGAGACTGCAAGTGCACAGTCCTATCGCGTAGTTTTAAAAGATATCGAACTCACAGAGACTATAAATCGATCTATTGTTATCCTAAGTTACGGTACACAGCTAAGGCGAATAGTTCTTTTAGAATATTGGTTAAGGAATATAAATATAAATAAAACGGATATCGGTACGTAAAGTAGTGAACCTAAGCGGCTTAAATTGAACTTAAGCGTATAAAGATGGTTAACTTAATTGTTCTGTAGAATTTATTAGTTTAAATATCCTCGACTCACACTTTCATGTTCTTATCTCGGATTATACGTCTAAAGCCCTATACCTGCTTTCGCTAGCCTATGAGTGTTTAGAAGTATTTTTTGGAAACTTAATTAATTCTAATTTGGTTTAAAGCGCTTTCACTGTATTTAAATCAAATGTCTAACTTTAGCTATCCGGTTAAAAACCTCACACTTTGGTGGTCTCGATCTAACCTATTTACTTTCCTTACTTTCGTAACAAAAAGCGTAGTTTTAATTATAAAAAGTCATAACCAGAAATTAAGTTAATTAGTATTTTAACTTACGAACAATTTAATTCCTACTCTTACTACTATTACTTACCGATACCTAAACGATTTAGCCGGACATATTTATTAATTCAGACATGCATAAATAATAAGGTTCAATATATTTAAACATTCCCATAATTAAATAAATAAACACCAAGCAACAATACTTAAATAAAATAAAATAATTATATTAAGAACCTGGAAATAATAATAATGCTTGAATAATCTTGTTCTTCGAAATAAACGAGCATTCCCCCACAAGTCGGTTGGATCTGCTCGGAGACTTCTTGAATTGAAAAGAAAAATTATGACAAGAAATAAAAAGCACTAGGTCTAACGTAAGGTTAGATCAGTGAAAATTATAGAAACTTAAACTAAAATAAAAACTAAAGAAAGAAACTGAACTAGAAAAGTATGGTAGAAATACAAAACTGAAAAGAAAATACGAAAACAAAAAAATAAAGAAAGACTAAATAACGGTTGTTCGGTAAAATTGCCGACCCTTGCTCTGAAGGTTGAACTTGTATTTATAGGCTTCATTTGTAACTTCCCGTTTCCATGTTGTACGAAGGCTAGTGGAGATCATGGGAATAACTACCAGAATCATGGGAGAACATGGGAATAACTACCAGAATCATGGGAGAACATGGGAATAACTACCAGAATCATGGGAGAACATGGGACACGTCTCCATGACGTGAGGAAGTTGAAATATAGCGCGTTACGGTTGTCACAAAGCTGTTACGGTCGTAACACCTTGTGGACTGAACTTCTGTTGGGCTTTTGCTCTTCTGGGCTTAGTCTTTTTCTTTGTATAATTATTTCTTTCTTCTTAACTCCTCCTTTTTGCTATATCACCCCTTTTGCTTCATTTCTTTGGCTTTTTAATCCAATTTTCCCTCAATTTCTTTCTTTTCTCAATTTATCTTTTATTTAATACAAATACCTGAAACAAAAGAAATACCAACGTAATACAAAAATAAAATAGAATAAATAGATAAAAATACTAATATTATCTATGAAAATTAAGCCAAATATGTTATATAAATTCGTGTTATCAGGAAACAAACCCGGATCGATAATCATTTATCCAAACTGTTATCGAAAAGATCAGATATGCGTTAAACCAATAGAATAAATATGTATGATGAGAAAAGCAACAAATATATTTTTCAGTGATTATGTTTGAATATAAACCACACTATAGTAATCTACTTCTAATGAAATATTAACCAAAAATAGTATCAAACAATTTTTTTGAACACTTGTTGTACAATCGATTCAAAATAGAATTTGTATGTCTTGTTGATATGTAAAACCAATTACAATCTTATAGATTTTAATATACTCAAAAAAAATAGTTTGAATTATTAAACAAAGAGATTATCTCAATGTATCGATTGCAAAATCAACATTTTTACAATTTGCAATTAAACATAAAATAATGATAGAGAGAGAGAGAGAGAGACAGAGACAAAGATTTGTTCAGGAAGCTTCTCAATCGGCCTCTCTATGGATACATCTGCTCCTAATTCCAATGGAATTGAGATAATGAAAATTAACATTTTAAAATGTAGTTTTACAAGAGAACAAGTAGCATTCTAACCCTCCAA
This sequence comes from Vicia faba, assembly GCA_948472305.1. Taxonomy (NCBI): domain Eukaryota; kingdom Viridiplantae; phylum Streptophyta; class Magnoliopsida; order Fabales; family Fabaceae; genus Vicia; species Vicia faba. Next base: position 52,124 of record CATIWC010000517.1, on the reverse strand, counting down.
ACTCTATGGTTGATGTTGATTCTATCTTTTCTCCCCCTTGATCTTTAGCTCTATCAGGTAACCCAATACTTCAGTTACTACTACTTATTTAAAAGAAATCCCTTTGAAGCCTTCGCTCGACTGGATCCAAATTTTGAATGTATCGTGATCCAAGATTACCAAAGTGATCATTTGGTTACCATTACTCCTTCGACAGAAACCTCCATTCTTCAAAGATTTCACTCGGCTGAATCCAAATTGTGCAATATTGTGAAAAACTCCTAAATTAATCCTTGATCTTGGAAGAAAACTCCAATTATATTTATATTGAAACCCCCACAAAATTTCCAACCCAATTGATTACACCGAATCCTAATTGGACATTATAAAATTATCTCAAGATCACACAACAAAAATGATTATGTGCAATTGTTATATGTATGCATTGAGAGAATGAAGATGATGAATAATTATGTGCATATTTGTGGTTTCAATGATGAGAAATGATGCATGAATGAGTATATATATATATATATATATATATATATATATATATATATATATATATATATATATATATATATATATATATATATATATATATATATATATATATGTGTGTGTGTGTGTGTGTGTGTGTGTGTGTGTGTGTGTGTGTGTCTGTGTGTGTGTATGTGTGTGTGTGTGAGAGCGTCTGAAAGAATTAAACAATAAATAGGGTTACAAAATTAGAAAATTGGACATTTTGAACAGTGCGAGTCAACTCATTCAAAGTGGAAGTCGATTCCTAAGGGCAAGGGAGTCGACCTATACTATCTGGTAGTCTACTTTAATTGGACATAAACTAATTTTTGGAAAACAACTTCAGTAGGAATCAAGACACAACACTGGGGGTCGACACCTTCGTATTATGTGAAATTCTAGTAAATCATATCACAGATGTCCTACAGAACGTCTAGACATCTTCTCTAACTAAAACAAACATGGAAAGGTATGAACAAAAATAAACAGTACTGAAAAGTAAACAACACACCAGAATCATTAACCTAGTTCGGTGAAAACAACACCTACTCTAGGGGCTACCAAGCTAGGAAGGAGATCCATTATAATATTAGCTCAAAGACTAAACAATCCCCTGTTTACAAATTTCCATCGTAATCACTACCCTGTGCAACTTCTACCTAGGTCTTCCCTGGATATGAGAAATCCCATATCACCTCCAATCATTGCAATGATGTCAAACAGTCCCAGACCCAGTTACTGTATCGACGGCCTTTCACCTAAATGAATATCACACTTCAAATACAAAAGAAACACTTTAATCAAGACAACCCTTGATTAAGAACAACATACTTGATATTGATTCAGAACTATGATCAAAAACAATACTTAGAAATTCTTTACAGGTTCCTCCAAGAACAATACTACCTCTTACCTAAAAGCTTCTAAGAGAACAATAATAGAGATTACAACTTTATAACACAGTCCAACTCACAACTCGAGTGAATCACACAAACCAACTCTCCTAGAAAGTGGAACAATGACAAAGCCCTAATGATTCTACATCTTGGACCTGAACCAAACTAGGTTACAAAAACTTCTATTTATATCCTTTTCCAAACTGGATTTGGGCTTCAAAAATGCAGCAATGGTGTTGCACAAAGTATGCAAAAACTTATCCAATAAAATAGGTCTTCAATAATAACTTTCCTAAAAAGTCTCCATATTTATAAAGTTTGAATACCTTGAAAAACCAACATAATATCTCTGATTTATCAATCTTGGATGCCACCTAGGACTACTCAATATTCCCAGAATATTCAGTAATTAAATCACAACAACTGAATCCAGACTGTCAGTTGTAGCATACCTAATGATGTCCTATACTTCTGGTTAGGACATCTCATTCAACATTTTCAAACAGCAATTTGAAACATCTTCCAAACTGCAGAACTGTAAGAGACCATATGTCATATACTTAGGGTTAGGACATCATATTCGACAAGTTGAATCTGCAAGTTGAAACATCTTGTTCAACATGTTGCTACAAAGTTAGTTTTACCAAAATTCATGCCAATCAAAATTTCATAAAAATAACAATCTCCCCCTTTTTGGAAAATTTTGGCTAAAACAACCAAATAACCCTTGCACAAGATAACACTATAACAACAGCGAAGAACACATTAGTAAGGTTAGCAACAAAGCAGTAAAACAATCAGAGACATAGCTAATAGTTAGTTAGTCTAGTAAACACAACTGCAACAAATAGAGAAACTAAATACTTAACACCATGATATCAAAACATCATGTATGAAATCTCTTTAGAGAACTTCCATCCAAAACAACAGGGACTCAACAGTAGGGACTCCCTCTCAACACCTGCTAAGAACTTCATAGAATCAAAAATTCTCCCCCTTAATAGAAACCAACAATCAATGGTTAGTGCATGCACTCGCTTCTCACCCTTTTTAGCCATAATATGACAAATGAAGAAACTAATAAAAAACGAACCATAGTAACACATTAGCACATTAAAGTAATGCTAATGAAAAACCAAAACAAAAGAGCCAAATGCATCATTCATGCATAATGAGAAACACGTGCCATACTCCCTCCTGATAGCATCATCCATAATATTTCCTTGTCAACCTTAAGGAAAACATGTCCTGGACAAAGTCCTGACATCTAGTCAGACATTTTTTGCTACCTCTTACATGCACAAACTTGACCAATACATCTTTAGCATCCAGTTAGGAATGCTTCACATAAACATTCACAAGTTCTGAAGCACACAAGTTTCACCAGGTCTTCCATGATGCAACAACAAACCATAGAGAAGGAATAGACTCCCCTTGTCATGGATAAACAATGCTTCTTCTGAAGAAGAGCACTTGAGCATCAGATGAAATCTCATGAATGATTTCATATTCTCTTTGTGAAGGACAACTACTTTGTTAGACGATGGGGCGTATCTATCAGGGGGAATTGAATAGATACCTTAATTTTTAAAAGGAATTTTTAAAGAAAACTTAAAACACAGTGAAAGCTACCCAGATACACTCATCTAAAAACGATCCTCTATTGAAAAGACCGGATATGCGTAAAACCATAATGAATGAATCAATGAGAATTATTAACACTTAATTCAATTATAATTGATCACTTATACTTTTTAACTGATGTCAATTATTCCCAATGAATTGTTGAGTATAAAACCCATAAATTTTCACTTTCGGACTTTTATCGAACAATTGGTGTGCGTAATCACACCAATCCAATCTATCTCAATTTGTAGTGTGAAAACCAATTATAGCAATCAAAGTGATTACTATAGTCCTTAGTAAATAGTTCTTTCACACTACAAATCGAGAGACTTGGAACCACAAGTGAAAATTCACAAATTATAGCAAATAAACAGTAAAATAAGAGAAATAAAAATGACATGCGATTTGTTTAGGCAGTTCCCCTTGTCGTCCTCGCGTGGGGTACTTTGCCATTAACTTTAGAATATATAATTAGGATAATTGATGTTATGATTGCAAAGTTTGTACAAGATATAGAAAATTGTCACCATAATTCAAACCCAATATGTTGAATTTAAAACTAAGCTCCTTTCTTCCCTTGATTCGATTTGAACCAAGTATGTCACCAATCTTCGATAATCCTCCGGTTATAGATACCTTGTTGACAACCCAAACTGTTTCTCAAACCCTCTGCTCGGCTGATTTGATCGCAAGATGACCCCAATTCTTCCTTCATAATCCTCCGATTGTAGCTACCTTGTTGAGCGAACCCACAGTTCCTTAATCCCTTAAGCACGGCTGAATTTAGATGAAGCAAAGAATTGTCAAAAACCCCCAAATCCCGATGATCTTGGAGGATAAAAACCTCATATTTTATTCAATAAAAACCCGTAATTACTCAACCCGAACAAGATCGCAATCTTCTACTTCAGACATTATCAACACGTGCTCCGCACCTTGATCGATAAAAATTATTATATATAGTTGTCAATGGATGAGTGAGCAGTTGAAGATGATGAGTACCTTGTGTATCTATTTCACTTTTCTTGTTAAAAAACCAAATGATAGAACCTAGCAAGATTATATATGTTATCTCAAGTCAAAACCCAAACTAACAAGCTGAAAAATAGATTTAGCGAGAGAACGGTCGACCTGTGCCAAAAGGGGGACTCGACCTGAGTATTCCCAAGAGTTCCAGAATACAAAGTGCGTGATCCATGTGTTGACCGCTCCAGGGCTATGCGTCGATGCATAGTTCCTAAAAATTACTCCCAAGTTAATTCGACCACACAATCAACGTGAGCAAACCCGAGACTTCCCCAAGGAGAAAATTTTAATCATGCATCGACCGGAGCAGGGCTATGCATCGACGCATAGTTCCTAAAAATTACTCCCAAGTTGATTCGACCACACAGTCGATGTGAGAAAACCCGAGACTTCCCCAATTCACATACTTGGATGAACACACCTGCTGAACATCTTCATATATTGTAAAGGAAGCCCTGACTCTTACAGATCATCTCACTTTTTCAGAACACATCCAAACACACTGATCAGCAATGGCACATCTGTCGAAATTCCACACAAATCCATACAAGGTATCATGATTCCTTAGATGGCCAAGATGTCACGAACTCTTGGTAAGTCTTCACTAACAAGCTCCAAATATTTTCATTGTGTTTAAAAGCTTTACTGAGATCCAAACTAACACACTCTTAAAGTTACTTGAAGCTGAAGAAAACACCAAAACAACTGATCAGATCACACCATCTGACAAAATTCCTACGCCCATACATCCACTAGAAATTTATGATACTAGTGGACTCTTCAAAATAATAGTATTCATGTTTTTCCAGAACATACTACTATAAACAAGATCAAAATCTTCAAAGACTAATTCACCTAGTTAGGAATACCTCTTTTGCATAATGTCAGGCACCAAACTTCTCATCCATAATCCCAAGTCTCCTTCAGGAAAAATGACCACACAACCACCAAACATGATGTTACAACATCATTTGGGACATTATCTTCTTATCACATAACCCAATCACTTTGGTTCTTAAAAAAGCATCATACAGAGGACTTATTATGCAAAGAAGTCCTTCAAGAAGCTTAAAAAAAAACATCCACTGCAGCTTAATCAGGTTATCATAAACACTTGAAAACCATGGATAGAAATACACTCTCAAACACATTCTGAAGCAAAGATTTCAGAAAGTAGATTTACACCCACACATCATATAAGTACCCATCTCCCAGCAAGGTCTTTACCATCAGTCACATGCACATCTTTATCGGATCAGACTTATGCTAAGCTCCCGACAAGGTATTTGTCATCATAGAAAATTTTCCTCACACTCCTTCCTTCACAACCTCCTTAAGAGGTACACGTTGCAGATAAAACTCCCTTTTCCCTAATGGTTGAGAAATAAAAGCACAAGTGGATCCTTCATCATATCAGGCAAATATAAAAGATATCCACACCACATATATCTCTAGACTTAGTTATTGGTTGGACTTCACACTCCATCATGGCCAGGCATTCCATTTTTGGAATCCAACAGTGATCAACAATACTCATATTGTGATCCTCAAAACATGCTTCCTTCTCTGAAGAAGAAAACACTTGAGATGATGTTCCAACATCTTTTCAGACATTAATCTCAATCATATGGATTCCACCATTTTTTATGGTTCTAAAGATAGCACCCATAGTAATTTAACCACATCTCTTGAGGGAGAACACAAGAGAACACATACTGGTATTAACAGTAGATAATTAACTCCTGAAACCAGATTGTAGCAACACGCAGTAACCTACATGTTACACAACTCCAAAAAGAAATTTCTTATATGCATCATGTCCAGACCTCCTGTCTGGAAATGAGAAGTTGAACACCATCCTTTTGCGCCTAAAGAGGAGATTCCCTTCAACAGGTATCTGGAGCAGACAATAATAAGCACGGTATAGAACCAGCACCATACCATACACTAAGTCAGATCAGGCCAATGACTTGACTCCACCATGAGTTCAAAGCAAATCCCTTTAGCAGAAGAACCAATCAGTAGAAATGTTCAAGACTAAGCCATTGGATTGACTAGACTTTATATAAATCAAAATAAAAATCGCCACCGCGCTTTATTATTTCCAAAGGAATGGGAAAAGAGCGAATAACCCAAAAAGAGGGGGAAATATTCAAGGTAAGGGGGTTGGTTATGCAAAGGGAAGGTATTAGCACCCTAAACATCTACGGTACTCCACAGGAACCTCTTTGTAAAATCTCTATATTTTGGCTATAAAAATGTGTTGTATATAAAATGGATGGTGGAGGTGAGAAAAGAAATATTTTTATGATTTTTGCACCCGCCGCGGTTGCGAACCTTTAGTGCCTACGTACCACCTTTCGTGCAATAGGGGATCAGGGTACACGTAGCTCCTCTTTTAAAAATTTGAAACACAAGTGTGTTGGTTAATTTTATGAGATAAGACATCATTATCATTGTCCGTGTGGAAAACATACTTACTACCCACAATCATGAGAAAGAAGAATTTGCATCATCTCAAAGTGGAGGATATGGCTTGGATTTCAAAATCAACAATGCCTCACTCAACACCCAAGTGGAAAATATCTCACTTCACTACATATTGTAGAAGTATAGTTGTTTGAATCACTACAAGTATGTACAAGAGTCTAATCTTTTTAAGAAAAGTTTAAAGATAAAAGCCAAAGTGGCAAAATTGGTTGAAATGAGATTGATTGACTTTTAGTCTTCTCACAAAAAATGTCAAGGTATTATTAAATTGATTGAAGTTTATTTATGAAAATGTTTTGAAAATGCATGGACATAAGTCCAAGTTTAGTATGAAAATGGTTCAAGTTTCAAAACAAGAAGAGTTTTCAAAAGGAGCGAGAAGATTTTTGAAATTAGAGAAGATGGGCGGAGATGAAGAGACTATCCTAAAGCATAAGGTAAAAGCTAGGGATAAGAACCATCTAACCAACAAGAAGACAATATTTGACATTATTAGTCAAGATATAATTCCCATTCTTCGGATTGAAACCAAGCAAGCAAAGATACTAGACCTCTTGAGAGAACCAAACTTCAAGTGTATTAAGTCTTCGTAAAAATTTGGCAGAGTAACGGCTGTATACGGGTGAATTCCAGATTACAAACTAAGGGTGTATCACAATAACCTGCACACAAAACAAACAAATAACTCAATGTCTTGAAGTAAACCTCAAGAACTCCAGACAAAGTAATCAGATAAAGTCACAAAGTCTCCAAGATAGGCCAAGGTCTGTAATCCTAAGTCCAAGAAAAAGTCCCATGCTCCATAATGCCAAGGATAGTAACCAAATAGTCTAAGTACCATTAAAGTTTTTTATGGTTCATGTTGATTATTAAGTGTCTTCAAAAGAAAAAGAAAAGCTCAAGTGAGCAAAATAAAAATGACATAAAAGTAAATTCTCAAGTAAGAAAAGATGAAAATAGCATGAAATATAAATGCTAAAAGTAAATGGTACATAAAGTAAAGAGCATAAAATAAAAGCATAAAATAAAGTCAATTGTTAGAAATTAGTGGTTAGTTGGGTAACCATCTTGAAACTTACATTTGGAAATCATTAGAGGATTGGTAGAACCAAAGCCTCCACACAACAAGTTGCATTCGCTTTTTGTCAAGTATATCATCCATTCTGGAATCCTCAAAAGTGCCATTTAATGATCAACGATGTTTAAGTGATCCGCGTTGACCAAAGGTGTTGTAGATCCATTAGAGGATTGGTAGAACCAAAGCCTCCACACAATGAATATCAAGGTTATTGGATCAAATAGATCAAATCAACATACTTTGGCTTGCAATCATAAGTTTGGGCCACGAATGATCATTTATCCGAATCGGGACAAACTTTAGCGCTATGTTAAGCAATCGTAAGTGGACTTATGTAGAAGTCGCACTTATTTTGAGGCCGGTCAATAACAATCTATGTACTTCATGTTTGGATAAATGATATAGAGATCACCATCCCTTAACATGTAGCACAATTAAAAAAGAAAGGGATAAGATGAAGAGGGAGGGGAATGATAAGCTAATTTGGATCACCACCTCAAAATTCTTTCATCTTTAAATTCAACCACTCCTCTAGATGGATTAAAGCACTAAACATATCATTAATCCAAAGCACCAAAAATGAATTAAATAATTCACTCTTCGGTAGATTTGAATTGATGAACATTTATCCAACTTCATCTACATCACAAAGTCCATTGAGTTTAAAGAGAAATTGGACATTTAAAATTGCAATCCAAACCAACAATCAAAAGGAGTGAGTAGAAAAAGCATTTTGGATCAAATTATCCCAACACAAGGAAAAAAATGCATTTTGTCCCTGTGTAAATCGATTGCACTACTGTGTAAATCGATTTACACAATACAATTTTCAAAAATCTGCACGAAATTGCTTCTGTGCAATCGATTGCACTGTTACTGCAATCGATTGTACGCTGTTACAGACAGCAAAACAGCATTTTAAAAGGCCAAATTCTTGTTCAAACTTTCCATCAAATACCTTATGATCATGGATCAAATTGAGCACGAAAATTCCATCAAATTATGAGAAAATAACACCATTGGAATCACAAAATAATGCTCAAAGAATCAAACCCAAAGATCAACAAGAAATCACATTGTGAAAGATGAATTATCCAACTTACCAAAGGTAGATCTAGAGAATTATCAAAACAACTTCAAGAATTTGCTTCAATTTAACCACAAGAATCAATTGCTCAAGATTGGATGTAGAGAATGATAAAGAAAAAGTGTTTGGATGAAGGTTTAGCTTAAAGATTAGTAAGCTTCAATGCAAAGCTTACTACCTTTTTGAAAATGGAGCTTTGAGTGAATTTGGTAGACTGAGAGAATTGAGAGATTTTTTAGCAAGGTGGATTTGGCTATCAAAAGCTTGAAATTTGAATGAAATGAGGGCTCTATTTATAGGGTTTTAGGATTGGAATTAATGGTAATTTGGTAATTTATTCTTGGAGCCAAAATTTGAATTAATAATAACTCTTTCAAAAATTAGAGTCAAAATTTGAATTAATGATAATTCTCCTTTGCAAATAGAGATTTTAGGAAAATAATACCCGAAATCTTTATTTGTCAGATGCTTCGACTTGGTACCTACAAAACAAAAATATACAAAGACAAAGACAAATATTTTTTGTATTTTGATTAGAAGTTAGTCAACAACACATATACAAAATACACAACCAAGGTGCTCGGAGATTCCTCAATAGCAAACTTAAAGATAGGAGATAGAAAAAGAGGAAGAACCAACCCTAATGTGATCTTGTTATGATCGAGTTGATATGATATGATAGAGGAATCTTAGGGGGGAAAATTAGGGTACAACACAACACATCAAACAAATACACAGCACCCGATAGAGTATTTGCCATCAATCAGATGCATATTGTAATATAGTGGGAGAACTGACATGGTTTTGTGTTTGATTGAAAATGTTGTGGATAGCAAGAGTCGCCATCGACTTTTCTTTTATCCAATAAGGAAAGGGTGAAAAGAACAGGAAAGAACTTGAGTATTTTGAGTTCAGGGGGTAATTTATGAAAAGGGAAGGTGTTATCACCCTTTTCATCCGTAGTTATCTACGAGCTCTTAATCGCTAGCTCAATTTTTAAATTTTCTTTTTGTGTGTGTGGTTGTTTGAAAATATTTCGAAATGCCAATGTAAGGAAAGACTTTGTAATGATTCTCGTATTTGTCCTCGAGAATGCATACAAAGTGTTTGTTTAAAAATATTTTAAAAATATTTGTGTGAAATGTTTTTGTTTTGAATAGCTTTATGAGTAAGAAATTACGAGTATTTACCCACTCAATGTCATTCTTGTATTTTTTCCTCCCCATTTAGATATTTCTATCCATACCATTAGTTAGTATGAAGCCCTATTGTTGGATGTAAAAGGACAGGCGAGGGTCATCGTACAGTCATCGAAGGCAACTAGTAAGGACGCTTTAGCAATTTTTGTAAGTGACTAGATCATTTTTCGAAAGGCAACGTTGAAGGGTCATCGAGGTACTATGATCTTTTAATTTAAGGGACTTTGCTAAAGCGCCACCACTTTCGAGGGACATGGCCATTTTATTCAGAAGGAGACGAGAAAGGTTACCTAGAGGTGTGAGTGTACAAGTGTGTTAATTTCAGTTATTTTAGTCTTGAATTTAGGTTATCTATCTATTGTTTTTATCTTGCCATACTCCCTAATTACTAAGCAATAGTAGCAAATATGAAAAATTGTAAAGGTGCGGATAGTAAAGGCAGGAACGTAAACCCTAAGTTATTACATCGCTTCGGGACAGATACATAAATAGTAAAGTGGAAACTAAAACTTACAACTATTACATCCCAAAGAAAAGTTACATAATAATGAAAAAGCGACAAAAATAAACTACGTTATTTACAATAAGAATAAAAAAGATGAAACAGAAAATGTTTTTGGAGGTTATTTATGAAAAAAGGTTTTTTGATGATTAATAAACCTAAAAAAACTCTAATTCATTTTAATTAAAAAAATATTGATTAATTAAAATAATTAAAAAAACCTAAAACCTAATTAATTTTAGGATTTGTAAAAGAAAAAGTTTTGTTTCATGGTTAGGTGGATTTAGGGTTTAAGGGAAAAGAGAAAAAGGTTAGAAAATAAGAAAAAAAACACAAAATGCCAGGGGTGGGTGTTGAATCCACGCCCTTAGCTTCCATAGCCATACGTTTTACCATTGCGCCAAGCGCACGCTAATTTTGAAAGAATAGAACCAGCGCGCTTTATGTTAAACCTGCAAAACATGAAAATGTAAAAAATAACCAAAACACCAAAAGGCAGGGATCGAATCCACGCCTTTGTAGGGTAATGACTTAACGTACGCTGCCTTGCCACTGGGGTGGCTATACATCTGGTATTATTGGTGAAACAAATTAAATATAACATAAATTTTATTGCATGGACCAGAGAGGCGTCAGAACCCTAGCTCCAATTGTCTTCTCTGGTGACTGTTTTTTTCAGCCTGCAAAAACATAAATTATTAACGATCTAAAGGGACCCTAACCCTCTAAACCAAGCCCTGCGAGTTCAATGGAACCATTATTTTATGCTGACTCACGCTGGTTTGTAAGGTATGGAAGAAATCATATGGATCAGTGTAATCATGGCCATTTATGGTTCTGGGAGAATGGGGTTCACGCGATGGTCTATTCCTACACTATTAAAACTCATAAAAATGTCAGTATCATTAGTATGCATTGAAACTTGAAGAAAATAAATATACGAATTTACAACAAAAAAAAGAGGTGAATGCATGTTGATTTTATGCCCTTTGGATCATCACATTCGACCCCATCTTACTCTATAGTTCTTCTGGAAGTGAATGGAACGGCTGGTTTATTGTGATAGTTGTAACTATGGTTTACAAGTTACCCTAGTTTTTGATATTTTTGGTGTTTTGGAAAAGATTTCTTGCTGCAAGGGTTCGTTACATTTGATGTCTGAATGGAGAGGATATATAGCTTGAGATTAGGTCAACCATAGTTTGGGCTTGACCCTTTGTAAGAAGCTTGGGTCTTATCTTATTTAACTTTGAATTTAAATTAATAAAAATCAAATTAAATAGAATACAAATCCATGGGGTGTATGAAGCGATTCAAGGGTTCACTATAAGTTGAATAACACGGTTGGACCTTGAAAAATGAGCCCACTACCCCAAAAATTCAAGTTTGGTCACTTTTGGTTTCATGCATTTGTTCAAAATTTCCCAACTTGCACCAATCATAACTCTCTCAATTTTCATCATATGAAGGTGATCTCTGACTTTTTGGAAAAACCAAGATGTCATATTCAATCACTATTTTGATTATTTTTGCATTTGAAGACTTTATCTTGATGTAATTTTCCTTGACAAAAAGTGTCTTTTTGTTGTCTTTTGAAATGACCTATTATGTATTGGCTCATATCTCTCAAATGAAGCTTTTTTTTTTACTTGAGCTTTGAGAGACAAGTTGTAGAGAATTGAATTTATGTCACATTGAGACTTGGTTAAGGTAAATATGATAAAGTATGTGAATGTTTTTCTAGGACAAACTTCAATTGACTTCTCCTTAAGAAAACCCTAATTTGATAACTTTTGACTTTTGATGAATCTTGAGTTTTCTTGATAAATCATGATCAAACCTTGATCAAATGATGAATATGACTTTAAAACCTTGATGTTGACCAAAAATCTTTAGGTTTGATTGTATGTTGACCATATTTTACTTTTTGTTCAATACAGTTGATTTTCAGTCATCTGAGCCATTGATTGGGCAAACTTGTGATGCAAGGCTTGAAACTTGGTATGAGAATTCTTGGAGATATATAAGAAACCATTAAATCACTTGAGGCCTTAGAAACCCAATCTTCCTTGTGAAAAGTGAATCCCTAGTTGTGGGTCAATTGCTTAGGAGGAGAATTTGTTTGATCAATTCTTGAGCAGCTTTGAGCAATTGAAAACCCTAGGAACATGAGGAGATAACTTGAAGATAAATGGGAGGGAAAATTTTTGGATACAACACATACCTTTACCAGAGAACCATTTCCCTACACATAAACAACAGATATTGCATATGACCCCTTTGAATGTTTCTTCTACTTCAGCAGAACAAGAGTTCCATGTTCTCATGGACTTGATGAGTGATATCAAGTTAGATTAAATAACATCCATCATGTTTATGAGAAACATATACCTAGAATCTGGTTAACATCCCCCTCTCCAACTCATTCATAAACTATTTCATCAGAATAGTCACAAGCAAAATCACACAAATCTCACTTCTCTTGATCAGGATACTCTTCCTGATGTCAGAGAGAATGTCCTCGACATTTGAGCCTAACATCCCCATAAGAAGAACCTGGTTGAGAAAATAAACCTCCTATTTGGGCTCAGCTTCTACATTCCTATATCCTTTGATTAGAAATAAGTTGACCCAAGGGGTAAAAATGTTGATCAACCCTTGACCAACACACATATCTAAGACCTGTTTCTAGAACAGAACCTTCTTAGACACAAAACTAAGATGCCTCCTCTTCCAGATTAGGTGAAGATTTTTAAACATATGTGATAAGACCACATTTTCTTAGTACCCAAAGCATCTACAATGTCATTCCTTTAGTCAACAAAATTCTTCACAACTTGCTGACGTGATGTTCTAACATTTGATCGAACATCATTCCAAGAAACACAAGAAGAGATCCTTTGACAAAGGTTGGAGATTGTCCTTTTAGGGTTAAAACCAAAAATAAATTGCTTTTAACTTTATTCAGATCTCTTTTCAACAAACTCATATAAAAGTGACTTTATGAGTGGACTTGAGATGAACCTCAAGTATCTTTGGTCACTTTATAGGCTTGTCGAAGTTATCATCTAAATAACACAGCATCACATGATAGACTTTCAAAGGAGAACATATGCAGTGGAACACAAATAAATATCTCCTTAACAACCTCCAGGGAAAACATAATATACTTGCACTAGCACACACTCCAGGTGGCAACATGATAACATGGGTTTGAAAATAAATCAAACATAACAAACTTGTTCTCTAACCAAAGCTACATGCCCAACAACAACAGACAGGTCCAATACACACCCTGTCATGAATAGTCCATCCTCCACTTAAAGGGACCATTCAAACAACAATATGAACTATACAAGTTCACACAACTTTTCAGTAAATACTTCCTTCCTTTCCCATGAATAGAAAGTATCTTCCCAGGATCTCACCCAGAAATAGAACATGATGCCTGCTTTGATACCAATTGAAATTCTGGTAAACCAGATCATAAGTGTCCAATAGGATGTCGAGACATCTGTTCTGACTAAAACAAACATTGTAAGGTATAAACAAACATAAATAGTACTGCAAAATAAACAACACACCAAAATTTTTAACTCAGCTCGGTGACAATAACACCTACTCTGGGGGCTACCAATCCAGTAAGGAAATCCACTATAGTATTAGTTCAAAGCCTAAAAAATCCCTTATTTACAACTTTCCATCTTAATCACTACCCGATGCAACTTCTACCTAGGTACTCCCTAGATATGAGAAATCTCATCTCACCTCCAATTACCGCAATGATGTCTAACAGTCCTAGCCCCAGTGATTGTATCGATGTCCTTTCAACTAAGTGAAGATCACATTTAAAATACAAAAGAAACACCTTAATCAAGACACCTCTTGATTAAGAATACCATACTTGATCTTGCTTCACAACTTTGATCAAGAACAATACTTAGAGTTGCTTAATAGCTTCCTCCAAGAACAATATTACCTCTTGCTTAAAAGCTTCGAGGAGAACAATAACAGAGATTATAACTTTGTAACACAGTCCAACTCACAATCCAAGTGGATCACACAAACCAAATCTCTCTTAGAGAGTGGCACAATGACAAATCCCTAATGGTTCTACATCATGGACATGTACCAAACTAGGTTACAAACACTTTTATTTATAACCTTTTCCTAACTGGATTTGGGCTTAAAAAATGTAGCAGTGGGGTTGCACAAAGTCTACAAAAACTTCTCCAAGAAAATAGGTCTTCAATAATAAATTTCCTAAAAAGTCTCCATATTTAAAAAGTTTGAATATCTTGAAAAACCAACATAATATCTCTGCTTTATTAATCTTGAACACCACCTAGGATTACTAAATATTTCCATAATATTCAATAATTAATTCACAACAAATGAATCTATATTGTCAGCTGTAGCATACCTGATGTCCTATACTTATGGTTAGGACATCTCATTCGACATGTTCAAATAGAAATTTGAAACATCTTCCAATCTGCAGAACTGTAACACACCAAATGTCTTGTACTTCTTGTTTGGACATCACATGTTGAATTTGCAAGTTGAAACATTTTGTTCAACATGTTGCTGCAAAGTTAGTTTTACCAAAATTCATGTCAATCATAGTTTCAAAGAAATAACATTATGTATCGACTCCAAAAGCATGGGAGTCAACTCCTTCTTGACATAAATAGAAAAACAAAAATACCTTTCAGTAGGAGTCGACCCACAGCTCGAGGGAGTCAACTCCTTCATGTTGTGTATCGACTTTAGGATACTGGGAGTCGACTCCTTGGAGCATAGAGTTTTCTTTTCAAATTTCTTTTAGTGGGAGTCGACTCCTAACACGAATGAGTCTACTACAAACTTGAATTTTCATAAAAATGCGTATTTTTAAAGTTTTTAACATGCCCAAATTCTTTTGACCTGTTTCCTAAGTGTCCTAGTATGAAAATGCAACTTAAACCTAGAGAGATAAGATTTAATGTATAAATACTACATATTATATAATTTTGAAATCATTCAAAATATCTGAGAGAATATAACACTCACATGATCTATTTAGACCAATTTTCTCTTCTCGTACAACATTGATATAAATAAAATTCAATCCTGAGCAAAAAATATTACCACTCGATTGTGAATACGAATTCTTATTCTTGAATTTCTATTCTAACAATGTGATACTTTGACAAACAAAAAAGTGTGTATCCTATGGTAATATATTATAATCATATTGTTTGTTGCTTTCCAATCCTAGGAAAAATTACTCTTACTTCCTTGTAAATATTTGATCAATCTACCATAAAAATTTGGATGCTTTAAAAGATTACTTTCAGAAATGCAATTTCGAATTTTTATAGAGTTTGTGATAAATACGTATGGCTCAATGAACAAGTTCCATAATTATTTACCAAGTCTCCTCAACCACTTATATGTTAGTTCATGGGTCGAGACCCATTTAGAAATATGTCAAACAGGAGATAAAAATTAAATAAGTTTTATAAAAATTATTTTAAAAAACTAATATGAATTTAATACAATCAACAAAATTAATCATTTTTCAGGCAAGCAAAGGACTTGAACACCAACAAGAACAAATTAGCTAAGGTATTTAATTATGTTGTATACTTCTACCAGAAAAAAAAATGCATTGTACCATTTATTTAAATGATAGGTGTGTCTCTACAAAAATGTTGTGTCATTCTTTTCCAATAATAAATGGTATATTCTGTGTAATTCCATCTTTGATCTCATAAGTGACGTTTTCTTTAATCCATAAGATATCACAATGTTAATGTAATTTTGATCACCCTTATTTCCAAAGGCAAAGAACCTTTTAGGGCGTATGAATTTTGGCATATTATTCCATGTAATGTGATTTATAAGCTTGTAATCAAGGTTATTTTTAGTAGACTTAAGGATATGATGTTGAAGATAAGTATTCCTAATTGTACATTTGAGATAGGTATGCCTAGGATATATTAATATAAAATGCACCAATCTTAAGTATTTATTTCTTTTGGGCCTCGCATTTTAAGAACTGTGTATATCTCGGATAGTTCATCTTGGGAAACAGACAGAATATGCTAGAAGCAGGATACTAGGTCTAAGCGAAAGACCGACTATATACATCCCAGGCACCCTATCCCAGTTATTATCCCTATTATTGGGCGTGAAAGACAGGATTAGACGAAGAGTCAAAAACATAATCATCATAAGGCCAACCTTTAATTCTTTGGAAGCCTCCTTGTCAATGTTGTATCGGACGATGAAATGTCCACTAAGCAATGGGCGTGTAGGAATGGTGATGAGAAATCGGGATTTGGCTACGTAGTGCTAATGAGACAACCTAAAATTAAAAAGGAGGGTTGATCCTAGGTCTGTGCCCAACGCCCACAAAGTTCATTATGTATATCTCGACCCACGAGATGGTCCTCTAAATTATAGCTTAATGTCATTTAGAGAGATAAAAAACCATACAGACTGGCCCTAAGAAGTACCAGACCACTCAGGTTAGGACCTCTCTATCAGTCAAAGAGGAAGCAATTATAGTAAAAGTTTTATGAGATAATGTCGATCTACTCACTTGGGTACCTTTCGACATTCCCAAGATAGATCCATACATGGTATGTCACTAGTTATCCATTATTCATGAGGTAAACCCTGTTACACAAAGAAATAGAAAAGAAGGAGAGGAAAAAAGTTTAGCGGTGCAGGAAGAAGTAAGAAAATTGGTCGAAGTTAGGTCCATCCAAGAAATCAAATATCAAACTTAAATTGCTAACATAGTATTGGTAAAAAATGAACTCGGGGAAGTGGAGGATGTGCATGGATTTCCTCAAACTTAACAAAGCATACTCTAAATATCCTTATCTATTTTCGATTATTGACATGCTTATCAATTTCTCTTTAGGTTTCAAAATGATGCGCTTCATGGATGCTTATTCTGCACTTCATGGATGCTCATCAATGTCGCTTTAAGTCATTGCTTAAATTTCTCAATTGTTGCATCTTTGTTATGCTAAGTACCACCTAATCTGCTCTTTTATTCATCATGTTGCATCTTTTGCTATGTTAGGTGTTCTTTTATTTCTCTTCTTGGTTGACTTTATAAAAGGTTGCACCTTTTACTATGTTGATTGTAGTTTCATATATCTTCTACATTAGTCATCATATTGCATCTCTATCCTTCTAATTGTATGTTGTGCTATCTCATTGTATTGGTATGCTTTTGCATATTTAATATGCTGAAGAAGCTTTATAATCTTTCCACAATTGTCATCATCAAAACAACACATGTTACCTACAAAAAAGGTTTCAGAGAAAGAGTCCAACATTTTTATTGAAGGAATATCATTTGCAGCTTTGGCATTCCCAAAACCATCGTCTCCGACAATAGGTATTAATTCACCCGTTGAACAGTAACAGATTTTTTCTTAAATATGGCCATCCAAACCAAATTCTTATCAGTAGAAAATCCCCAGGAAAATGGGCAGGCTGAAGCCGCCAATAATTTTATGTTGTCATGAATGAGGAAGAAGTTATATGAGGTCAAAGGGTAATGGTCTGAGCAATTTCACGAGGTGTTAAGGTCATATCACACCATCCCCTCATTCTTCAAGTATGGAAACTTCTTTTCGAATGGTGCACGAATCTGATGTGATGTTCCCAGTCAAAATTAATACCCTAACCTGTCAAACAAAGCACTTCAACAAAGAGAATAAATGGAACACATTCAGGAATATGTTGTTAACATAGGGTGAAGAGAAGATACAACATAAAAGAAAGACCAAGGGAGATGAAAAATGAAGATCTGATCTTAAAGGAAATAGTGGACCCGAGAAAAAGGACAAGTTACACCCAATTGGGAAGGACCTTTTAGAATTTCAAAGAAAATGTCCCTTGAAGCCAGAAGTCATCACACCTGGAATTCTGGGAGTCTAAGACAATACTTCAAATAGTGGATAATATTTTATTTTTCTTTTTATTTGTGTTTCCATTAAGAATTTTCTGAGAATAAATTGCAAAATAAATATTTATGAGTATAAATAATATGGCGACCTGAAGTAACACTCTTTTCCCCTGCAAATCCATGGGTTTTTAATTAGGTACTTCCGGCGTTTCCATATATTGATGATTTCAGGTTGAAGCAACGCAGTGGTAGAAGAGTGGTAGCTCTATAGAAAGTTTAACCAGAGATCTCTACAAGGGGAGACCACATGAACCTATACAACTCTACGTGAAATGATTTAACGAAAGTTCTCCATAAGGGGAAGTCACGTGAACCCATTGGGATCTCAGTGAAATGATTTAACTAAATTCTTCCTCAGTGGGCGGCCATGTGAACTCACTAGGCACTATGTGAAATGATTTAACAAAAGTCTTTCATAGGGGGCAACCACGTGAACCCACTGGGCTCTTTGTGAAATGATTTAACCAAAGTTATCCATAGGGGGAAGCCACGTGAAACCACTAGGCTCTTAGTGAAATAATTTAACCAAAATCCTACATAATATGCAGTCATGTGAACCAATTAGGCTCTTCGTAACATGAGGCAAGGACCCTTATAGGGTTAGCCATGTGAACTCACTGGGCTCTCCATGAATTGATTCAGCCCCACCTTCTCTTGGAGGGCAGTAAATCAAGCCTTGTTAGTCTCACCGAAGTTTTATAGTCAAAATTGCAAATCAAGGTGATAAGTTCAAAGCATAAGAAAATAGTAAAATACCAATTCATCTTTGACATCAAAACATTCACTAATAAACAAAAGGAAAGAAGAAAAAAACTAATAAAAAACATTCATAAAGTATAAAACATCAAGGCCATCGAGGGGTTCTAAAATAGATCAAACAAAAAACATACAAGGGATGAAACGCATATATCAAACTACGGGCTAAGAGGTCACGACTTTCTCTCTCATATCCTCTTCAGCTACAATTAGATTAATCTCCTGATCACAGCAAGCGGAAGAAGCCAACGGCTCTTTTGATGATCTCAAATCAGAGGTCAAAGGTTTCTTCAGTAGTCCAAGATCCATCTTATCAATCAAAAGATCATTAACCACCTCCTTTAAAAAGTATAGCTCATATAGGTCTAGATTGGGATGTTGATCTTACCGGTGGTCAGAACCTGCAAAGTGGTCGGCGGACAATCTTCTGTTAGGCTGGAATGTCGAGGAGAAAAAAGGAGGGTTGTACCTACAAGGCACTTCGACGATCAAGTAAATGTGGGAGCTAAGAGATACAAGCAGAGTGTTAGGATTTTACTAGTGAATATTCGATACTTGGCCCTCACATGTGTAAGATTTTATATAATGCCCATGGTGTGTAGCCATTGATTCTTATTTTTGGGCTTGGATATGCGGGTCCATAAAAACATGTAACTGCCAAGACATGGTCATGCCGAGCAGGTATGCCCGTAACTAGATGTTGGTTTTGAGAAGGAGGTAGGTTACGGGCAGTGGTTTGGTCGCTCCTGGTTGTTTGGTCGACTTGATGTCGGGAAGACTAAGATGCGCTCGATCTCATCATAAGCCAGCGCTAGTCTAGGAGGGAAAATGAGTGATTCTAGACTGTGCCCACTCTGGCTGTCGGGCCAGTCCAGAACAATACCCCCCAAGTCGTTGCTTTTGGGTATAGGAGTGATGACTTTAACACTTCCTAGTGGGACAGGTTGCATCGTACAGGGAGCGCTAGCATCACCTGTTGTGCCTTTCTCGTGGGGAGATAAAGAGTTGGTCGTTCAGAGATTCGAACTTGAAGAGGTAGCATGTTTCGGGTTGCATGCTGACGAAGTGGAGCAATGATGGCCTAGGGGCAAGGGTACAATGATGGTTGTCCTAGGGTTTCCTAGGCGTGTGTCTCTTACACGCGGAAGGTCCCAACAATAAATACGAGAGAAATAGGGCATTCTGTATTTTTCGTTCTTTTCCCATACTGCTCGTTGTTGCTTGCATGTCGACCACCATCGTTTCTTGAGGTTCACCGCTCGTTGTCGCTCTTTTCAACCATCTTTCTTCTTTAACTGGTAAGATTTCAACTTTTCATTGTTATTTGGTTTTTGTAGCCTAGATTTTCATGATTTTCTTCTTAGAAGTGCATGTGGTCAGGGCCTAGGATCCTGTCTGTTAGGGTGTTCTTGGGGAGTGTTCGTGGAAGATGGTGGTTCTGTAGTTCAGAAGTGCTAGAGCTGTTGTGGATCCTCCCCGGACATTTCATGATGTGTTGTAGATGGACCTTTAGGATCTAGGTCATTTCGCTGGACTTTTTGTGCTGTTTCGTAGATGGTCCTTTAGGATTTAGGTCTTTTCCCCGGACTTTTATCTGTTTATATGCCTTATTGAGGGTTCTGGTCGAGGACAAGATCCTCGTTTATTAGCGCCCTTTCATTTGATTAGTGGTGGAAGGGTGGCTTTGGTGTTGATATCGAACTCATCTTCATCCTCTGCTTTTCAGGTACTATGACCGACAACACCGAAGATGACTTCTTAGGCGAGTCTTCTGGATCCTCAGAGAGTTCTTCGGACGAGACGAGTAGCTCGTCGAGTATTTTGGAGATTTCTAAGGATGAGCTAGATCAGCTCGAACGGCAAGTAGGGAGAGGTGATGTAGAGATGGCCCCTACTGATCAAGGTGGTATGTTTGTGCTCGGGGATGATGAGGACCCACGGGCTTGGGATACGGACGATCCTTGGGACTGACCCTCCTACTTTTTCGAGCATCAGGATGATGTTTTTACCAAGGTATACGTGCATGAAGACGGAAACCGGGGAGAGTGGTCGATTTACATTCCTGGAAAAGATAGCATAATCTTCTCAAAATATGACAAACAACGGATTCACATGTACGACATCGTGTTCCGAGAGATGGGCCTTCGACTTACTTTCTCAGATTTTGAGGTGGTCGTATTCAGGCATCTTCAGCTGGCTCCTTCCCAATTTCATCTGAATGGCATTTCATTCATGCGAGCATTCGAGATCGTTTGTGATTATCTGAAGATAGGGGCTACCATTTCCTTGTTCTTCTACTGCTTCCATCTCCATAGGAGCAAGGTCGGCGGCAAGTGGGGATGGATTTCTTTGAAGCAAGGCAACAGGAATCTTTTCAAAGCATACCAGGAGTCTTTCCATCATTGCTAGGACAAATATATACTGGTACAACCTTTCTCGAGCAAGGCGATGCTGAATGTTTTCAGGACCGTACCTGTATATAATGAGGATGGTGCCCTCCGTTTGAACGAGCTGGGAGAGCTTGTGAACAAACTGGTTTACAAGTTCCCTTTCTAGTGGAAGAGGAAGCACTTTGATAACAAATTAGGTTCCTATGTATGGAGGGAAGGGGAGCTCGATATCAAGGACCATGAGAGCTTCGCCATCTTGACCGCCTTTGTGGCGTATATCTCTCGAGTTCAGAGAGTGGGTCAAGGAGGCAGGTCGGTGACGGATAAGAACGAGGAGGCCGTATACGAGCCCGGTTTTAAATTTTTCAAGGAGCTCCTCAAGAGCGAGGATCCCGTCAAATATTTAGGTATTTACGTTTTGAATAGTTTTGGGTGGCCGATGCTTTTTTGAGTCCTTGTTTGCTAACTATGATTCTTTTCTGTTTGCTTTGCATATAGCATGAATCCCACCTAAGAGCGTATAGCCAGAACTCTTGCTGCTAGAGCGAAGAAAGCGTTGAAGGACGCTCAGACTGGCTCAGTGGTTGCTTCTACTTCAGGGTCGGGTGATTCGTCTTCGGGCCAAGCTACGGTTGCTCTCTCTCCAGCTACTGTGTCCTCGAAAGCAAAGAGGCCGCATGTCAAGGGAAGTGTTAATCTGACCGGGGACAAGGGGAAATGGACATACGACCTACACCCTTGCTAGCTGGAGAAAGCTTTCTTTGAGGGTGCAACTCTCTGACTTCCTCGGGTTGAATCCCTTCACCTCAAGGGTTTCGACCTCCAGGAGAAGAGGGCGATGTTGGCGCAGGATGTTGGCTGTCTAATGAGGATTTTGAAGATGGTCTTTGTATAAACCGAGGGGAGTTCTTCGCAGGAGGCAGAGTTGAAGAAGCTTTGGGCTAAGCTGGCTGCGACGGAGATGGGGCGGAGCAATGAGGAAAAGGCCCAGAGGCTGGCCGGGGAGGATTCAGAGAGACTCTCTAAGGAGCGCAGAATCCTGTTGCTCGGAAAGAAGGTCCTGGGGGAGAAGGTAGCGGCCCTGACTACCAATATTACGCCTGCCGAAGATAAGCTGAAGTACACTAAGGGTTTAAGGACTCGAGCTGAGCTTGTTGCTCATTTTCAATTGGTGGTGGGCAATGCCTAAGCTGCCTCCGAGGGGAGTTTTGAGAACATGGTGAAGTAGCTACACGTGCTGATTCATGGGGGTAGAACTCAACACCTCTGGTATGGGAGTTAACTACTATGTGGATGCTGGTAAAATTCTAATCTCGGACTACCTCAAAGAGGTTGATGCTCGGCCTGTTGGGGGTCCTACTCAGTTATCGCCCGTTGTCGAGGAGAGAATAGAAGAATGATGCTTCAATGATTTTCTCATTATATACCAGCATGCATGTTGTACTGTTGTAATCTTGTTTTTAGGCATATGCCTGCTTATGTAATTTTTGAACAAGCGTGGTTCTTGGGGCCACAAAATTATTCTTTTGGACGGTCGTTTGTTCCAAATATTTAACTCGTGTTTGCATGTTTACTGTTATGCTTGTCCTCTTGAGGCATCTTTTATTTAGATAAGAGTTTGTAGAGGGGATTTTCTCATTTGGTTTATATGTTTGCTGGTATGGGGAGACTGTACAAACGGCCAGGGTGAGTACCAGGCATAGGCCGAAGCTCAGGTCTCATTTTGAGGGACCTGAGTTTGGCAGCGCAAACTTCCCGTCGCGATTCGGGCATTCTACCATCGTGGTACAAGGACGGTGGAGCTCGATCGAGTTATCCAAGTTGGGTTATGGACGCGCTCGTTACAAGAGCGGAGCTTCGCCCCTTCAAAATATTTTGGGTGCTATGCTTTTACCTAAGCCAGCAAGCGTGGTCGGTCCTAGATGAGTCTTTCTTGTCGACAGAACTCGCTGACTGATCAAAGTTATTAACTGTAATATTTTTTTTAATTTCTCGGTGTTCCATGAACAAATGAGTTGTTACCCTTGTAAATTTTCTAAATAATATGCTTTGGTCCCCATTTTTGCGTAGACGCGATAAAGACCTTCCCAGTTCGCTGCGAGCTTACCTTAGCGAGATTCTTTACGATTTCTTTTTAAGACACGACTGCCGACCTCGAACTCTCGTCGTATGACTTTGGCATCGTATCGCATGGCTATCGTTTGAGCGAGGCCTCTCGTAGCGCCTCCCCCGTTCTGATTTCCTCAACAAGGTCTAATTCCTCTCGAAGGACGACATCATTTATCTCGTCGTCCAGGGGAGCTTTGATTCGTCTAGAGGGTTCATCGATCTCTGCAGGAATAAAGGCCTTTGTTTCGTAAGTTAGTTGGAAAGGAGTTTCTCCAATCGACGAATGTCCTGTTGTTCGATATCCCTAGAGTATGATGTGCAACTCCTCGACCCACCTCTTCTTGGTTTTGTCTAATCTTCGCTTAAGTCCTTGGAGAATTACCCTATTCATAGATTTGGCCTGGCCATTTGTCTGAGGCTGCTCGACAGAGTCGAAGTGCTGGGTGGTGCCCAACTTGGCGAAGAATTCCTGAAAGGCGTGATCGGTGAACTGAGTATCATTGTCGGTGATTATCGCTTATGGAATGTTGAATTGAGCGAGGATGTTTCTTTTGTAGAAGTGAAAGAAGTTTTGGGCTATAATTTTGGCCAGAGCTTCGGCTTCTATCCATTTTGTGAAGTAGTCAACCGCTACGATCAAATATTTATTTTGAATGGTCCCTACCACAAACGGGCCGAGGAGGTCCAATCCCCACCAGGAGAATAGCCAAGGATAGGAGAGAGACTTAAGCTCATTAGGTGGAGCTAGATGCATGGCTGCATGTCGTTGGCATTTGTTGTATCTTTTCACGTGTTCTTTTGTATCATGCTGCATGGTGGGCCAATATTATCCTAGCAAGGGATCTTCCACCTAGATGCTGGCCACTAATTCCCTTGTGGATTTCAAGCAAGATATGATATGCAATGCATCGATCGACGCATTTGAGGAGGGGAATGGATAATCCTCTCTTGTATAGTCTGCCTTCGATCAAAACATATGAGCAGGATCTTCGTCTAACGACAGTCGCTTCTCTCGAGCCGGTGGGCAGCTATCCTTTCTTGAGGTAGTCGTGTATGGGGGTCATTCACCAGTCGTTGTCCCCTATTGCTAATACTTCTAAGGTTGAAGGGGGTTTATGGGTGCTTGGTCGAGGAAGGGTTTCTTGTATCACCGACTTTTTTCCTACCTTATTCTTCGTGCTTGCTAATTTGGATAGGACGTCTGCGCGAGCATTATGTTCGCGGGGAACATGTTGCACGTCCATTGATTTGAATCTCATCTTTATTTCCTTGACTAGGGCCTAATATTCAGTGATTTGGTTGTTTTTGACCTGGTATTCTCCCCAGACCTGGGACGCCATCAGTTGAAAATTGGTGAAGATCTTAACTTCCTCGACTCCTAGATTCTCCACCAGGCGCAAGCCCGCAATGAATGCCTCGTACTCGGCTTGGTTGTTCGAGTTCGGCAAGGAAAGTTTGAGGAAGACCTCGACCAAGGTTCCTTCTTTGTTTTCCAATATGATACCAATGCTGCTCCCAGTCGAACTAGAGGCGTCATCGACGAAGATTATCCACCTATGTGCTCCGTCTGGAGGTCCAGGCGAAGTCATTTCAGCCACGTAGTCGGCCAATACATGAGCTTTTACGTCTTTCAAGCTCTCATATTGGATGTTGAATTTGGAGAGTTCTAGGGACCACTTCAAGATTCTGCCCACTATGTCACGTCTTCCGAGCAGCTGTTTTATCAGTTGGTCTATTTGGACGACTATGGTATGGGCCAAAGAGTAGTGTCTGAGTCTCTTCGTTGTATTGGCAACCTTCGCAATTCCATGATATCTCATTTAAGGGCCTTGCAAGGCTTTGCTTGTAAAATAAATTAGTCTTCCTTCTGGAGTTTCTCTGATCAGCGCCTTGCTCACTGCCTTATAGGAAACGACCAAATAAAGATAGAGGGTTTCATCTTTCTCTGGTCAAGAGAGGACGGGTGGCTGCGACAGTGCCTACTTCAAGTGAACGAGAGCTTGCTCGCATTTGGGCATCCATTTGTAAATTTCCTCTTTGCGGAGGACCTTGAAAAAGGGGAGCATTGTTAGAACATAGTTTGATTCTACAACCCTTGTAAGAGTTTTGATGATAAGAAACACTCATAGAACAATTATGCTCCCTAAATAAGTATTTTGTTTTGCAGAGAAGTTATGATGGAAGAAGCACCGAAGATGAGTTAGATTGTTGTTCAAACTCTTATTCAACACATCTTATATAAAGAAGTTCTAATGCTACAACTTCTGAGTGCACTAAAAGCTGCAAAACAAGAACTTTGTTATTCTGATTCATACAGCTCTGGAAAAAAGTAAAGGAGTTCCAACAATAACATTCATCTTTTGAAGCATTATGAAGCAAGCAATTATATTTCATTTATGGCTATTCAAATGTAACGGCTGAAAGAGGATAAGAATCTCTATGTTTGGAAAGTTCTTTAATTACTTTTTATCAACATTCCAAACGCTTCTCATGCGTTGCCTATATAAACATGACTTGAAGGAGAAATCATTTACAATTATGCTGTGCACAACAAATGAGATATTTTTCATCACCTAAATTTCATTTGTGTAAAACATCACTTATGTGATACTGTTTTGTTAGAAAACACATCTTGTACACGCTTTCAGATAATGTATTGTATAATACCGTGAGAAAATCAAGTTATGGTTTAAACTCAAGAAGACTTTGGCGGTTGTTAGTGTATCTGTGTTATCAAGTTTGATTAGTGGATTAAGACCTAGTTGAGAGAGGAGAAATCACCTTGGCGGGTGGACTGGAGTAGTTTGAGTTCAAACGAACCAGGATAACCAACATGTATTTTTTTAAAACCCCAATTCGACCCCCCCCCCCACCCACCCTTCTTGTGTTTTTCCATTCTTCAATTGGCATCAGAGCGCCTGGTTCTGAGTACAAACACTTAACCGTGTCAGAAAAAGATCCAAGCAAGAAAAACACTATGGTGGGACCAAGTCAGAACATCAGCAATGATTATCATGATGAAAAAGACAGAATCAGCAGTAAATCTCCAATCTTTGATGGTGAAAACTTTAATTACTGGAAAGACAGAATCGAAAGTTTCTTTCTAGCTCATGACGCTGATCTCTGGGATATGGTGACTGATAGGTACATACATGCAGTTGACGAAAGTGGTCAGAAGATTGAAAGAAAAAGAATTACAGATCATCAAAAGAGGGAATTCAGAAATCATCACAAGGCTAGAACAATTCTCTTGAGTGATATCTCGTACACAGAGTATGAGAAAATCACAAACAAAGAATTAAAAAAACACATGTTTGACTCTCTGAGAATGACGCGTGAAGGCAACACGCAAGTCAAAGAAACCAAAGCTCTTGCTCTCATTCAGAAGTATGAAGCTTTCAAAATGGAAGAAGATGAAACCATTGAATCAATTTTCTCAAGATTTCAAATTCTGGTTGATGGGCTAAAAGTTCTGGATAAAGGGTACTCAACTGAAGATCATGTAAA
Organism: Vicia faba; assembly: GCA_948472305.1. NCBI lineage: Eukaryota > Viridiplantae > Streptophyta > Magnoliopsida > Fabales > Fabaceae > Vicia > Vicia faba. Next base: position 24,982 of record CATIWC010000517.1, on the reverse strand, counting down.
GAAAATCATCAGAAGTTTACCCAAGAAATGGAGATCCATGGTCACAACTCTTAAACTGGCCAAAGATCTGAAGAAAATATCTCTCGAAAAACTTGTCAGCTCCCTGAGAAGTCATGAGATAGAGTTAGAAGAAGATGATCCCCAGAAGCAAGGTAAGTCTTTAGCTCTTAAATCTAACAAAAAATATAAACCGAAAGTTTTGCAGGCAAAAGAAGAAAACTCTGGTGGATCCTCATCAGAAGAAGACGAATTGTCTCTTCTCTCCAGATTAGTAAATCAGTTGTGGAAACACAGGAAGAGGAAGTTCAGAACTTCCAGAAGAATGGGAAATCATTCTGAACCATCTTTTGGATACAGAAATTCAAGTAACATAGACATTGTCTGCTACGAGTGCAATGAACAAGGGCATTACAAGAGCGATTGTCCAAATCTTCAAAAAGAGAAACCTAAAAATAAGTTCTTTAAGGAAAAGAATAAAATCCTCATGGAAACATGGGATGACTCAGACCCTTCTAAAGCTGAAACAGAATCAGAAAATGAAAGAGCCAACATAGACCTAATAGCCAATGTATCATATGACACTGGAACATCTGGATCAGAATCAGACTCCGAGGCAGAAGAGGTATTCTCTAAATTTTCTAGATCTCAATTAGAAGAAAGTATGTCAGAGATTCTTGAAAGATATCAGCAACTTCGAGTCATAAACAAGAACCTGAAAAGGGATCTAGTTTATGACTCTGAAGAAACTGAGATTAGAAAACTCTGAGCTTAAAGAAACAATTTCTAAACTAGAAAATAAATTATAAAAGGCTCAGAAAGAAACTGTCTTATAAGTTCCTAGTAACTCTGATAAGATCATAAAGGAATATGATCATAGCTTTCAAAAATTTCTTGCTAAAAACATAGATAGAAGCAAGATGGCTTTAATGACCTATGGAGTTAGCATAAATGGCAGAAAAGGAATAGGATACAAGGGTAAAGTATCTCAATCTAAGAAAGTTAAGGATATGGTCATAAAACACACACCTCTTTATTCTCACTTCACCTATGGGCACACACATGACATAAAGTATACTAGTAATAATTTTTCTGCTAAACCAAAATTCAAACAGAATTTTGGTAACACTAACAAACAAGGACCCAAAAAGATATGGGTACCTAAGGACAAAATTGTCTATGTTGCAGATGTCTTTAATAGCAAAATTGAAACACCAATCTTGGTACCTGGACTATGGATGCTCTCCATATATGACGAGAAGAAAGCATATGTTCCAAAGCCTAGAGCTTAAATCTGGAGGCTACGTAGGTTTCGGAGGCAATCAAAAAGGGAAGATTATTTGCTCTAGAACTATTGGTAACAATACACTTCCTTCTATAACTAATATTCTGTTAGTAGATGGATTAATGCATAACTTGTTATCCATAAGTCAATTAAGTGATAATGGTTATGATATAATCTTAAAAGTCATGTAAAGCAGTTAGTCAGAAAGATGGATTTGTCCTCTTTAATGGAAAGAGAAAGAACAAAATTTACAAAATAAAACTTTCTAAACTAAAAAGTCAGAATGTAAAAGGCCTATTGTCTGTTAATGATGAGTAATGAGTCCGGCACAGAAGATTGGGGCATGTTAGTATGAGAAGAATATCTCATATTAACAAACTCAATCTGGTCAGAGAACTTCCTAACCTGAAGATCAGCTCAGATGCTCTGTGTGAAGCATGTCAAAAAGGAAAGTTTGCAAAACCTTCTTTTAAAACAAAAAATATTGTTACTACCTCTAGACCATTAGAACTTCTGCATATAGATCTATTTGGACCAGTGAAAACTGCATCCATTAGTGGCAAGAAGTATGGATTAGTGATCGTAGATGACTATAGCAGGTGGATATGGGTAAAGTTCTTAAGACATAAGGACAAGTTACACTCTGCATTCCTTGCTTTCTATAACCAAGTCCAAAACGAAATAGATCTTAGAATTGTTAAAGTCAGAAGTGATCATGGTGGGGAATTTGAAAACAAAAAATTTGAATTATTTTTTAATAAGAATGGCATCTCTCATTATTTCTCTTGTCCTAGAACTCCTCAACAAAATGGAGTTGTAGAACGAAAGAATAGTACATTACAAGAAATGGCCAGAACCATGATCAACAAGACTAACATTGCTAAGAACTTCTGGGCAAAAGCAATTAACACAGCATGTTACATTCAGAATAGAATCTCCATTAGACCTATTCTGGATAAGACTCCATATGAACTGTGGAAGAACAGAAAGCCTAACATTTCTTATTTTCATCCATTCAGATGTACTTGTTTTATTATAAACACTAAAGAACATCTGACCAAGTTTGACTCTAAAGCTCAAAAGTGTCTCATGTTAGGATACTCTGAATGCTCAAAAGGCTATACAGTATATAACACAGAAACACGGATTGTAGAAGAGTCCATCAATGTCAGATTTGATGATAAGCTTGGCTCTCAAAAGTCAAAGCAGAGAAAAAAATTTACAGATATAGAAGTTCAATTTACAGGTACTGAAGACACTACATCAAGAGTTTCCAACAAAGAATCACAGTTAACTCTAGAAGAAGAAGTCTCAACCATTACAGCAACATCTGAAGAGCCTTTCCAGAAAATACAATCCATAAGTAGTTTATCTCATCCGAAAAACAAGATTCTGGGAAAGAAAGAAGACCCAATCAGAGTAAGATCTACATTCAAAATTTTTGAAGAATCTTTTATGGGATTAGTGTCTCTGATTGAGCCAACTTCCATTGACGAATCCCTTCTGAATAATGAATGGATACTTTCAATATAGTAAGAATTAAACCAATTCACCAAAAACGATGTGTGGGATCTAGTTCCTAAACCAAAAGGGTTTAACATCATTATAACCAAATGGGTATTTAGAAACAAACTAAATGAACAAGGATAAGTCTCCAGAAACAAAACACGACTGGTGGCACAAGGTTATAGTTAGCAAGAGGGGATAGACTATACAGAAACCTTTGCTCCAGTCGCGAGGTTAAAATCTATCTGACTTTTGATTTCCTTTGAAGTAAATAACGGCATCACTCTTTATCAGATGGATGTTAAAAGTGTGTTTTTAAATGGTTACATTGATGAAGAAATTTATGTGCACCAACCCCCTGGTTTTGGAAATTCAAAACATCCAGATTATGTCTATAAACTTAAGAAATCACTATATGGTCTGAAACAAGCTCTCAGAGCTTGGTATGAAAGACTAAGTAATTTTATGTTATAAAATAATTTTATCAGAGGGAAGGTGGACACTACTTTATTCTATAAACTAGTCTAAAATGACATTCTGGTTTGTCAAATTTATGTAGACGATATTATTTTTGGATCTACTAAAGCCTATGTAGGAAGAGAATTTGCTAAGTCTATGCAGGCAGAATTTGAAATGAGTTTGATGGGAGAACTCAAGTTCTTTCTGGGTATCCAAATCAATTAAACTCTAGAAGGAACCTACATACATCAAAGCAAGTATGTCAAAGAACTTCTGAAGAAATTTGACTTGTCATAATGTAAGCCAGCCAAAACTCATATGCATCCCACATGCATTTTGGAAAAGGAAGAGGTAAGTAGAAGGTAGAACAGAAGATCTACAGAGAAAAACCAAAGAATACAAATTAGTAGGGTATTGTGATGCTGACTTCGCTGGAGACAGAAAAGAAAGGAAAAGTACTTCTGGAAGTTGCCAATTTTGGGGAGACAATCTAATCTTGTGTTCCAACAAGAGGCAATCCACCATTGCATTGTCAACTGCTGAAGCTGAATATATAGTAGCAGCTGGATGCAGCACACAGATGCTCTGGATGAAAAGCTAACTTGAAGACTTCAACATATATGAGAGTAACATTCTTATTCTCTGTGACAATACTTCTCCTATATGTCTTTCAAAAAATCCAGTTTTACATTCTAGGGATAAGCATATATAAATTAAACATCATTTTATGATGGACTATATTCATAAAGGAATTCTTTCATTAAAATTTATAGAGACAGACCATCAATGGGCTGATGTTTTCACCAAACCCCTTTCTGAAGATAGGTTTAACTTCATTCTGAAACATCTCAGCATGAAATTATGCCCAGAATGATAGTTTTGTTTATGTATACGTTAACCCTCAGAACTTTATGCCTTTATTTTTTTTGTGTGAACATCTAATTAATAGTTCTTTAGAAGTAAGAAGGAAAGTTGTATCAGGATATATCTAAGAAGATCTGAATGTTCTCCAAATGGTTCATTTCAAAGATAGAAGCTTGTAGTTCACAATATCAACATTTATCAACTATACGTAACCTCTATGGCTAAACATGTGTTCAATTTCTGAAGAGACTGAAACGTTGATTGGATGCATTGAGAATCGTGTCATATTGGTAATTGTTTCATATCTTTACATTATCCCTCTTTTCAGGAGTCATTAATGCTAGTAATCATTTTCTTTAAACCATTTTCTTGTTAATTTAGTCTCATATTTCCTATATATACATTGCTCACTTTCACTATCACTTTTCCACTCTCAATTCCTTTTTCTCTCTTAATTTTGTTCAATCCTTCAAAAACCCTAAAGAGTCTGTGTGAACAATGGCTTCCTCCCAGCAACTTGCTCAAAGCTCTCAAAGCATTCCTGGCTCATCTTCCTCGACAACAGAAAGGTACGGAGAACCCTCAAGAACTCTCCTCACTCCCATTGATTAGCTGGAAGTTTAGTGTGAACTCATTGTAGACTTCATCAGCATGAAGGAAAACGGATACGATTTAACCTCTGATGTTGAGTTCTAAGGATGGACAAAGTACTTTGATCGCCTACTGGGTCCATTTTTTCCAAGACTTCTTAAAGAATTCTAGATTCACTCAACAACTTCAAATCATCAAGTCACTTCTCTCGTGATGGGAAAGAAAATAGTCATCTCTGAAGATCTCATTGGGCAACTGATTGATCACGACCACGGCGGTATTCATTACAGTGATATGGCTGAAAAATGCTCTGACCTAACAAAGATTTCAAAGGAAATTTTTACTTCTGGCCAACCATCCAACAAAATCAAAGATCTGAAAGATTACCTCAGAATTTGGTCAAAAATCATTTTGGGTTGCATCAATCATAGAAAACCCACAAGTTCTCCAGATTATATCAACATTGATCAGCAGAAGCTTATGTACTTCATAGCAACCAAAGCAAAGGTTAATCTTCCTCGTCTTCTATTCAATCATCTAAAGACCAGCGTAAAAGGGACAATAGAAGAAGAAATAACAAAGAGAGATTGGATCCCTCTGGGAAGACTCATTTCAGATATTTTAAAAAAAAACAAACTTATAGAACATATGACTGGGGCTCAACAAGTCATCACTCTGGAAGGTTGTGCTGGTAAACCTCTCAATGCCAATAATATGAAGAAGGTGAAGATTATTGAAACCATCAAGAAGGATCCAACAATAACAACAAAGGAAGTCATTACCACTAGAAGATTACCTATGAAGTATTTTCCTCTCTTCTCTCAAACAGATGTTTCTCCAGATATTATTCTCAGGTATATGGATGCTTGCAAGAGGGATGGGAGAAATCCAGAAGTGAACATTCGTGATCTGAGACAATAATCTCTGGAAGTTACTCCCAGAAAATCAAGGAAAAGGAAAGATGCTGCAGAAGGAACTTCTCAGAAGACTCCCAAAGCTTCCAAAAAGAAAGGTAATCCATCTTTTATTTCTGTTATTGAATCAGTATTGTTATCAACATCTGAAAACCCTTCTTCTCCAAAACCCACAGAAGATCCATCACCTCAAACCTTTGATGACTTTGACATTGGTTTTGACATCTCACTATCTCTAGATAACCTTATGAACAATCCACCTACTACCCATCTTAACCAAAATCATCCTGAACTTCCTTAAGTTCTTTCTGATATTGATTAATTTGATCCGCGGTTTGAAGCTCCCCACAAAAAAATCCAAATTTTGAATCTGATACCACAACATCCATTCATGGAAACACATGCCCTCTCATGGTCTCTCAAACACCTACAATTTCCTCAACATCTTCTCAAAACCTCTCTATTCCAGATATTCCATCTCCTTATCAATTCACTCCACCAAACTCACCAAATTCACCCATTGTTATTTCTGACTCTCCCTCTTCCAATAACCACCCAAAAGATCCTCTTAGAACTGTTATAGACTTAGAAGCTCTGGACAATCTTGTCACAAGCTCTCAGAAAATTGCCATACCAAAACCAAAACCAAAAATCTCCAAAGCATATGTTGGTAAATCTTTGCTGATTTTTGAAACAGAAATACAGGAATGGGTTAACTCTCTGAAGCTAGCTTGCTTAGAGAATCTCAATCCAGCTGCTTTTGATTCTCATTATAACCAGTTTAGAAAATGGTTCAACTCTAAATCTCTCAAATTAAAGGAGCTTAGTTGTGAAATAGCTCAACTGAACTTTTGCGATCACCTGAATATCTTCAAGGATCAAGTTCTGCGACACTGAGAAAAGAAGTCACTCCATCTATTGGACAATAATTCTTGGGAAGATCATCAGCCTTCAGAATTTGGTGAACCATCCTCTAATCCCCTTCCTCTAGTTATGTTTCAACACAAAGGCAAGGAAGTTGAAGATGCTCCTGAGTCAGAATCAACCGCAGCTTTCTCTGAAAAATGGGTACCTTATGTTGATATACCCTCTTCATCTCTTGTGCTGCAAACTCTGGAGGAGTTGAAGAAAGAGAATGATGTGTTTAAGGAAAGGCTAGACAAGAAGGATGATACGTGCAAGGAAATCAAGGGGATACTTGGAAAACAAGAAAAATCAAACAATCAGATTAAGAGTTTATTGGAAGCCCTGTTCACACGACTTCCACCACCTCAAACTTAGTTATGAAATTTGTTTTCTTCATTGTGTTCTTTTTATTGGTTTCCTTCAGAATGTGTTTTTATTGGAATCTTTTTTAATACAACATGCCTTTTATTGTCTAAAGTGTTTTTACTGCTTTTTTATTCTTGACAAAAAAGGGGGGAGAACATAAGATATTTCGAATATAACAGTATCGAGACTCAGTCTCAAACATTTCGAATATCATAACTTCTATTTTTTTTTATGAAAGTAAAACAGGAACAAACTCTGTTCAGGACAGATGTGGACGTAGAACAATCTTCAGGGAAGTATTTCTTCTCTATCTGAGTATCCAACTCAGGGGGAGACTTTAAATGTTTTATGTTCTTTAAGTTTCTATCAAAATATCCAAGTTTTTATCATCATCAAAAATGGGGAGATTGTTAGAACATAGTTTGATTCTACAACCCTTGTAAGAGTTTTGATGATAACAAACACTCAAAGAACAATTATGCTCCCTAAATAAGTAATTTGTTTTGCAGAGAAGTTCTGATGGAAGAAGCACAGAAGATGAGTTAGATCATTGTTCAAACTCTAATTCAACACATCTTTTATAAAGAAGTTCTAACGCTACAACTTCCGAGTGCACTAAAAGCTGTAAAACAAGAACTCTGTTATTCTGATTCATAAAATTCTAGAAAGAAGTAAAGGAGTTCCAACAGTAACATTCATCTTCTGAAGCAAGCATGTTCTGAAATGTTACATTTCATTTATGGCTATTCAAAAGTAACGGCACAAAGAGGACATGAATCTCTATGTTTGCAAAGTTCTTTAATTACGATTTTGCTGTGCACAACAAACGAGATATTTTTCAACACCTTCAACTTACTGAATTTCATTTGTGTAAAACATCACTTGTGTGATACTGTTTTGTTAGAAAACACATCTTGTACACGTTTTCAAATATTGTATTGTGTAATACCTTGAGAAAATCGGGTTGTGGTTTAAACTCAAGAAGACTTTGACGGTTGTCATCGTATCTGTGTAATCAAGTTTGATTAGTGGATTAAGACCTCGTTGACAGAGACGAAATCACCTTTGCGGGTGGACTGGAGTAGTTTAAGTTCAAATGAACCAGGATAACCAACGTGTCTTTTACTGTAAGTTTTAAAAACCCCAATTCAAATCCCCTTTCTTGTGTTTTTCCATTCTTCAAGTGCGTGTTAAGCGGATTTCACCATGAATCGAGATAGAGAGAAGTGAGCATGCCATTAACGATTCAAATGGACTTCTTCGAAGTGGGCGTTGTAAATTCAGAGAATGCTCGACATTTGTCGAGGTTCTCTTTAATGCCTTGTTTTATTAGTTAGAATCCGAGGAACTTGTCTGCTCGTACCCCAAAGGTGCATTTCTCTGGGTTGAACTGCATTCGGCATTTTCGGGCCTGCTCGAACACTTTATTTAAGTGGAGGACATGGTCGACCTCTTCCGTGGATTTGACGATCATTTCGTCCATATAGAATTCGAGCATATTGTTATTTCATTGAGAAAGACTTTATTCATCATACGTTGATATGTAATGCCCATGTTTTTCAGACCAAAGGGCATCACGTTGTAGTGATAGTTGCCTGATTCGGTCATGAAAGCAGTGTATTTTTTGTCTGTTTTAGCCATTTAAATCTGCTTGTAGCCAGAATATGCATCCATAAACGACAATAATTTAAAACCAGTCGAGTTGTTCACCAGTGTTTCAATATTGGGGAGAGGATAAGCATCTTTCCGGAAAGCCAGATTGAGATCAATATAATCAATGCACATGCGCCATTTTCCATTATATTTTTTTAGAAGGACTACATTTGAAGTCCAGGTTGTGTATTGGGCTTCAGAAATAAAATGTTCCTCTAGGAGGTCTATCATAGGTAGTTTGGCAGTCTCCATTTTTTCGGTGGATTGCTTTCTTCTGCGCTGAGCAACTTCCTTGAGGGAAGGATCTATGGTCAGATGATGGCATGCGATTTCTAGATCTATTCTGGGCATCTTGGTCGCGCTCCAGGTGAATAGGTCAGTGTTCTCTCTTAGGAAAGCTTCAAGCTTCTTCTTCGCCAAGTCGGGGAGGCCAGCTCTTATCTCCACTCCTCTGGCGAGGTCGTTCCCAAGGGGGGCGAGCTTGAAATCTCCGTCCTGAATGGTTCGTGAGAGCTTCGTGCTACCTGCAGATGAGGAAGATTACTCGCCTTCAATCATGGGTTCTTTGCCCTTGTTTCTCTATTCGATGCAATCATCTATTGAGAAGCGGTTGTCGAGATCGATGGCGTCGACCCTCGATAGTGGCTTGACCTCCTCGAAGCTTGAGGGAAGCATGGCTCTAGTGGTCGTTCGAGGCTGAAAGTTGATGGAACTAAGACCTTTGGCTAAGGCTTAGAAACATATCCTTGCTGCTTGGATGTCCCCGTGGAGGGTAGTGACCAAACCGTCAGAAGTGTAGTACTTCATCTTGAGGTGCACGGTGGAGGGCACTACGATCAGCTCGGCAAGAGTTGGTCTCCCGAAGATGCACTGGTAAAGAGATGGGCATTCTATAACTAGAAATTGAGTCTTGATGGCTCTGGCTGTCACTCTTATCCCGAAGGTGATGATTAGCTCGACATATCCCCATGGTTTTGTATTGGCCCAGTTGAAGCCCTTGAGACCTGATCCAATGTACGGGGTCAGATGGATTTCATTCAACTGCAGAGTGGTGAACAGTTGGGAATATATAATGTCTACCGAGCTTCCCCAGTCGACCAGAATGCATCACACATCTAAATTCGCCATGTGAGCCCTTATGAGCAGCGGGATGGTCGAGTTGGCGGCCCCGCCCGATAGTTCTTCCCTATAGAAGGCGAGGGGGTGAGAACCTCGTTGGAACTTGTCTAGTGTGGCGTCCATGTCGGAGTTTGACTCGATCAATTGGTCGAATCTTCTTTTAGAAGATCCCACTATGTGCCTATTGAATCTCCCGTCAGATATGACCATAGCAGTGGGGAGCGACTCCCGGGGACTATAAGATGAGAAGTATAAAGGAATGCCCTCCCTGTCTGGGAGGTAGAAGTCTTTTGTCAGCAAGATGCTCATGGCGGCTGGTATGGCGTTAATGTTGGGGGACTCCTTCCCCTCTTCGATATTTTTGGCTTCTGGAGCCTCTTCACTGGCGGCCTCTTTCTCCTTATATTATTTGAGGTGTCCTTCTCGATTCAATATTTCGATTTCATCCTTGATATGGATGAAATCTTCAACATTGTACCCGTGGATTTTATGGAACCTGCCATATTTTATTTTATCGGTTCCTAGTTTCGAGGGAGTTTGTCGGAGAAAGTGAATCCCGACCTATTTGAATTTGGAATTTGCACATTCAGATAGAATATTCTCCCTCAAAGTAGTCAGAGGGGTGTAGTCGTGGAACCTCCCGGTGGGTCCCTTGTAGTCCTTGGGGTTCCGGGATCTGTCTTCTCATTTCTTCTCTCCTCGAAGAGAAGTTAAGGGTTCATCAGTTCTTAAGGGATTGGCACTCTCTTTGTGCCTTGATTCCCGAGTGTTGTTGGCGGCTTCCTTCTCCTCGTATTGTATGTACGCCTAAGCTTTGAGGAGGAGGGAGTCGATGGTCGTTGGTGTCTCAATGCCTACCGCCTTGGTGAAGTCGCTACGGGGACAGAGTTCACGCTCACTGAGGTATTTCTTCATGTTGTCGGTTGTAGAGACCTGTACTTCTTCCTTGTTGAAGTGCTAGATGTATGCCCGGACAGATTCATCCCTGCCTTGGATGATCGCTTCGAGTGAAGCTTCTGACTTCGGGTGTCGATGTGAGGCTGTGAAGTGCCTCGAGAACATCCTCCCAAGCTTCTTCCAGGAGGTGGTGGAGTCATCTCTGATACTCTTGTACCAAGACATAGCTCCCTTTCTGAGTGTGGTCAGAAATAGCTTGCATTTGATGGCTCCTCTGATCCCTCGGTAGTCGAGGAGAGCGTCGATGTTCTCAATATGTTCGTCGAAATCCGTCATCCCTTCATACGTCCCTGAAGGGGGTGGTTTTTCTTATCCAACCGAGAGAAGTGCTTCTGTAATTTATCTCGACAACGGTCCACAGGGCTCTTCGTCGTCCCTATCTACAGGAGGCGGGGAAGGGGAGTGATAATACCTTCCCCGTCGGGTGTTGTGGTCTCGACGGAGGGAAGGACTCCTCCGCTGCTGCCTTAGCTTAGGCGATGGTGATAGACAGCAGTCGGCTTGGCGGTCCTCTTTATTTATCTTGGACAATAGAAAGCCTTGATCTTTTGGGGGTGGTGAGTGATCGTGTTTCTTGAATAGATATGTCGCGCTTCTCCTTCGTTGGTGGAAGGCCACGCCCTGGAGGAGATGTGATGGGAGAATATCATCGTCGGGATCTTTGAGGAGGGGATCTTGACCGTTTCTGTTCCCAGGCCCCCATTTTTTTATTCTGTTGCAAGATAAGGGCATTGGTTTGGTTGATGGAAGCGAGAAATGTTGCAATGGCCAGATCAATGCTCAGAGGGATAGGAGTTGGTTGTAGGATCTCTGGAAATTCCTCAACGGGGATCTTGGGATGTTGTCCTTCCAAGAACAGTTGATCTTCGCATTGGGCGATGATGGAATCTAGGGATGCAGTTCGGCCATCGTAGAGGTCCAAGTTATCCTCGAGGTGAGGATGTCCCTGACCCCCGCCAGTCTTGTGCACCAGTGAAAGTGGAAGCTTTCCACATGGATGATGATCGTCACGGTCAGCCATGATTGTTGAATGGAGAGGATCTTTGAATTTCAGATTATGAGGAGTAGAAAATGGGAAGATAGGTTCCCCCAGACGGGTCCACTGGTCTTACCGCTGATAAGAACATGCAAAGTGGTTGGCTGATGATCTTCTGTCGGTCTAGAAAGTCAAGGATAAAAAAGGGGATTGTACCTGCAAGGCACTCTGAGGATCAAGTAAGTGTGGGAGCTAAGAGATACAAGCAGAGTGTTAGGATTTTAGTAGTGAATAGTGAATATTCGATATCTGGCCCTCACATACGTGAGGGTTTATATAATGCCCCTGACGCGTAGCCATTGGTTCGTGTTTTTGGGCCTGGATATGCGGGTCCACAAAAATAGGTAACTTCCATGACTTGGTCATACCGAGCAGCTATGCCCGTAACTAGTTGTTGGTTTCGAGGAGGAGGTAGGTTACGGGCAGCGGTCTGGTCGTCTCCTGGTTTCTGGCAAACTTAATGTCAGGCAGACCGAGATGTGCTCGTTCTCATCATAGGTCAGCTCTAGTCCAGGAGGGAATACGAGTGATTCTAGACTCGGCCCACTCTGGTTGTCGGGCCATCCTAGAACAGATATAGACAAAGAACTTGAGCTTTAGCTTTTCAAAACCCATGTTTCCAGACAACAAGCCATTCATAAACACACCTTTGAGTTCGACCACCAGTTGATTGATTTTAGCTTGAAAATCCTTCTCACCGTGGGATATTTTATTCTTATGACTCTTCTCAATATATTCCTTTGCACCCAGAAACGAATCACACTACTTTTTAAGGAATTGTACGTCTTTTTTAAGCCCATAGATTTTCTCATTGGCGGAAATAAGAAGAATATGGTCGGTCTCCTAAACCTCCTTATCCCTCTCTAATAAGACCCTCTTCTTGACGTAAACACTCATAAGGTAAGTACCCAAGTGTTGTAGAAGTTTTGTGCAACTGAGGCCCCTCACTTTATCGATGTCCTCGTTGGCATGAAGATGGTCGTATAAATGATTCATGTCGCCAAAATATTTATCCCATACCTTGAATTTTCCACCAACAATAGAGTAATTCTTGCCTGCCTTATTCCATTTCCCTCAAAGTAGCCACCAGTTTCCAATTCAATATAAGTCAAATGGTCGGAGCTAGAAACCTTTTTTTTTGTAAACTTTCTACTTTCCTTTTCAAGAGAGGATTTGGAAATGACCGGATCCGTTTGACTAGAAATACGGACGGACTTCACCAAGTTTCCATATGCATTTCTCTTCTACTTAGTAACTCGGGTTTGAATCCCAATGGGATTAATATGAGGAACATGTTGGGCTAAACCCTTGAGAACTTTAGCCACAAGCATTAGAGTATTCTTCTCAACAACTATAAGCTCAATCATTTTATCTGCATAAGCAATGGCGGTAAGCATAAAGGCGCACGAAAGATAGGAAAATAAAAGAGTCATAAGTTCCCATTGAAGAAGTGAAAAACACAAGAAGGGGGGGTTGGATTGAAAACTTAAAATCATATGCGCAATGACACAGTATTTTTATCCTGGTTCGTTTGATCTCAAACTACTCCAGTCCACCCGTCAAGGTGATTTCGCCTCTCTCCAACGAGGACTTAATCCACTAATCAAAAACTGATTACAATCACTACTTTGACAACTGTCAAAGTCCTCTTGAGTACAACCACAATCCGGTTAATCTCAAGGAAAAACTATCTAAATAAAGATACAAGAATTATGTGTATGATTGTTTTTCGTTACAAAAACAGTTACCACAACTATGATATTTAACACAAATTAGAGCGTAGAAAGTAAGTATGTAAGCTTGCAGCCTTTTTAGATGAATTGTAGTAGCATGGAAAACCGTAAACGATTTGATCTCTTAGCTTGTTTATATAGGCAAAGGAATCTTGTCCAACATTAAACGTGATAATGGACATTTAAGCAGTTTCCATATTGAGATGATCTTGTCTGAATGAAGCCGTTACAAGTGATGTTGTCTTGATTGAATAGTAACGCTTCAGAATCTTACAATCTTGTATGCTACAATTGCTTCAAAACATTGATGACTTAGAGTTGTAAGAATCTAATTGTATCTGAACCTTCTGTCCAGAATCAGAGTATTCTTCACTTCAGTGCATGTTCTGATCATCATTCTTTAGCGCGGATTCTGATTACCTCAACGTGAAAGCTTCTATAGCTTTAACTTCTGATGTTGTTTTGGTCAGAACTTCTGCATACACAATAACATAATTTTAGAGTGCATATTTGTTCTTTGTGTTTTTTATCATCAAAACTCTAACTAAGGGTTGTAGAATTAAATTATGTTCTAACAATCTCCCCCTTTTTGTGATCACAAAAACTAGAATTTTCAATGAAAAATATAGAACAAAAAGCTTAAGAGAGACTCCCCCTGAGTTGATTACTTCCCTGAAGTTCCTTTTCGTCAGAGCTTTTGATGCATCTCCTTCTGTTCTTATCAAAATGTGTTCCTGTTCAAACTTTTTATAAAGTAGAGGTTAAAATATTCAGAATGTTTGAGACTTTGTCCCGGTATACTGTTATTGAAAATATCTTACTTTCTCCCCCTTTTTGTCAGGTATCAAAAAGCAATATAATCAGAGTCAAAAAGATGAATTATATTGAAAATAGAATGCAATGACAAGTTTCAGAAACAAGGAGGTAAAGATAAAAGGTTACAGATAAACAGTTTTAGAGAAAATCTAAGAAGGAAGGGGAGGACGTGTGAACAACGCTTCTAACAAGCTCTTGATCTGAGTGCTTGATTCTTCCTGCTTTCCCAGTATGTCTTTGATTTCTTTTGTAGTATCTTCTTGTTTATCCAGAATAACCTTGATCTCTTTGTTTGTATCCTCTTGCTTATCCAGTCTGACATGGATTAATGCATTCTCTTTCTTCAGGAGTTGCATGTTGTTCAGAATATTATGCAGCTTCTTCTGATTGAACCACTTCTTATGCCGTAATCATGTTTTCTGGAGAAGTAGTCAGAGAGAGACTATCAGAATCTGGTTCAACAACTTCTGAAGGATGGTGCTCTTTCCAGGGAGCATTATCCAGCGGAAGAATTTCTTTCTTGCACCATTGGCTCAGAACTTGATCATGGAAGGCTTTTAGCTGATCAATGAATTTCTGTTGAGCCCTTTCATAACCCAATTCTTTCAGCTTCAGAGTTTCAGCGTTGAGCCATTTTCTGAATCTTTCCCACAGAGAATCAAAAGCAGCAGGATTAGAAATCTCTAGGCTTGCTTGCTTCAAAGAATTGATCCATTCCTGCATTTCTGTTTCAAAAATCAACAAACTCTTACCAACATCTGATTTGGTTGTTTTAGGTCTAGGAATGGCAATTTTGTTTGAGGCGGAAGCTATACGGTCCCGCGCTAGTGGATCAATGACAATTCTGAGGTTGTCAGCTGGATGATTGATGGGTGAAGGAGTGGAAGAGTCAGAAATTAGAATTGGTGTGTTTGGGGTGTTTGGTGGTGTAGATTTATATGGTGAAGGGATTATTGGAATGTCATGAATAGTGAGAGTTAAGCGAACCGTAAGAGGTTCTGTTCTTCCAGGGATTGGGAGTTGTATCAGAATCTGAAGGAGAGTCTTCAGATTGGTTTGTGGTAGCATGTTGAGTTTCTGGTTCAGGAATTTCAAAAGATGGGTTTTCAGAAGGTGGAGAGAGAGTGTCTATTTTCTGGTTGTGGTGAGTTGGGGTTCATATGTACTGGTTGAGGAGAGTGTGGTTGTGGATTTTCTGGTTGTTGTTGAGTGTTTAGATTTTCTGGTATTGGAGAGGAAAAGTCTGAATCAAACAGTTCAATGTCAGATAGAACTTTGGCAAGTTCTGGTTGATGATGTTCTAGATTTGGATTTTGATTAGGGGAGTGAGGTTCATTCAAAAAGTTTCCTAGAGTTACAGATGGATCAAACTCTATGTCAAAATCTCTAAATGTTTGGGGTGAAGGATTTTCTGTTGGTTGAGGGGGAATGGTTTCAGATGTTGTAACAGCTATTGATTCTATAGCAGAAACAGAAGATGGATTACCTTTCTTTTTCGCAGCTTTAGGTGCCTTCTGAGAGGATCCTTCTCCTGTTGCTTTCCTCTTTTTGGATTTCATTAGCATAACCTCTGTAGTTGGCCAGTGCAGATCTTGAATGTTGATTTCTGGAGCAGTCCCATCAGCCTTGCAAGCTTCAAGGTATCTGACTATGATTTCTGGGGAGGCATCTATTTCAGAAAATAGTGGAAAATCCTTCAGAGGGATTCTCCTAGAAGTAATGGTCTCATGATAAGCAATATTTGGTTCCCTCTTAATGTTCTCAATAATCTTCATTTTCTTCAGATTTTTAGCGTTCAGAGGTTTCCCAGCGGTTGCTTCCAGAGTGCTTATTTCTTGAGCCTCTGTCAGATGTTCTATCAGCCTATTTTCTGTTAGAATATATGATATCAATCTTCCTAGAGGAATCTAATCCCTCTTAGTTCTTTCTTCTTCTCTTGTCTCTTTCACACTTGTTCTTAGACGGTTGAAGAGCAAGTGTGGAAGGTTTACCTTTGTCTTCTTTGCAATGAAGTAAATCAAAAACTGCTAATCAATATTGATGTAATCATGAGAGCTTGTAGGCTTCCTGTGATTGATACATCCCAGAATTATTCTAGCCCAGATTATGTGATGATCCTTCAAGTCTCTGATCTTGCTTGATGGTTGTCCAGAAGTGAAGATTTCCTTGGCAATAGATTTTAGGTCAGAACATCTATCAGCCATATCAATGCATCTGACTCCACCTCCGTTGTATCCAATGATTTTCCCAATAAGATCTTCTGTTATCACTATATTCTTTCCCATAACATATGAAGTAACCTGGTGGTTGGATGAGGTAGCATGGATCCAGAACTCTTTGACGAGAATGGGAAATGTTGGACCCAACAGACGGTCAAAATATTTGTTCCATCCCTGAGAAGTTACGTCTTCATAGAGATTAAACCCATTTTCTTGTACTCTCAAAATCAATGATCGGTTTAGAGAGAACTTCTAGAGTGTCAATAGAAGTGAGAAGCATTCTAATGGGTTCTTCATATTGTTCCGTTGATGAAGATTCAGGAGCACTGAGATTCTTGATGCTTGATGATGATGCCATTATTCACACGGATTCATTGAAGAAGATAGAAAGGGTTTTTGAAAACGAAACTTGAAACAAGAGAGAATATAGAAGAGAGTAGAAGTGAATGAATGAAATAGTAAATTTATTTTAAATAGGTTTTTGAAAACATAAATAGTAAGCAAGAAAATAAGTAATGATTATATGCATTAATGAAACCTGAAATTAGGGGATTTAGAAAGATATTTGAACGGTTACCACTGACAAGTGTCTCAATGCATCCAATCAGAGCCTTGGATCCTTCAGAATTTGAACGCGTGTTCAGCCTCAGAAGGTAGCTTGTGAGAGGATGACAGATGTTTGATGATGTGAATTGAACGCATCTATCCTTGAAATGAAACGTTCAGATCTTCATAGATAGATTCTGAGGCAACTGTACTTCTAACTTCTGAAGACAGGTTGATCAGATGTTCACAGAAAACAATAAAGTTCTGAGGGTTAAGATATGCAAATAAAACATTTTATTCTGGGCATAACTTCATGCTGAGATGTTTCATAATGAAATTGAATCTATCTTCAAAAAGAGGTTTTGTAAATACATCAGCCCATTGATGGTCTGTGTCAATAAATTTTAAGGTAAGAGTTCCTTTCTGAATATAGTCCCTAATAAAGTGGTGTTTTATTTCTATATGCTTAGCCCTAGAACGCAAAATAGGATTCTTACTGAGACATATAGCTGAAGTGTTATCACAGAAGATAGGAATGTTACTCTCAAATATGTTGAAGTCTTCAAGTTGACTTTTCATCCAGAGCATTTGAGTGCTACATCCAGCAACTGCTATGTATTCAGCTTCTGCTGTTGACAATGCTATTATGGATTGTCTCTTGCTGGTCCATGAGATCAGATTGTCTCTCAGAAACTGGCAGCTTCCAGAAGTGCTTTTACGCTCTACTATGTCTCCAGCAAAATCAGCGTCACAGTATCCTACTAAGATGTATTCATTGGATTTTCTATAAAATAAACCCAAATTAGTAGTACCTTTCAGATACTTGAAAATTTGCTTAACTGCTGGTAAGTGAGATTCTCTAGGATCTGATTAGAATCTAGCACATAAGCAAACACTAAATAAAATATCAGGCCTTGAAGCCGTCAGATAAAGGAGAGAGCCAATCATACCTCTATAGATTTTCTGTTCTACCTTTTTACTTACCTCTTCCTTTTCCAGAATGCACGTAGGGTGCATTGGAGTCTTTGAGGGCTTACATTCTGAGAAATCAAATTTCTTCAGAAGTTCTCTGACATATTTGCTTTGATGAATGTAAGTTCCTTCTGAGGATTGGTTTATTTGAATACCCAGAAAGAACTTGAGTTCCCCCATTAAGCTCATCTCAAACTCTACCTGCATGCACTTAGCAAACTCTCTTCCCAAAGAAGGTTTAGTGGATCCAAAGATGATGTCATCTACATAAATCTGACACACTAAAATGTCATTCTTAAATGTCTTACAGAACAAGGTTGTGTCCACTTTCCCTCTGGTGAATTCCTTTTCTAACAGGAAGTTACTTAGTCTTTCATACCAAGCTCTGGGAGCTTGTTTCAGACCATAGAGTGACTTCTTTAGTTTGAAAACATATTCTGGGTGTTTGGAATTCTCAAACCCAGGGGGTTGGTGCATATATACCTCTTCATCTATGTAGCCATTTAGGAATGCACTTTTGTTATCCATCTGATACATAGTGATGCCATTTTATACAGCAAATAAGATTAAGAGTCTGATAAATTCTAACCTGGCGGCTGGAGCAAAGGTTTCTGTATAGTTATCCCCTCTTGCTGACTATAACCTTGTTCCACCAATCGTGCTTTGTTTCTGATGACTTCTCCTTGCTCACTCAGTTTGTTTCTGAACACCCACTTTGTTCCAATGACGTTGAATCCTTTTGGTTTGGGAACCAGATCCCATACGTTGTTTCTGGTGAATTGATTCAATTCCTCCTGCGTTTCTAGAATCCAGTCATTGTCCAGAAGAGCTTCATTAATTGTTGTTGGTTCAATCAGAGAGACCAGTCCCATGAAGGATTCTTCAGAGTTTCTGAATGTTGATCTTGTTCTGATTGGATCATACCTCTTTCCCAGGATCTTATCTTCTGGGTGAGCTATGCTACTTCTGGAAAACCTTTTCTAGAGTTGATCAACAGAAGGTGCTGGATTGCTTGTAACAGTTCTTTCTGAAGTTGTTGGAGCGTCTCTGTTGAGAACTTCTTATGAGTTGTCTTTAGTACCTGTGAATTCAACTTCTATATCTGCAAAGAATTCATTCTTCTTTAACTTTTAAGGGTCAAGCTTATCATCAAATCTAACACTGATTGACTCTTCAACAATCTGTGTTTCTGTATTGTATGCTCTGTACCCTCTTGAGCGTTCAGAGTATCCTAACATGATACACTTTTGTGCTTTAGAGTCAAACTTGTTCAGATAATTTTTAGTATTCAGAATGAAACAAGTGCATCCAAACGATGGAAATAAGAAATTTTGGGCTTTTTGTTCTTCCACAGTTCATATGGAGTCTTTTCCAGAATAGGTCTTATAGAGATTCTATTATGAATGTAACACGTTGTGTTAATTGCTTCTGCCCAGAAGATCTTAGCAATGTTAGTCTCATTGATCCTTGTTCTGGCTATTTCTTGCAATGTTATGTTCTTTCATTTTACAACTCCATTTTGTTGGGGAGTTCTAGGACAAAAGAAGTCATGCAAGATGCCTTTTTCATTAAAAAATGATTCAAAATATTTATTTTCAAATTTTCCACCATGATCACTTCTGACTTTGACAATTCTAAGATCCTTTTCTTTCTGAACTTGGTTACAGAATGCAACGAACACAGAGTGTGACTCGTCCTTGTGTCTTAAGAACTTTACTCATGTCCATCTTCTTTAGTCATCTACGATCACTAACCCATACTTCTTGCAACTAACAGACGCAGTTTTTACTGGTCCAAATAAGTCTATATGCAGAAGTTCTAATAGCTTAGAGGTAGAAACAACATTTTTAGATTTAAAAGCAAGTTTTGCAAATTTTCCTTTCTGACATGCTTCACACAGAGCATCTGAGCTGAACTTCAAATTAGGAAGTCCTCTTACCAAATTGAGTTTGTTAATCTGAGATATTCTTCTCATACTAACATGCCCCAATCATCTGTGCCAGACCCATTGCTCGTTGTTAATAGAGAGAAGACATTTTATATTCTTACTTTTTAGTTCATAAAGTTTTATCTTATAAATGTTGTTTTTCCTCTTTCCATTAAAAAGGATAGTTCCATCTTTCTGACTAACAGCTTTGCATGAATTTTAATTAAAGATTATATCATAACCGTTATCACTTAATTGGCTTATGGATAACAGGTTATGAATGAATCCATCAACTAATAGCATATTATTTATAGAGGGAAGATTTACATTACCTATTGTTCCAGAGCCAATGATCTTACCTCTTTGGTTTCCTCCAAAGCCCACGTAGCCTCCAGGTTTAAGTTCTAGGCTTTGGAACATATGCTTTCTTCCCATCATGTGTCGAGAGCATCCAGAGTCCAGGTACCATGACTGGTCTTTTAGCCTTGCTGCTAAAGATATCTGCTACATATATAATTTTTTCCTTAGGTACCCATATCTTCTTGGGTCCTGGTTTGTTAGTTTTACCAAAATTACGATTGAATTTTGGTTTGACAGAGTAATCATTGCTAGTGTATTTTAGTTCGTGTGTGTGCCCATATATGAAGTGTGATTTAAGTGGTGTGAGTTTTATGACTAAGTCCATGACTTTCTTAGGTGTAGATACCTTACCTTGATATCCTATCCCTTTTCTTCCATTCCTGCTAACTCCATAGATCATTGAAGCCATATTGCTTCTATCTATGTTTTTAGCCAGAAACTTTTGAAAGTTGTGATCATACTCTTTGATGATATCATCAACATTACTGGGAGTCTCTGAGATTATTTCCTTCTGAGTTTTGCAAATCGTTTTCTAATTTTGAAACTTTTTTCTTTTAACTCAGAATTTTCTAATCTGAGACTCTCAATCTTTTCAGAGTCAGAGACAATGTCCCTTTTCAGGTTCTTAAATTTGACTCTGATTTGCTG
Source organism: Vicia faba (assembly GCA_948472305.1). NCBI lineage: Eukaryota > Viridiplantae > Streptophyta > Magnoliopsida > Fabales > Fabaceae > Vicia > Vicia faba. The sequence continues at coordinate 4,108 of CATIWC010000517.1, read as the reverse complement.
ATATCTTTCCAGAATTTCATTTAGACTTTCTGCAAGTTCAGCCTTAGTAAAATTTATAGTGAAGTCAGGGAATACCTCTTCAGTGTCTAATTCTGAGTCTGAACCAGAAGCTTCATTGTCTTCTGACACGTTTGCCATGAGAGTTATGTTTGCTCTTTCATCATCTGACTCTGAGTCAAGATCAGAAGTGTCTGAATCATCCCATGTTGCCATGAGGCTTTTCTTCTTCTCCTTGAAGAACTTATTTTTGGGCTTCTCCTTCTGAAGCTTTGGACAGTCACTTTTGTAGTGCCCTTTCTCATTGCACTCATAGCAGATGATGTCCTTATTATTTGGCTTTTCGTGTCCTGAAGAGCCTTCAGATCTTCTATATCCAAAGGAAGACTCAGACTTTCTATATCTGGAGGAGGATTCATTTTGATTCTCAGATCTTCTGGGATTTCTGAATTTTCTTTGTCTTTGTTTCCACAGTTGATTCACCCTTCTGGAGAGGAGAGACAATTCATCTTCTTCTGATGAGGATCCATCAGAGGTTTCTTCCATAGCCTGCAAAACCTTAGAATCAGATTTTCTGTTAGATTTTAATGCTAGTGGCTTACCTTGCTTTTGAGGCTCATCTTCTTCTAGCTCTATCTCGTGACTTCGGAGGGAGCTGACAAGTTCCTCCAGAGATATCTTGTTGAGATCTTTGGCTAGCTTAAGTGCTGTGACCATTGGCCTCAATTGCTTGGGTAGACTTCTGATTAACTTCTTTACGTGATCAGCAGTAGAATATCCTTTGTCAAGAACCTTCAATCCAGCAACAAGTATTTGGAATCTTGAGAACATTGCTTCTATGGATTCACTATCTTCCATCTTGAATGCCTCATACTTCTGAATGAGCACAAGGGCCTTGGTTTTTTTGACTTGTATGTTGCCTTCATACGTCATTCTCAAAGAGTCAAACATGTTTTTGGTTGTCTCTCTGTTTGAGATTCTCTCGTATTCTGAGTATGAGATAGCACTGACGATTATTGTTATGGCTTTATGATGGTTTCTGAAATCACGTTTTTGCTGGTCAGACATCATTTTTCTGTCTATCTTCTGACCACTTCCATCCACTGGATGTGTGTATCCACCATTTACCATGTCCCATAGATCAGCATCATGGGCCAGAAAGAAGCTCTTAATTCTGTCTTTCCAGTAGTCAAAATTATCTCCATCAAAGACTGGAGGTTTGACATTGATTATGTCCTTGTCCTCATGATAGTCATTGATGATGTTTTGGCTTGGTCCAACCATAGTGTTTTTTTGAAGCTTGGATCTTGTACTAACACGGTTAAGTGTATGAACTCAGAACCAGGCGCTCTGATGCCAATTGAAGAAGTGAAAAACACAAGAAGGGGGGGTTGAATTGAAAACTTAAAATCAAATGCGCAATGACACAGTATTTTTATCCTGGTTCATTTGATCTCAAACTACTCCAGTCCACCCGTCAAGGTGATTTCGCCTCTCTCCAACGAGGACTTAATCCACTAATCAAAAACTGATTACAATCACTACTTTGACAACTATCAAAGTCCTCTTGAGTACAACCATAATCCGGTTAATCTAAAGGAAAAAATGTCTAAATCAAGATACAAGAATTCTGTGTATGATTGTTTTTCGTTACAAAAATAGTTACCACAACTGTGATATTTTACACAAATTAGAGCGTAGAAAGTAAGTATGTAAGCTTGCAACCTTTTTAGATGAATTGCAGTAGCGTGGAAAATCGTAAACGATTTGATCTCTTAGCTTGTTTATATAGGCAAAGGAATCCTTCCTAACATTAAGCGTGATAATGGACATTTAAGCAGTTTCCATATTGAGAAGATCTTGTCTGAATGAAGCCGTTACAAGTGATGTTGTCTTGATTGAATAGTAACGCTTCAGAATCTTACAATCTTGTATGCTGCAATTGCTTCAGAACATTGATAACTTAGAGTTGTGAGAATCTGATTGTATCTGAACCTTTTGTCCATAATCAGAGTATTCTTCACTTCAGCGCATGTTCTGATCATCATTCTTCAGCGCAGATTCTGATTACCTCAGCGTGAAAGCTTCTATAGCTTTAACTTCTGATGCTGTTTTGGTCAGAACTTCTGCATACAAAATAACATAATTTTAGAGTGCATATTTGTTCTTTGTGTTTGTTATCATAAAAACTCTAACTTATGGTTGTAAAATCAAACTATGTTCTAACACCCATATACTGAGAAACTTGACCAACTTATCCTGATCATCTTGATACTTGAACAGATCACGTACATGCATGGTCTGGAAAGTTTCCAAGAATTCAACAACCTCTTTTTCTGTAGGGCTCCATTTATCTGAATCATACTCCATGGTCGATACGAGGGTTTCCATTCAAATAAATAGGAAAATGGAATGTATCGTCTTCATCATACATAACCTCAGGGAACTGAGCACTCGCCCCTCCCTCTCCCTAAATAATTTATATTTCCAACCTTTATTATTTAATGTGTAAGGTGAGAAAATAGCCCGACCATGCAAGGCGTTAATTGACACCGACCCTTTTTATATAAACCCCTATATTCCTAAAATGAAAAAAATATATATGCCAATGGTTTGAATAATGTCACGACCCCAACATATTATGTTGAAAGCATATGCATAAGCCTAACTATTAAGATGAAGCTATGAAGGGGCGAAATTTAACGCCTTCAGCATTTCATACTAGAAAATGGTAAAAGGAATCTCAACGCCAAAATATCTGATGACGTTTGGATATAAATAAAAATACTTAAATGATACACCTGTCGAGTGATGCATACAAACTTTATCACCTGGGATGCAAGGCTACAAGTTAACCTTATTGTGATACGGTGGGAAAACTGACTTGAGGTTTCGCGTTTGTGTTCACAAATGTTTCGGTTTAGCAAGAGTCGCCACCGACTTTTTATTTTATCCTAAGGAAAGATCAAAAAGCACAGGAAAGACCTTTGAGATGTTTTCTTGGGTTCGGGGAGTAGATTATGAAAAGGGAAGGTGCAAGCACCCTTTTCATCCATGGTTATCCATGGGCTCTTAGTTACTTGTTTAGATCACTTGCTTTGCTTTTCCAATTGTTTGAAATGGTGCTTTGTGTGTGGTTTTGAATGATGTTTTGAAAAGAGGCCATTGTTGTGGAAACCTTTGTAATTATTCTTGTTTGAATGTATACAAAGGTGTTTTTGTCTTTTGAAATGATTTCAATGTTTGAAAGTTTGTTTTGGGAAATGTTTTGAAATTGTGTTGTGAAGTGTGTTTGAAAATAGCCAGGATGTTTTTGTAAGCTTTTGATCAAGTAACTAAGAGTTATCTACTCTATTTTACTCAAAGATCTTTCTTTTGTTTTTAACCCTTTTAAAAGTGTTGTTTCACCATTATATTTGGTGAACAACCTTGTGTTAGGATGTTAAACGGGACAGGCGCGGGTCATCGTATAGACCATGATAGCAATTGTGTCAAGTATATTTGGCAGTTTTCTTGAGGGACTTGATCATTTTTGTTTAGGCAACCAAGATAGCGTTATCGAGGGACTATGATCTTTTGTTTTGTTTTTGTTTTGCCAAAGTACCCAACATGCATACCATGGCCCATTTTTGAAGGCAACAAGTGGATTGTAACCCTAGGGGTGCAAGTGTGCATTGTGTTTGATTTCATGCATTTTTGTCTTTGATTAGGTCAAACTATTTGTTAATTGGATTTTGCATTCAAACCCTAATTCTCTAATCATGGCATAATTGAAAGTGTAAAAGTGCGAGAATTTAAATTCTAAGCTATTACAACATGATTATGGGGATGGGGATACAATTTTTGAATAGGGGGATATTTAACAAGAAATATAAACCCTAGTTACTATTACATCCAAATTGAATTTACAATGCATCAATATTTAAATGTACAATATTTAAATAAACAAAATAAATAAATATTGAATAAAATGTATTATGCAAAAAGAAGTTTTTATTTGCTTATGTATGTAAAATATTTTCAATGTGAAAAAAGTATAAAGAAATAAAATAAAAAAAGATTAATTTTATTGTTTAAGGGATGAAACCCTAATTTATTTAAGAAAGTAAAT